>OU343225.1:162064753-162210683 GCA_910596185.1 Chrysanthemum makinoi | reverse complement strand
GATCAATTTCAACTGAGAGACAAATGTTTAGGATGGACATGATGTTGCCACTCAAGTGAAGAAATTGATAAGATGAAGAAAAAGAAAAGACAAAGAGTAAAAGGCATTATGCAAAGCAAAAGGAGCAAACCGAGAGAAAATTCCGAAAATTGAGTTGGAAATTGTCGCGTCTTTGGGGTTTACCAAAGATTTATGAAAGTTAGAATTCACGAAAAGAAAAAGCTTGAAAAATTGGAGATCCCTTGAAGCTTTATGGAGGCTAAAAGGCTGGATAGAATGGAAGATCCAATGGAAGATCCACTTTCCAATCGTTCCACCTACAAGATCTCGAGAGAAGACTCGAGTTCATATGTACCTACTGAAGAAGAAATTGATTTCTTGATTGCAAATGATCCAAGAATCAAGAAGAAATTGACCTAGTAGGTCGATAAGTCTTTAATCAAGATCAAAGAACAACAGGTTAAAGGACTTTTTAGATGAAGAATAATCAAGCACTTCAAGATGCTATTGTTTCCGCTTGGAAGAACCCCGAAACCAAGACAACCAACCAAGGCACATGTGATTTCAATGATGAAAGATTATTGTTGCAAGGTTGGTGGCTAGAAAAGACATCAATTCAAAGGAATGCCCGATGATAAAGTTGAAAGTATCTACTACAGAGTTCAAAGACAAGATAAAGATTTTATTCCAATGGACTCTAAAGAAGAAGCAAGAAATTATCCAAATTTGAAGAGAAAGGCCAAAGATAGTGAATCTAGACATTTAAGAAGGCAAAGTTTGTTTGAAGAACAAGAAATTCCAGAAATTCAGAAGAACAATGACTAAAATGATTGTGATAGAAGAAGACTTTTATCCCTAACCAATGCAAGTCGACATCCTATCGTGATTGGGAAGTGTTCTTCGCTAGCAACTTTGCTCCAACATGGAAGGTCACAAGGTTAGGTGGTGAAACTTCATCATTCATTCAATTTGAAGATCTCATCAAAGCTTGTGACAGAGATGATCTTGACACATTATGGAAATTAGTTCAAGAAAGGTTGTCAAGATCTCAAAGATATGAAGGAAATGCAGTTATGGGTTAATCTTAGAAGGCTCTATGAACCGGATACTAATGATGATTTGGGAAATTCTCATGTTCATGTCCTAGTACTAAATGGTTCTATTATGATTCATGTGAAGTTCATCATGTTTCTACAACAAATGGAGTAGATGCATTCATGGTTGCTGAGAAAGAATATCCACTTTCAGAACTCTCCTGTTGATGCATTGTTACTACTATAAGAGTTCATGAAGATAGTGAGAAGGTCGAGCATTGTTACTCGTTTCAAGATCAATGTTCAAGAGCTATTCAAGCGTTGAGAAGAAGATGAAGTGTTTGGAAGAATTCCTAAAACCTTGCAGATAATGAAGATTAAAGAAACTTATTGATTTGCAGAGAAATCATAAGTTTAGGGGAGGATTGTTGGGAATAAAGATAAGTTACTGATCGAACTTTGTGGTTAACATCAAGCTAAAGATTACACTAGCGTTGGAAACTCATTACCACTTTAATAATACACTATTACTTTTGGGGATAATTGTTAAGTATCCGTGTATTGATAAGTATAGAAAAGATCTTGTATATATTCTATATTGTTAGCTTTATACTTATCATGTAAAGGACTCCTTGTTGCTATAAAAGGAGATCCTAGGTCATTGCTTAGAATATGTATCATTCATATAAGCTTCAAGGTGTAACCCTAGTGATAAGCAAGATCACTCGTATTATTTCTTAATAATATTGAAGCTTAGTGTTAAACTGTTCTCACTTACATTACATCATATAAACCATCTTCTAGTATTACTAAGTATATTCCGCGCGCTTATTAATATATATCAAAGTATCACTAACACAAGGTGTGTGTTTAGATCCATCATACAACAACCACACCACGCAAGAGTTGTAAATATTACAGAGATAATGTCATCGTTTGGTTCTCTGTAGAAGTCTGTAATCACCTTCTCGAACTCTTCCACCTACAAAGATTTCCAGGTTGCGGAAGATCCTCCTTGTCTTGAGCCTCTTTTGAATAGCAAACATGAATGCTTCGCTCATTTCCACATCTTTCCAGGTCCAAAACCTAGTATTCAACCCCTGTTTCATCCTGTTGATCTTGAACTCTTTCACCCGGTAGTCTAAAGCTTCATCAATCTGACGTAGAGTACCATCGCTGAACTTGTGTATCTCGTTGAACCACATGATCATCTGAACCCCATATTTGTCTCTAAAAGTGACTGCTCTTGGAGAGTCGATGATAGAATAGTCATGTTTGAACTAGAACCATTTAGCTTCCCAATGAGGCTTTGTGAGGTTTAGTTGAGTCTGGTAGCTCTCAATTCTAAGCTGAAAGTCTCCTACTCGTTGTTTGATAATTATGCCTCTGATCCATAAGTTGACAGCAGAATTGAGAGCTTTCTTTTCACGTGGTAGTAGATGGTTCAGATGACCTTGAAGATTTAACAAGTACAGATCCTCAAAGTCATTAGGATACAAATTCTTGAAGTCATTTTTCGCAATGATGTGTTCTTTAAGATCTGCTCTGTGAAGGACTATCTTCTTCAAGTAATCATACCCATACATGGGGAAGATCTCTAAACTGACAACACTTAAGATATGCATGTGAGTTCGAAAAGCCCTTTGATTACCTTCAGCTCAGTGTCTTTCAATGTAGAATCGTTGTCTGTTGAACCACCAGTGAGTGATCCCATATGAGGCAGCAATGTTGTACTTACATTCTTCTTCAATCCACATCTGATCAGGAACAATTTGTTCTAAACCAGCATCAGGGTAGTATGCAGCTTTTATCTTTGTGATCGACAATGTAGGTCTCCTACGCTTGCTGCCGAACATAGAGATATTCCAGATCTTTACTGAAGAAGAAGTCTGATTGTATGGTGACTTGATCTGGTGGACCACCCAGTGGAAGGGGCTTGCTGACGTCGAATCTGTGAATGTCATCGTCCACCTGATCAGTCAGTAGCTTGTGGAATTCCTCCATTTCATATTGTAGAAGAATCACATCAGGGTGAAAAGCCTTGACAATTTCATATGCAGGACCCTCCAAATCATTTGGTGTAAGTGCAGTGAGTCCTTGCTACTTGCAGTACCAGTTAATGAAGGCTCCCATGTCACTGGTTTTAGCAAGAAGTAAGTTCTCTGGTGGGGACATATTGCTTGCAGCAATAGCATCTGCCCATTTATGATCAGGAATCTGCACGTCCAATGAAGGGATGGACCAGGCTAGTTCTAGAGTTGTCGGTCTATCTTTCTTACTTTCAGGCTTCCACCACTCCTTCATCATGTCACCTAGTGACAACCGGCAATTAGGGAGCACATTTTAGGTAACTGCATTACGCTAAGTTAGATCGAGTAGTTGCCTTTAGAAGCTATCCGTTAACCATGACTTGTGATTTGATTTATTGGTTTGGTTTTATGATTTATTAGATGCGGTATGGAGTTATAGCCCGTTACGTTAGGCACTATGTGATTGCACAATAAAATCCTATAACGAGATAACGTAACTTTTAAACCATAAGGCTGGCGCCAATAATCAAAATTCGTGGAAAACGTAAATAAAAACAATAGAAAGTCGAACGAAAGTCGGTGGTCGTAAGGGTAAAATATGAGCTCGGGAAAGGAAAACGGATAATTTAAAAATTTGCGGGTTTGGCCCAACTATGCCATGGCACGCCCCTCCCTCCCTTTCTCATTTATTTTTAGTCCCCCCTCCTCAAATATATATACCCCCACTCCAACACATACCACCCTTTACTTCCTCTCTAAAAAAACACACATTTCCTTTCATGCTCTCTCTCTACTAACCTAAAATCTAGGCCACCTGGCCGTTTCTGACGCGCCTTTTACACGACGGCGCGTGAGCCCCCACCTCCACCACCACTTTGTAGATCTTTTTCTCCTCTTTCTATCCATATATAGTTCGCGCCTTGAAACCCTCGTTAACACCTCCAAATCGCTCAAAACCCATTCGTGAATCTAGGGTTTCTTTTTATTCTTGTAGATCGGGTTTGATAAAGGTAAATGGACACAGGTGACTTGGTTTGGGTCTTGATGAACACGGGTCTAAAACGAGTTTAAAACTAAATAAACATGTAAACTAGTGTGTTGGTATCATGTGTTGTGTCATATTCTTGTGTTTTTGCATTTTTATTATTTTTAAATGTTCTTGGTCATGACTAATTGATGGGTTTGATTTTTGATGGTGTTTGGATGTTGTTTGGTTGTGTTTGGGTATTGGAAAAGCCATGTGGGAGTGTTTAGATGGAGATGGATAGGTTGAACGAGCCACTAGGGCCACGTCCGTCGTGTTTGGATGGCGTACAAGACCCCTAAGGACCAAGGGTCCGGGTCTGGTCGTTGTGATAACATATTGGTAGTTATGGTTGAAGTTTGGATGAGACGCGTGGAGCCGAAAAGCTTCTAAAGCTTGTTTGGTTCACATGGTCTTAACCGGGACTGTGTCAAGACCATTAGGGTCGTGACATTGGTTACGGGTGTATTTGGTAGTTTGTTTGGATGACGAGATTGATATGGGTTGATTGGAGATTGATTTGAGATATTGTGATTATTTACTTTGGACTTAATATTATAAATGTCAACTTTGCGCAACGTCGATGTTACTTTGACTTTTTAGTCTTAGTTGACTCCGACAACGCCGTAACATGGACTTTAGTATATATTGGACTATAGAACGTATAAAAGCCGAGAGGTCATGACTCGAGCTTGTGGACTCGAAACGGATAACGACTCAAAACGTATATTGAAATTGACGTAATATATATATATATATATATCTATATATATCTCTATATTATATATAACATGAGGCAATTGGCATTAATGCCACCTCAATGCCAAATAATCAAATTTCATGCCACATAAGCATATGTTGTCCAACTAAGCAATTAATTGTTAATTTTCCAAATTTTATTTTATTTTTTTTTGTAATTTTCAGAATTTTTTTAAAGATTTTTGAAAATTGTTTATAAAAAAGGTTCCTTGCAAGGATTGAACCTTGGTTGTTTTGATAAATAACTTGTGTGTTTACCACTTAGGCAACAAGTTTTTTTGATAATTATGTTGCATATTATAATCTATAAATGCAACCAATTATGTAGGAGAATCCCTACAACTTAGGTTACTCTAATAAAACATATACAATTTTTTTTTCATTCATAATATATTTTTTTCTCAGAACCCTAATATCATATTTTTTTCACACATCTCATCTACTCGTGTTGCCTGAATCAATCACAAACTCATAATGGTAAGCCTAAACTTAAAAAATTGGATTTAATATACAACTTAGGTTAACCTAATAAATCATATACGGAAAAAAAATTTGCAGTTCATTCATAATATATTTTTTTCTGAGAAACCCTAATATCATATTTTTTTTTTCACAAAATCTCTTCTACTTCGCTTGAATCAATCACAAACTCATAATGGTAAGCCTAAACTTAAAAAATTGGATTTAATATAATGCTATCAAGTGCATGCATGTGATCATGTAACTAATTTACCTAAAGAGAAGTCGGTTCAGCAAGTGACAACGACAACACAAGAAGCACGGGTGGTGCTGAATCGATAATTTGTCATGAGATTATTAAAAAGGAGTAGAGATGGATGAAACGATCATGTTCTTCAGGTATGTTTGAGTACTATCTTTATAAAAATGTTTCCAAAAATCATAGATTAAGCCTTAGGTTGTATATTTATTCTGTAGCTTATAGCCGATGACCCATGCAAACTCTAGCTTGATTGTTGAAGCCTCAATAGTTTGTTCCGTTCATGGCATATACTGATAGCACTGTTGCAAGTTATCTTTTATTGTGTGTAAAAGTGTTCGGGCGTTTAATGAGTGACAATAATAATCATGTTATGTTATCATGGGAAGAAATGTTTTTCCTACTGGATTTTCTAAATCATAATTCGGTGTGTTCATGTTTTGATAGTGATGTAGGTGTGTACATACCTTGTAATTAGGTGGGCCGGGATTTGGTTTTGTGAATTATACAGATGATGAATCGGCTAGGCAATGAAAGCCATGGGTGTAAAATTTAATTGGACACGTGAAGAATTTAGTTAAATTTAAGGAAGGATGGAAACATGTTTTCCGATTTGGTTTTTGGATTTTTTTCATAAAATAAGATCATTAATTTGACCAATTAAATATTTACACCACCCCTTGGTTAGCACAGGTTGTTCAGCGCGGTGCTTGCTTAGGTCCAGGCTTGGTGGCTCTAGGAATTGCTGTTGAAGATATCTATGATGAGATAAAGTGTGTACTTTACACCAACAAGATCTTTATCGGTGAAGCGCTGAGGTGCTTGTGCGCTAACATAAATAAGATCATTAGATTCTTGAAGCCTATATTTACACCACCCATTGGTTAGCGCAGTTGTTCAGACGGTGCTTGCTTAGTTATAGGCTTGGCTGTTTCACTTTACACCAACAATTGTTGTGGTGAAGCTTTTGGTATTAGCATGGGTTTATTGATGGTTGGGATCGCAAGTGAGAAGGCATCAGATATGTTGGTGTATGCTCATGAGACACAAAATGAAAATATCGTAAGGTGAATTAATATTTATAAATCGACTTATTTAATGTCATATCATCATTAAAGGTGGCTATTTGCAATCATGTACCCAACCCGCTTTGACCTGTTATTGTATTTTCTTGACTCATCTAGCCATCTCTAATGATTATGGTATTCCTCAATATTAACATTATAAACTCATGTTGTGCAGGCGATTAACTTTAGGCATTCTCCACGCTTATGGA
This sequence comes from Chrysanthemum makinoi, assembly GCA_910596185.1. Taxonomy (NCBI): domain Eukaryota; kingdom Viridiplantae; phylum Streptophyta; class Magnoliopsida; order Asterales; family Asteraceae; genus Chrysanthemum; species Chrysanthemum makinoi. Next base: position 162,203,842 of record OU343225.1, on the reverse strand, counting down.
AGAGAACAAGGAGCGCACACCCTAACTAACATTATAACTTATCCTAATGGTGTTGATGGTGCATTCCTGCAAAGGCTAAAAAGAAGGGTAAGAAGGCTGTCATTTAGGGCTGCCTGACCTGACTAAAGGGATGGGAGGTATCGAATATTCTCACTTAAACTTAATGAAGAAGATGTAAGCAGCATTCAAGAAGTCATAAGCACGGGAAAATATCTTTAGAGAGCGATTGGTACCGTGGAGATGAGTATAGGCGTGCATAAGACACATTATGAGCCATTGGTCACGTGCTATTCTTAATGATATATATGGAAGGGAGAAGTCACCAATAGTGAGGTATCCTACAATTCATTTGCAAAGTTTGGTTCGGATGAGAATATTACGAGAATTGTAGGTTATAATGTATGGAAAGACTTTTAGTATCTATCTTATTCACTTTGTATATCTAATAAGTTTGATTTGTTCTATTCAGATACTAAAGATTTTGGACCCACCACTGGAAAAGATGGTAATCTTAAATTGGTTAAGGAAGTTGTGGATCCTAATAGATGGACTGATAAGTGGTTATTTTAGTAGATTTAAAGTTTAGTTTTCTGTTTTAAAGTTGTATTTTGTCTTTTCAATTAAGGGCCATTTGCATATATATCCCTCCAAAGATGCAAAATTGCATATATATATCCTTTGCATGCATAAAAATCATTGTACTATGTGCATCAAAAACTTGTAAGAAGGATATATATGGAATTATTCACTTTTGGAAGGATATATATGCAATTCCCCCTTCAATGAAAGAAAAAAAAATTATTTTTCTGCTTACTGCTTATTTCACTAATAAGCACTTTAGTGCTTATTAGCTATTTGTCTCTGCTTAATCTGTTTTTAAGTATCATTCCAAGTACATTTTAGTTTTTACTTAAGAAAAGTTCAGATTAGTCTTTGAAAATCAGTTTTTAAAACAGTGAACACCCCATAAAGGGGTGTTTGGCTTAAGCTTATTTAGTAGTGTAAACTGCTTTTTACCCATTTTGAATTGCAAAGTCAAATCACTTTTCAAGTATTTAGTTAGAAGGACGACCAACAGCCGGTGAAGTGGTCTTAGAACTCAAAGAAATCATTGGAATTTCAAGTAAGTTTCTATATTTAGACAAAATTGGCTGACTTTTGATTCTCATGTATCTCAACTATGGCCTTTAACTATTTTATAAACTGTAAGAAAGTAATTGTATGAAACATGAGTGTATTAATTGTTTATAGTATATACAGGAGGATCATGAGGAATGGGAGCCCAAATTGCCTAAAGACTATAAAGAAATAATCGAGATGTCAAAGCCCCTGAAATGTATTCTACCATCAAGAAAGAGGATCTTTACAATATTTTTTCAAAGGAATCCTCGTCAACAAGACAAAGTGGTAATCAGTCATTCTCGGTTATGTTGTATTTCTCGGTCTTCATCATTTTTACCTTGCAGATAGTTCATAATCACATTGATATATATATATTTTTTTGTATAACAGTTTTGCCGCCATTCGATGGTGATAGAGAAAGAAATGAAATGGTGTCAGCGACAATGTTTTCTTACATAGGTAGTTGTCCGCATGAGTGTAAATCTCTTCCAAAATCAAGGTTATTCTCTCTAACTGACCTCTAACTTTGTTAGTATTAAGTCATAAGCATACATATGGAGTGTTAATTTTGAATTAGTTACTCTACCTTTTAATGCATGACAAATTATTTACTTAAACATTATATAATTATTATTATGATCCAATTGGATCAAACTTAAGAACCCCTTTGACTAAGTTTACATTTTGCCCCTGTAATACAATTGCTTATCACAATGACTGCCGCGCACTTACACAAAACATATTTGAATCCCTTTTGACTCTATTTCTAGAACTAGAACTGCTAATCCCATGCGCTAATCAACAAAGGAATCGCCATGCATGCATACATATCAACAATGAGAACTGATGTGTTTACATGACCTAATAGATTTTAATACTCACCATATGATTGCAGTTTGGGACAAGGGTGGAGATGTTTGATATATCCCATCGCTTAACTTAATTACAGCTTAGCATCACTTTACTTTAGCTTAAATTGCTCTTTAAATCTGTCGACTGCCCATTTAATTTTTGTTTCTCAGTAGTCCCATATCCAAATTTCATACCGACATTTCTCGTGTATTTCCATACACTCATATCTCAAAAAACTTGGCTTCACGATGCTTTTGATAAAGCTTCTAGAAAGAGGTTCGAGAGTGGCAAAGCACATGAATCCATTAGATATCGGTTCAACATGTTCAAGAAACTATGTAAACGGGCTTTCCAAAAACCCTAACCAAAACCGCTTTTTAAGCAAAAATACAAAGATGCTCTCTCACACAATGGTTATAGTCATCGAAGAAGAAACTTCTAGACCATGGCAATGTCAGCCCTCATTTTGCAACCGCTATAAAGGAAAGATTAAGGCCCAAACACAATGTTAGTTTGGGCGAACTCGATATCCGTGGAGCTGATATTTAGGATTTTGATTTTGGACGATGAACCTCGTGAATAGCTAAACCACCTTTCTATTATCTCTTTTGCGTAATCAACTCTTCCATTACGAAGGCATTATATGTAATCAAAGACGATATACAATATGGTCTGTTGTGTATTGAACAATTGCGCACACATGGAGATAAGGAATATGTTGGTTAAAAATTTTATCAAGACTATACTAATAAAAGTATTTTAGTCGATATTAAAACCGTGTTATAATTTTACGTAATATCTATTTCGTGCCGAAAACAAAAGGATTCCTATAGCTATATAGAAAGTACGTAATAGATGTCAATTTTAAAATATATCAAGTGAGCTTTAATACTAAATAGTGCTTGTGGAGGACTGTGTCCAAGTCCAACTATCCATGGCCATATGCATCTTGTGAGATTATATACTTATTGATGGCATGCGCCACTCTTTGAACATGTTGATTAATATTTAATACTCATTGTTCTATTGTCGCATCCGTGAAATTTCAAGTGTTACATACAAGTTGTCTATAAGAAGCACATCGATCCATTAGGCCCCGTGACAAACATGTTTACTCACTCCCATACATCGATCCAGATAACCGTGCTCAATTCTCAACATTTACCACCCATAAAACACTCTATTTTAAGTATCGCTATGTGTCAAGAACACCTTCAAAATCAATGTATACAAAAGGTTGGAAAACACTTCAATCATTATAAATTGAAGAAGTCAGATATGTCACACCTACAAAGATTCAGAGACAAAAGGTTGCAAAATCTGCTTGCGTGTTTTCATTGAATTTTGAGTATATTTAGTTTACAATTTAGTCAGGTTATGTTAACTTATGTAGTTCATTAAAAGACCGTGACATCTTAGAGTTGAGTTGCATGGACTGAATGTAACCAATTATACAATGACCAAAGGCTGCTTGGTAAATATATCATCAGTATCTATGCAAATAACCTATCAATCTATAATTTATTCTACCTATGTTGTTAGTTGACGTATTGATATGCTTGATACCTACACTGATACACTTGGTAACCCGATATTCTTGCAGATCTACATTTACGACACCCAAAACGAGGTCAACAATGGGCTTTCGCACTTTGATGGAAGCTTATTGGACGTGGAATTATTGATAGAGTAAATTTCTTTTATCTGTATTCATTCATTTTAAATTTGTTATAAAAATATAACGATTTTTTTCAATATGTCCACTTTTCCAGCCATTTTTTACCAACCTTCTTTCGTCATAGAAAAATATGACAACGATAAATATAAGTCATGCCATTAAAAGGGCGGCTTAAAACAATATATATATATATATATATATATATATATATATATATATATATATATATATATATATATATATATATATATATATATATATAAACAAGTAAATAAAACTAAGAAATATAAATAATAAATGGTTTTTTATACTAAACATTCGATAACAAGAATCGCCTTGTTATTCGCTATTTTAAATGGAAACTAACGTTTAAAAATGGATATATTTTCTAATTAATAAGTTATTTAATGTTTCGAGGGCACATTTATCGAAATATGTCATTTATGAGCATTTAATGCCATTTATGAGCATTTAATGCCATTTATGAGCATCTAATACTATTTATGTGTTGTGCATGGGTTACGGATGACCTAACATTAATGGCGTCAATCCATGTGGATAACAGACTTATTAGGTTGACGAATCTAATAAGAGCCCGTTAGGCACGTAGGATAACGTTATTAAAGGGTAAATTATCGTTATGACTCGTTAGAATGTGACTGGTTTATGGAATAATAAGCGACATGAATAAATGATTGAGTTTATCGAATTGACGAATTCGATAAGGTCTAACTATTTATTCTGAAACTTATTGGACTATAAAGCTTATCGCTTAGACGTCTCATTGTGTCATTATGAGTCGCATTGTGGTCATTTGAGTGCATTCATGGTGTCTTGTTGAGTCGATATACACACACGACGATACCAAATGCTAGAACTAAATGGTGAAACAAGATATTTTTAGAGATAAGAAAAGGAATACATTGGGGTAGATAACGTTGAATTTTGGATTATATATTAAGAATTAGTTTATATTAATAAGTTGTGCCGAGTTAGTAGTTGTTGATCCGTGTTGGCTGTTATCTTCGTTGCTAGTGTTTGTTTGTGTTTTGCTTGCTTGAGGTGAGTTTCATAGCCCCACTTTTATCTCTGTTTTTAACTAAATTGGGGTGAGAAATCATGCTACTATTTTGGACCTTCTTAAACTCTTTTGATTTGCTTATGTGTTGACTGTTTAGATAGATATGTTGTAGATGTTGCCTTAGTCTAGGGTAGCAATCATTTTCTATGACACTGTTGCCTAGCTAAGTATAGATATCTACTCCGACCTAGTCTAGGGTAGCATTTATTCTAGGCCTTGCTATGACTGTGCTGGCTAGAGTCGCTTGGAGCCCTGCTGTGTTATTGATTGTGTTATTGGTATGTGATTGGTGTGTTTATTATGTATCTATCTTAGTCTCGCATAGCAAATAAACTCTTACAGGTCCACTATTGAATTTATACTTAAACCTATGAACTCACCAGCGTTAGCTAACCTTTTAGCATGTTTTTCTCAGGTAATTAAGTTGATGTTTGGATTGCTCGTTATGTGGAGGCTTGGAAATGAGGCATGGTTGAAGGATCATATTTAAACTCTGATAATATTATGCGGACCTATTTTATAACTCATGTTGGGCCTTACATTTGACTATTTTGGGATGATTGTATTTGGATAATTAATTATGGGATTGGTTTTTGAACTATAGTATGATTATCTTGTTTGCTATACTTGTGTGATGTGCCAATCCAGTAACGCCCCGAAAACTTGTTTAAGTCTTCCGATGTACCGAGATTTGGGGTTGTTACACACTTGTAGGAACAGACCAAGTGGAATCTGGTGTTTCAGTTCGGTTTTCCCCTACGAATGACTTCCACCAATCTCTATCCAGGTTCACCTTTGGAATATGAATATTTGAGATGTCTTCGTCATCAGAATCAGTTTCCTGGTCGAGAAATGATTCTTCATTCATAAAAAAATCTTCTGGAATAGAAGCGACTGAAGGCTTGAATCTGGAATCGGTGGTTGTCCAATCCGAATATTTGAGAGGGTCCTGCTTGACCGGATGATGAAGGAGGGGGAGTCGTTGGATGTTCCTTGGATGATTCGATTATGTACCGAAAGATCCTGCAGCTCCAGATGATCCTTCAGCTCCGAGTGGCGGAGGAGGAGGTGGCTGTGGAGGAGACCCAGGTGGTGTCTTAGGTGACCCCTGTCTCCTCTTTTTCTTCCTTCTGGTTTCAGCTATATCCTCCATAAGTTGAATGTAGTTATCACGATCAATAGACCTCTCAAGAGCTTCATATAGTTGCTTGTGGTCATCATGCTCTTTGTAGTGGTACGTCTCATACATCCGTTGTAACAGAATCTCTTTCATATCTGAGGTAGGAAGATCTCAAAAACCGTGCACTCAGAGGTGCTTTCATAGCCCAGTTCACTGCCTCTTCAATATATTCGTCAATCGCATTCATCACCTGATAGTCAATGTTGAGATTCTCTAACTTGGATAGTCGTGAGCCTTGATATTTGACAACGTTTGGTAGATTATGTTGTTCCAGAGCTGCAACATGTTGTATAGCTTCTTCTAGACGCAACTCTAAGCTTGTGCTGGTAGATGGGGGTGGTGAAAGTTCGGTTGAAATAATGGTGGTTGCTGTTGTGCTTGTTGCTGGTGGTGGAGTTGCAGTTGTTGGTGTGACTGTAGGTGTAGGGATTGCCATTGTTGGTATGGCTGAAGTGTCTTGTTCTATTGTGACTGATGCAGGATTTTTGACCAGGTTTTACATTTATAATTACTCGTCTACTTATAGCCTACCTAATGCACTAAAGGGCAGTGTACCCGGTCGCATGTAGTGAGGGAATGGTAAGACCGAGGTTGTCCCAAGAATGGTTGATTCCTAGCTATCTAATTAATTAAATTGTTACATAATATAAGTTTTAATGATAAGTTTAATTGATAATAATTTAATCTGTCACATGATCAATTGGGTCGGCTCTCTGGTAAACAAGCTAATGGGAAGGATAGTGATGCTATTCTCAAACCGTAATCATCCACGAATGAATCGTGGCAAAATTCGATAGACTCCTTTGGTCAACTCGTCTACCCTATTAAACAATGCCCCCTACTCGTATCAAAGGTATTACCCTTCAAAATGGGAGGTCTCTGGTAAGCTATTCTAATTCATTAAGTGTCGGTGTTACTATCGCAATACATGAGTTTTAAAAGTCACTAGATTCCTGCTTCAGGTGGGGTTTAAATTCGTCGGTCCTCTTTTGGTCAATTCGGCCCGACCTATGGTTCTTAGATTCCTCACCAAGGTGATTATTGGTCACCCGGGATAATTCGGTAACCTATTGACAGTCATTAAGTACCACTACATGCAAGATTCGAAATAATGTGTGCCCGGAAGCTAGCATACTAGACACACATCCTTAACTTCTTAAACTCATCCTTCCGAACGGTGATCCTTTGGTCAATTCGCACAAGAGGGATTTGATAGTCTTTTGGTCAATTCTTACCAAGCCTCCCTACCTACTTACTTAGGGTCAGTTGGTCAATTCTCCTAAGCAAATAAATACGACCGCAACTAAAACTACCGAAGCTAGGGTGACTACCAACGAACTATACATGCATACACTAGAAACAATTAATTAAAGCAAAAGCATTAATAATAAAAGAATCAAAACTAGACCAGAACCTATTTTCCACATTTCAAAGATACCTTAGTGGAATGACAATCAGACAAGCATATAAAACAATAAACACACAAGGAATTGACATCGATAAATTAATTAGCTATTAATAAATTAATATACAATTAATAAGAACACAATAAAAACCAATGCACCAACAATTAATTGGAATCAAAATTTATATTATAAAAATAATGAAACCAAATTAATAAAAAGAGTTGGAAAAGCGATTACAAATCGTGCCAATAAAATGCCATCGATCCCTTAGTTGAGTACCGGGACAAAACCCGGAAGGGTTTGCCCCTTAAATTGAATCGTAGCCTCTTGCTACCGCTTTGTCTTGTACGACACACAAAGAAAGGACACCACAGAAAATAATATTCTGCTCCCAATTGATGAATTATAATTCATGTCATGTTTTATTTATAATAATAGAATTTTCATCATAAACTTCCAACTTTGACAAATTGCAACTTGGCCGTTGTTGTATTTTTAGTTAATATAACACATTAAAATGTGTTATAAAACTTTGTAAAATTGTCGAATTCAGCCCTTGTAGCAGATAAAATAAATATTAACTTGCCGCCTTTAGTCCCTGAAATTCAAAACTTTGCACCCAAGTTATTAATTACGGCGTAACTAATTACCGAGTTACGCCGTAATTCTTTATCCGCATATTCTTATTTGCTCCGTAATTATCTCTACTGTGTAACTAATTAGCATGTTACGTCGTAATAATTAATTACGACGTAACCATAATAGTTGGTTACGTCGTATCCTTGTCGATATTGTATTTATGTCGTAACATTATTAAGAATTTATGGCGTAACCTTCACAAATAATTCTTAGGCCCTCGTAGTATTAGTTACGGCGTAGTCAAATGCCACTTACGCCGTAACTTGTCTTCAGAATATATTTCTATGCCTTATATCACATCTTTTCCGCTCCAACGCCTCATTTATCCTGAAATACAAATATGAATGAATATGAACAAATTAAGTAGTATATTAATACAAATGAGGCAATAAACACGAGAATTTGATATATAGAATATCAGGTAATTTGATGTTATCAAATATCCCCCCACTTGAACTCTACTTGCCCTCAAGTAGACCTTTTAAATTATTTCTAAAAAGATATCTCACAAGATTAATTGAAAGATATGAGATTAAAAATTACCTTAGCTAGAAATTTCCAAATCGAGCACCACACGAAAAGGGAATTGAAATCACACTCTCTCTCATAACTCTACGTGGTTATTTTGGGGTAATCACTCGACTGCTTAGTCATGACGAGCATTCTATCATAGGCTTGGCAAAGATACTAATCTCCACCACTAGAGTCTATAGATGCAGCTATTCTAAAAGGCAATGGGTTGACACAACATAAAGGCTTACGGGGTTATTTTGTCATTACTAACGAGCTACGGCGAAGGGGACAAAACCAATGATACATGACCAAATCCATGGCCAAGACACCAATGCTTGCTCGCTTCCTCACCTAAGCTCGATTCACGACCAAGAGTAGGATAAGACATGGGAAAACCTTTAATGGGTGTAAATAAAAAGACACGAAACAAATAATTTCCTAAGTCCACAGTCGCCCCACCACTAGTCGCATTCAATCCCATAGCAAAAACCGAGGGTCAAGAGTCAAGGGGTCTTCAATACACGAGTCAATGCATATAAAATATAGCGTAGTGCCTCCTAATCTCCATAATTTAGGCAAATAAGATGCATTAACTTGGCTTTTATCATCAATGAAAAAAAATATCTGCTATAAAAAAATTTAAAATTTGGGTAAATTTAGCACATATTTTGACATAATCACGCATTTCTATCTCCCTTCCCCCCACTTGGAATGTACAATGTCCCCATTGTACAAATATTGATTAAAATTGAAAGACGAGATAGAAATGTACGGGTTTCTAATATTATCCGTAAGAACACCAAAACAGATATGTAAAAATTGCGCCAGTTGAACAAGGCGAGAATACTCAACACAATACGATACATAAGCTGATTCATATTACCAGCTATAAAAAAATTAATATACAAACTCTTGCTTGCATTCTCATTCATTTTTTTTTCACTCTTTTTTCTTTTCTTTTCTTTTTGATGCAAGACAAGGTATACATGAATAAAAATAAAAATGATACGAACAAATAAAGCATCCCCACACTTGAGATCAACTATCATCTAAACCTGATTTTCTTCCAAAACCCTTTATTCATAACCTGCGACTTCCACCAGTGGAACCAAAATTGACTAACAACGCCCGGACCATGGACATAAGGAAACTACAGAGTAGGCTAGGCGATAGTTGTAATGAAACAAACATATATTGGGTGAATCAAAATGAAAAGAATGGATCAGACGGGTTTACTAGGGGTATCTTGCACTAATAATGAGTGCAACAAAAAGGGTTTAACAGGGGGATTGACTGATCGATGTGAAAACTCAATATACACAATCATAACATAAAAGAAGGGCTATTTCAGTTTATTCCTAAAATTGCCTTATATCCTAGCTGCACCGATTACACAAAGTTACCTCAGTGTAATGCTCATGATAATGGTCTCGAAAAGATATACAAGGCCAACTTCTAAAGTCTACTACAGCCACCGGCACACTACTACAGCCACCGGCACACTCATTTTTATAGTATTATGTATAAGGGGTAAATGGAAAGGCTTATCCTCAGACAATGTAAATATAGGGTAGGTGTGCTCAGTTAAGATTAATCCAGTTAAGTAATGAAAAAAATGTCAAAACTTTACAAATAAAACACTTTTCACTAAAAACTAGAAAAATAAAGGCAAGTATAATCAGGTGGGTGTTTATTTCTAATCCCTTCCCCCCACTTGGTTCATACTAAGCATATAAAAGAAAAATAAGAAGGGTTAGAAATGGAACGGAAAACTCCCGTGGATTGCTCGGAATGATCAATAAATGTCAGCTCCCGTAACATGCTCTAAATATTCCTCCACGTGCAACATCCAACAACTCATCCGTGCAATCACCATGGTACTCAACTAAGCTGGTTAAAAAGTGTTTCCTTGCCACCAAACATCACTTTGTAATTCTTCAACCTGTATTGCTGCAAGAAAAACTAATACCAAAAAGCATAATTCCTGGATAAAAAGCAAAAATAGCACGACATAAAAAAAATAAAAACAAAATAAAATCTAACTCGCTTTCGTAGGAATTATGGTTGCATTTAGCGCATGCAACAAGCCTTTTAAACCACTCGGTGTCCCGAGTGGACGAGTGAAGTCTCGTGAGGGTTTACAGGGAACACTCCCACAAAGTTCATTTAACTACTAATACAAGGTTATGAAAATGTTTTGAAACTTGTTTTTAAAAAATAATTCATTTCAGGAGATAGTTACGACGTAGGTGAGTTGACTTAAGAAAAATTTTTACTAGGAAGAGGTTACAGCGTAACTAAATTGGCCTATTTACGTCGTACCTATGCTGAAGTGGGCAGATGGCCTTACGGATCGACAATTATTGCGTAAATGGATCAGCCCATTACACCGTAGTTACTTTCTGATGTTGTTGTGCCTAAAGTGTCAACTTTTTCCTACGTTTCAAGAGGAGTTATCGGAACTCATATCATCTATCCTTGGTCTTTAAACCTGCAAACATGATGAACAAAACATGCCAAACCCAAAACAAATCTTAAAACTACCAAAATATTCAAAAAGGTTTATGAATTAAAAACAAAAAACTAAATCTAAGATAGGGACGAGTAGTCTCCCGACGAGCACTTTTCTTTAATCTCCTGAGTCTTTAAGTTAGACTCATGCAACCATCATCACTGGGCATCTATTGGACGCCTACAATCATGTCCATTTCTCCCATCATCATGGCATGCCAACGTCCATCTCCACTTGTTCTTACTGCTCAATCCTACACACTATCACAACCTAGTGCATTAAATGTGAAAATAATAAACATGAGCAACAAGCGAGATATAACATATAATCAACATTTATAAGATGTTTCAGACTTGGTTACGGCGTAAGTCTCATTACTAATTACGCCGTAACTTCAGTCTGACAACGATCTGTAATATAATAAGAACAGGTTACGTCGTAACAATTATTACTATGTTACGCCGTAACTTGATCTGAGAATATATTACGCTATAACCATTGACTAGGTTACACCGTAATCTCAAGACAGAAGACAAAATTTTAGAATAATATTAATCAAACAGCCAAAAATACGAAGAACGTTCCCCGGCAACAGCGCCAAAAACTTGATGTAGGATTTCTGACCAGGTTTTACATTTATAATTACTCGTCTACCTATGGCCTACCTAATGCACTAACGGGAAGTGTACCCGGTCACATGTAGTGAGGGAATGGTAAGACCGAGGTCGTCCCAAGAACGGTTGATTCTTAGCTGTCAAATTAATTAAATTGTCACATAATATAAGTTTTAATGATAAGTTTAATTGATAATAATTTAATCTGTCACATGATCAATTGGGCCGGTTCTCTAGTAAACTGGCTAATGGGAAGGACAGTGATGTTATTCTCAAACCGTATTCATCCACGAATGAATCGTGGCAAAAGCCGGTAGACTCCTTTGGTCAATTCGTCTACCGTATTAAACATAGCCCCCTACTCGTAGCAAAGGTATTACCCTTCAAAATAGGAGGTCTCTGGTAAGCTATTCTAAGTCATTAAGTTTCGGTGTTTACTATCGCAATACATGAGTTCTAAAAGTCACTAGATTCTTGCTTCAGGTGGGGTTTAAATTCGCCAATCCTCTTTTCGTCAATTCGGCCCGACCTATGGTTCCTAGATTCCTCACCAAGGTGATTATTGGTCACCCAGAATCATTCAGAAACCTATTGACAGTCATTAAATACCGCTACTTGCAAGATTCAAAATAATGTGTGCCCAGGCGCTAGCATCTTAGACACACATCCCTAACTTCTTAAGCTCATCCTTCCGAACGGTGATCCTTTGGTCAATTCGCACAAGAGGGATTTGATAGTCTTTTGGTCAATTCTTACCAAGCCTCTCTACCTACTTACTTAGGGTCAGTTGGTCAATTCTCCTAAGCAAATAAATACGACCGCAACTCAAAACTACCGAAGCTAGAGCGACTACAAACGAACTATTCATGCATACACTATAAACAATTAATTAACGCAAAAACATTAATAATAAAAGAATCAAAACTAGGATAGCACCTAGTTTTCACATTACAAAGATACCCTAGTGGAATGACAAATCAGACAAGCATATAAAACAATAAATAAACAAGGAATTGACATCGATAAATTAATTAGCTATTAATAAATTAAGAGAAAATTAATAAGAACACAATAAAAATCAATACACCAACAATTAATTGGAATCCAAATTAATATTATAAAATAAAGAAACTAAATTAATAAATAGAGTTGGAAAAATGATTACAAATTATGCCAATAAAATGCTATTGTTCCTTAGTTGAGTACCGGGACAAAACCCCGAAGGGTTTGCCCCTTAAATTGAACCGTAGCCTCCTGCTACCTTTTTGTCTTGTACGGCACACAAAGAAAGGACACCACGGAAAATAATATTATGCTCCCAATTTTTTTTTGAACAAAATTATGCTCCCAATTGATGAATTCTAATTCGTGTCATGTTCTATTTATAATAATATAATTTTCATCAGAAACCTCCAACTTTGACAAATTGCAACTTGGCCCTTGTTTTATTTTTAGTTAATATAACACATTAAAATGTGTTATAAAACTTTGTAAAACTGTCAGATTCAACCCTTGTAGCAGATAAAATAAATATTAACTTACCGCCTTTAGTCCCTGGACTTCAAACTTTGCGCCCAAGTTATTAATTACGGCGTAACTATTTACCGAGTTACGCCGTAATTCTTTATCCGCATATTCTTATCTGCTCCGTAATTATCTTTACGGCGTAACTAATTAGCATGTTACGCCATAACCTTCACAATAATTAATTACGGCGTAACCATAATAGTTGGTTATGCCGTATCCTTGTCGATACCGTATTTACGTCGTAACATTATTAAGAATTTACAGCATAACCTTCACAAATAATTCCTGGGCCCTCATAGTATTAGTTACGGCGTAGTCAAATGACACTTACGTCATAACTTGTATTCAGAATATATTTCTTGGCTTTATATCACATCTTTTCCACTCCAAATCCTAATTTATCTTAAAATGAAAATATGAACGAATTAAGTATCATATTAATACAAATGAGGCAATAAACACAGGAATTTGATATATAAAATATTAGGTAATTTGATGTTATCAGTGACCGATACCATTGAGATGAGCTCTTTCTCATCATTAGTATTCTTAGTTTCGGCACCAGCAGGCTTGTCTGCGAGAAATTGATCTCCAAAGGTGGGGTCATGTTCAAGGTTCTGGAAAGATGACAAGGTGCCCGTTGAGCTGTTGGGTTCCTCTAAGTGAGTCTGATCATCAGTACGCAGCTTAAGATTTTCCTGAACACTTGGGTACACTCTTGACACGAACTCATCATTCACGGTATCATGTGGAGAATCCGCAGTGAAAGCACTATCATGCGACACGATCTCTTTTTCAACTTTTCTGAAGACCGAACCTGCACCGATGTCTGCTTTTGTCTCTGTTTGAGCTTTCAGTATCATCCCTACAATGCATCTTCTCTGAGTCGGTGTCACTTGAGTCAAGATTAAGCTCATCACATGGTGAATGTTCCTTTGCAGCTTCAGAAGACTCAGTGCCCTTAGATGATTCTGGGTTTTGTTTCTTCAAGATGTACTGTGTAGTAGTTTTTGTCGCAAGCGACGAGATATCCAAAATAATTTGAGCGACTTGTTCAACTATATCAATACCTTTCCCTTTACCTTCAACATTGGGCAGTGGTTGATGTCTCTCTGAATCTGGTTCTTGCATCATCACACTCTTAGCAGTATGCCCTAATGTCCCCTCGAATTCTTTCCTACTCACTTCCAGAGTCTGTTGTAGGATTTCATCGTCTTCATCTCGCAGAGTTGGCTCAGTTCGTGCTCTTTTCGACTCTCTTCCTTTTCCTTTGTCACCTTTTATGGTTCTCTTACCCTAAAAAGGAGCATCATCAGTAGTAGACTTCTCCTTATGTTTCTTGGGTAGTGTTGCATATGTTGATTTGAAGGTTTTAGGTTTTGGTTTAGTTTGTGTGGTTGACTTAGTTGGTGTAGGAGCGGAAGGTTCGCTTGTGAGAGACTTAGCCACTTTGTCCAAATAATCATGATAGTACGTTGCGTTGACTATATCACTTGTGAGGAGTGCTTCAGGTATGACCTTTCCAAAGACTTCATTTTTGGTACCCTTGGCTGTGAACTTGATATTCCCGAGAACATGCTCCTCAGATGCCAAGTGAAGAGGAGAGTCCAATCTTTGGTGGAACTGGTGCTTGGCTTGAAGATGATTGATAATCATCTTGGTGAATCTGATGCTTGGAATAACAAGTGGGTGGATCTTTTTCTTTCCCTTTTTGTTTTGTGCGTGTTTTTCCTTGTCTCTAATCAAAGAATGGATGGACTGAGTCAATTCCTCCCAAATCCTCTCAGCATAATCAATGTTAGCTTGATTAACTATTCCCCAAAGAATTTGCAGCACTGGAGCTCTTGGTCTCTCATAACCTGAAGTATTTCCCGTGAGACACAAGTTGATGATTGAGGTAATTTCCCTCCACGGCTGATATAATTCGTTTGTGATACTATAGATAACGTCTTGATGTCTATGGGATATCCCAGATCGTTGACAAGGTTGATCAAAGCTTCTGATGTTGGTGGGGGAGTGAATGGATTGTTTACATCAACTGGTGTGATCTGAAGTGCGTCTCTGATAGTGTCCTTAGTGAGGTCAAACCATTTTTCATCAAGCTGACAACTGTAGACTGCTGTGATTTTGTCCCATTAGACTATATCCCAAAACTGCTGAATGTAGATAGATGGTATAGTGGTACAAGCTGTGAATGCACTGAAGAAATTGGTTTGCTTCAGAATGTCCACAACTATTTTGAAGATAGGATTGAGCTGAGACTTATCTATATCCAAGTAGCAATTGCTCTTTCCAATAGGGACGCAGTCGCTATGAGGCAAGATCAGATCATCTGTGCGAATGGGTGGTGGAATAGCAGGAGCTTGGTCAGCAGGAACATTTACTTCAGCCATTGTAATTGCATAATCACATTCACAAAGAAATATACATACAGAAATGTGATGTTAGATGTGAGTTACAGCTTGAGATTAAGGTATACATGCACTCAATCCAAGGCACAAGAACATATAGATCTTATTATTTGTTATTGTTATAGACAACAATGTTGGTCAACTTAGATTCAACGGAAGTCAACTCATCCATGAGAAGACATTACCCCGTGACCAAGGCACAATGATCAAAGTGTAATTAGACAAAGTACATATAAGACACCACTTTAACACTCAAAACGCAAAGGTCAAAACGCAGTTAGGTAAAACGCAGCAAGTCAAAATGCAGCAAGTCAAAACGCAGTGGTGAACAAAATGCAATCAGTCAAAATGCAATTTGTCAAGACGCAATCCTCAAAACGCAATTCTGATCAAAACGTAGGAACCAAATCGCAACAATTAAATCGCAGTAATATATTATTCACAAAATTCAAACCGCAACAATTTTGTTTTTTAAATCTGGCAGAGTGGGTTCTACATTTTGCAAATTAAATAATCTTCATGTATCAAATCGCAGTCGTTGCGATTTGCCCTGTTTTAATAATATTTTAAACAAAACACAATGGAAGTCAAACTCAGTCAAAAAGCAACTAGGTGTATCATCAAAACGCAATCTAGGCCTACTTACCAAATCGCAATTAAAAATATTAAAATCAAAACGAAACTAAGAACAATATGACCAAAACGCGATTAAGAAACTTTTCTCAAACCGCAGTCAAGAACATTCTATCAAACCGCAATCAAGAACACATATGTAGTTTTTCCAACCATTCAAATCGTGATATATCAAAGCTTAACCTTTACCAAGACATAACAAGCCTAATCCTGTGGGGATCAACAACAATCAATTCACAACAACCTGAGATAACTATTGAACAACGAACATACCCCTATCCACTCGAAAATCAAAAGGACATAAACACAATGCTAGGGAAGACAATTAAAATACTAACACAGCATCCTAATCATACACAAAGAAGAACCCATTAATCAAAACACAAAAACAATCACAAACCTGCGTTTGGTTGCTTAATCGACACAAAAACCTAAAACAAAACACACATCGACGAATGTAAGGACAAGAAGTTTCGAACGAGGTATGAACAAGATATATGAAACGAATAGCACACAATACCTATGAATAAATCGGGCAAGGAATCACAAGTCCTATTGTGGTTTGCATTTTATGTCGTGTCTGATGAGAGAGAAAGAGTTTGACATATTATTTTTTTAGGTTTGACCAAGTCAAAACGCAAGAAACATTTTTTATACCAAGTGGTTAGAATCCGAAATTGGCAAAACTGGTCCCTCCCTTTTCATTTTCCTTTTAAGTTTCAAGTTATGACATATTAAGACCGTCTTATTTTTATTAATCCTTCACTTTGAGATACAATAAACACAAAGGTATAATACGAGTTTCTATTAGGGCACTAAAGGTCCTCTAATACATGAAAGCCTAGGAAATACTTAGCAAGTAGCAAACAGATCCCTATACTAGCATATAACAGACACATGTGACCATTTTGAAGTAAACAAACGATTAATATTCCCTCAAAATCAAAATAATTGGATTAAATGCATTAAATTAGAAGCTGCTCGTTAGATGACATAAACTTTTGAATACCTCTCCACCTCAATCAATGACCTAATTTCTATTTATAAAATTCCAGTCGTTGATTGAGAATGAAAATCTTATGCAAACATGTATCCTTTTGATTTTCCAACAACTTACAACCACCATGAACAACAAATATTTCTATGAAGAATCATAAATGGAGAAATATTTGTATAGGAACAGCCGTCTTTTTGGCGATGAGCCTTCCTTGTTATTGAAATTTTTTGAAATCCGGGTTGCATATCTGAAATGATAGCAACCCATATAGGCATGATTTGAAAACCTTTTTGAACTTTTGTTTAAACTTCATCTAAAGACCCGTGTCATTATTGAATGAAATTTCTAGGACCGTAGATGTTATCGATACGAGAGGTTATGCCTTGAAAAGCTATTTTTGGAATTTTCAATTTTTCAGATTTTTATGGATTTTTGTTGGAATAATATTTTTACAATGTGGAAAGACTTTTAGAGCATAATGGAAATGTATATATGAACAAAGAATACATGAAGAGATACCACCACTATACTCTCATAGATGGATTATTAAGGTACGAGTCCTAAGTATTCATGAGTCATAGCACATGTACATCAATTTTGTTTTGTCTGAACTGCTGAATCAGGAGATATCCATTCTTTAGGCACACAGACTTTGAGTCTTTTCTTGTTAGAAGAAATCGATGTACCTGCAATTGAGTAAGGACTCCCTGCACTAACATTACAAGTTTCATTGCATTTATGTGGGTTAGTGACATTAGTATCCAAACCCTTGGGGTTTTCACAGTCAACCTTAGTGTTGAACACAGTGACTAGCTTACTAGTAGGTATCCAACTAAGTCCAGCACTCTAAAAAATTCTACACGTCGGTATCCACTTAAGGCAAGTTCTAGGAGTGATTGGCGTCTTATGCAAAGTGGAAAACTTGTTGACGTTGCTAGTCTTAGAAGGTTGGGTCTTAGCACGGGCATTCACTTTCTGATACTTAGGTCTAGGTGGTGAAGTGACTGGTTTTGACAAAACTTGTTTCACATCAACTTGGGAGGCAAACCATGATTTTGAAGACTTTGGTCGTTCAGATCTAAACGCATTCGGTTGTCTAAAATTGATTGGTTTCTACTTGGTTGTAAAACTGGTTTCCCCAAGGTTGATGGTTTTGCAAACTTAGTGTTCACACTATTCCCCGTTGTTTTCTAAGCTCATTCTTTAATGTTGTGATAGTGAAACCCTTATCCTGGAGTTGAGCTTTGAGTTCGTCATTTTCTACCATCAAATATGTTGTTTATTCTAAAGTCTTAGTTCTAGTTTCTTTGATTGAGTCTCTTAGGTCCTTGTGATGCTTTTTCAAAGTCTCGTTTTCCTTAAGTAATTTAGCCACATAAAGTTCCAATTCAATATTTCTTGTTTTAATTGCATCAATGTCCTGTTTAGTCTTGACTAAATTACTTTTCTCATACATACCAGAAATATGTTTCTTCAAATTGTTGATCGTCGAGTTTTTTGCTTGAAGCTGAGCTTTCAAAGTGTTTATTTCAAAAAATTCATGAAAGTAAGGAAATTCTGGATTTTTACATGGTTTGTTAGTTTGAAAACTTTCCTCCTTACTTTGTATTGCAATTTCAAGTGAAATGCAATGTTTTTCAAGTTGTGAGAATCTGTTTGAAAGTTCATTAAAAACTTCTTTATCAACCATATCATTTGTTTTGAAACACTTAGTCTCAGCCTCAACCGAAGAACATTTCTCTCGATCATGTTCAGCATCCTGATCTATTTCTCCTCCCTTATGATCCATATTTGTTGAATCAGGAGAAATATTGCTATCTACCTTTTCCAACATATATGTGTCATGGATTCAACTTTATTAGTATGTTGATGGTCATTAGTAAGGACAGTATGTTGAACAGTTAGATGTACCTCAAAACATGACACATTGTCATTCAATGGTGTGATATATGCATTCATGTCATGTGCCATATGAGGCACTGAACTGCTACTTGTATCATGCATATTTGACTTTGTCCCAGTGCATTTAATGACATCTGATGCTTTACTCGAATCAACATTAATGTCACTTGATTGCACCCGGCTCTCATTCACCTCGATGTCATACTTGAGTTTTTGTTGTGCTTTCTCCTCAATGTGCTTCTTAACATTACCCATGTGTTGGAGTAATGTTTTTTCTGAACATGCTAACTTCCATTCCAGTGTAATTAGCAAAGCACATTTCTGTCATTTGATAGTCATAATCCCAAGTGTATTAGGAGTTGATGAACGATTGGAGTTGTTTGCTGATCACTTGAAGTGCAGCCATGGATCCAAGTTCTTGAAATTCTTCTTCTTAGTTGAGTTGTTGTTCAAGTTGCTCTAAGTTCAAGAACAATGTGCATGTGAATGTTTGTACATCTTGACTGAAGAGTGACGCAAACGCTCGTTCAAATCCTCCCTCGAACCCAGGTCCTTCTAAAAGTACCTTGAGATGTGAATGAAGTGGTCGAAAATATTCCATGCAACTATCCTTTGTATTATCTTGCAATAGTTGTACTTGGTGCAACTCTCTCTCTCTTTCTCTTTGATGAACTTATGCATAAAGATTTCAGATATCATTATCCGACTCAAGCATGTTAATCTGTTCTACATAGTTAGGAATCTTATGCTCATCAATCTCGTCGTACAATTTGAATACCTCAGATATGACTGAATCTGAAGTGTTAGACATGATGTTGGTGTGTACAGGATTTAAAAAAGTTAATAAGAGACTGTGATACATTGAATGTGTTATGATAATAGTTGGATCGATACAATGATTAGTGATTGTTTGTTAAAGGTGATGTTTGTTTGTTAGATTAGGTGAAATGTTGTTTACTTGCGATTTAGTTTGGTTGAAATAAAGTTTGAGTCAATTCGCAGTCTAAGAAGAAATTTGGGCAGAGTGTCTTCTAGACAAAAAGCAAGGTTTGTCTTCAAAATTAACAAATCGCAACCTCTGTTGCAAAATTCGGCCTAGGCGGTGATTAGCCGTTCCGATTTTCATTAATCGGCCTTATTAATCGGTTAGTGACAAAAATCGGATAAAAATCGGATTAATCGGCCTAGGCGGCCGATTAATCGGCCAAATCAGAATAAATCGGATAAATCAGTTACAGGTAAAAATTGGCAAAATCGGAAAGAAATCGGCGAAATCGGAAAAAATCGGCCAAATCGAAAAAAAATCGGCTAGATCGGCCAAATCGGGCATATAGTTTCAAATTTTTATAATTTTATATATAAAAAATCCAATCCGATTAATCCCTGCCTAACCGATTAATCGCTAGGCCCTACCCGGCCACCCAGCTACCGCCTAGCGATTTTTGCAACCTTGATCGCAACAGCTCAAAACAAAGCCTCCCAAATCGCAGAAGTCT
Source organism: Chrysanthemum makinoi (assembly GCA_910596185.1). Classification (NCBI taxonomy): domain Eukaryota; kingdom Viridiplantae; phylum Streptophyta; class Magnoliopsida; order Asterales; family Asteraceae; genus Chrysanthemum; species Chrysanthemum makinoi. Next base: position 162,183,279 of record OU343225.1, on the reverse strand, counting down.
ACTCGCACACTCAAACCGCATCTCTCAAAACGCAGTGACCCAAAACGCAAAGCTCAAAACGCATGCCTCAAATCGCAAGATCAAAACGCATGCTTTAAATTGCAAGACCAAACAGTAGAGCTCAAATCGCAGTGTCTCAAAACGCAGTCCTGAAATCGCAGAGACCAAGTTGCAGTTCTCAAATCGCAAGGTCTCAAACCGCAGAAGTGTCAAAACGCAACTACTAAAGGACAAAAATTGATTATCTTTATGGACATCATCTTTAACATTCATAGTATGTTCAATATTTGGTAATACATCATAATGATTATCAGGTTTACCATAATCCTGTAACTCATATTTCTCAGCATAATCAAATATCTGAGATATCCTTGCAGATCTATAAATGAGAATTCCATCATCTTGAGGTTAACATTTCATGTCTAGCCTCATCATGATATTTACTAGTGTATTTCAGAAGATTATATATCTTGTAATTTTATCTTTTCAAGATAAAACTCCCACTTGCCTTTTATAATTTAGAGACTATCTAAAAATATTTATTAAGTAGAGCAACACCAAATTGTTCTCTTTTTGGGACATTACAAATACACATTGACAGTCCGTGACTCTAGTTTGTTCACTCTTCATAATAATTTTAACAATCCAGAACTTCAATTCTAAGACTTAATGTGATTCATCACATTTCATAATACAATGGTGTCTTATTAATCTTCTAAGTTGGTGTCTTATTGAGTATATACAATCCATACTCAATTTTCTAACCTTGATAACTTTTGAAAGAAAATAAGATATATTTATCTTGAATCAAACAATACAACACAAGTTTGATTTTCCTACATGTGATATTTCATTATAGTTAATATTGTGAGACAATCTAACAATATGTAAAATAAACATATATTCTTTTGGCTTACCTTTTTACCAACTAAATCAACTTAATGATAAAAATAGAATTTCCAAGCCAATTGCATGCTTTATAACACAAGTATATTTTGACCAAGTCACTTCATGTCCATGTCTCAACTAGAAGACATAACTATTATAATCCCATTATACGTTATAAATCATTGATCAACTCAATTACTTCTTGTATATGTCTTAATTAAAAAACATAACAAGTTAACGTCTTATTTTATTATAAGTCTTAAAAGACTTTATGTTTGTGACTTTACAATAAAACATAAACATATTTAACTAAAGTATTCATGAACACAACCAATTTGGTTTCATTTAGTAATTTCAAGTTAATTGATTACTTCATTTATTTATGTCATTCCAATAATACATAAATATACAAATTAAAGTAGTATTATATTACTTCATTTATTTATGTCATTCTAATAATACATAAATATTAAGTTTGAAGTACTCTTATATATCATCTTGATACATGTTCTAAATACTTGTCTAATTTTGAAACTGAAAATTTATTCCAGATACGATCTCACGTAACATGGAAATTTACCTTGTTATTGCAATCTAGCTAAGCTCTCACATAAAATAAATTGCAACACCAAGTGACTTTTTGGATTAGATGTGTATAAGTCATATTAAAACGTTAGTCTCTTACCTTGCGGTCAAGAGAATCCTTTAAACCATATTCCTATGTGATGTACCTTGCACACAATAAAGATTTCTCCCAATTGTACATGAAACAACATCATGTAGCAGATAAACAACACGACACACATTTGTTTATGTGAACAATATGATTGTGTCATTGATATTAGCATAACAAGTAGATGTAGGACTACATTGTATAGTAAGTAAATGTACATGACTATCCTTAAAACATAAATGTCTACAATTTGAAAGTAATTATCTCAAGATATTCTAGAGATAATTTGGCTACTACAACAAAACTTGTAGCTCCCATTGAATTATAGAAAATTACAATAATTCTTTATTCAGTAATAAGACACTATGCTTCCACTGGATTTGACAACATTGTAAGTGTTTCATTAACCAATGAAAGAAAAAAGTGTGCTATTTACTTCCCTACATCCTTGAGAAAAACCCATACGTAACAGTCACTTAGGTATTAAAAGAGTGTATTCTACTATGTAAATGATGGACTATCCATCAATGCCATTAACTTAAAAATTGGGCATGCAATTTCTTCCTTAATAGGTCTACCATTCTAACAATTGTATGTAGTATCTTTAAATTGTCAAAACAGAACAACAAGATAAAATATACTAGTTTGTCTTTTACCAATTTTGTAGTAATTTAGTCTAGCTTCTAATTTTAATAACTCATAAAGTGTCATACATATTTTCTTAACTATTAAAGTTTGCTATTAAAGTTTACAAAAGAATTCAATCACCAAATGAGAGTGATGAAATCTCTATGAAAAATAAGATGTGCAATTTTCTTAACTATTAAAGTTTGCTTTGAGTTGTATTAGCATTTAGACAATTCTAATCTTCCTATTTTACCTTTCTCATTCATGAAAAAAAAATAGGATTAAGTCTCACTCTTCTCTCATGTAAAGAAGACTAGGTTTATTTTTTTAGTAAAGTTGACTCTAGCCAAAATCCCTTACGGGTGTAGATCAATTTACCAATACAGGAATAACCCACGTTTTCGGTTTAATGTTGCATTAATACATTTAAAGAATTAACAAAATTCAATTTCAGTATTTTCGATAATTAGATCTTTAAGAAAATAAAATACCCTTTGGTAAATATTCATATAAACCATAGTATTTTCTTAAAACTAGGATGCTAATTGACATAGTTCCATTACATCACTTGATCTGCTAGTAATAAAAGTATTCAACAAGGTAATCTGTCGAACAATAATTGGCAAACAATTTCCAATTCCTAGATCTTTATGGGATTTACATTGCCAAACAATATTGCAATGTAAGCATGTTTTATCCCCATCTTATGCCTTGAGTCCAAGCTCTCACTTACAACTCAATTAAGACGTTTAATTAAAGAATTGCAAATTTGTCCAGTTGAGCTCTCACATAACATGAAGATTTACCTTTCCATTACAATCTATCCAAGATCTCACATGACGTAAATTGCAACTTCAAGTGTTCTTTTAACTAGATAACATAAACTTAAATTTTAAGGATACTAATTTTTATGTGTATAATCAAAATATGTACGAAGAAGCATGCATAAAACTTCGTATCAATAGTTTTAATAAAAACCTTTTTATTAACCAATTCACTAAGATTAAATTAACAAAGTTTTGATTAAGGTATTGGGTTCACCAATCAAAGAATTTACCTTTAATTATTGTCCATTATATCGTACTTTTTCATAAGTCCAAAGACTTAGTGTTTTGGATAATTATCACAAAGTGGCGCATGGAATTAAAGCTAATTCACTCTTAAGATGATTTTTTACATTAAATAGTTGTACTAGGTAGCTCCATTATGACGCACAAAGAAGCGGAGAAGCGGGTCAGCGCGAAGTGTATTAAAAACCTTCTTCTTTCGGGTCACAATTTAATGTGTTCCCCTCCTTATACCTCTCTTATAGTTTGTCAAAAATGGGTGAGTCGTTCTTACAATTGCTACAAAACTCATCACTCAATTAAACTTTTGAAAATTTAACTCTTCAAAAACCAAATCTTATTGCACCATTATTTAGTCCGTATTATTTTTCTATTCAAAAATTACCCTTTTTGTTTATAAACATGTCTAACAAAATAAACAAAAACAAGTAATAACAACAAAAACTAAACAACTAAATAACCACACATAACATAACAATTATTATGTGAAAACATGTAGCCACATGCAAACTTTATTTGATAAAACCTATTAATAATCAATTCTAGGTTTTAATTATGCATATATTAACTAAGGCTTTCACTCACAAAGGCAAGTGAACCACATACATCGACGAATCGATTGCGTAAACCATAGTTAAACATATACCATATAGCTCGTAATTGATTCATTAATTTAATTGAGGTCTTCTCCAATTCAAGATTTATTAAAACAATACATGTGAAAAATCTTAACAATTAAATCATATAGACAATAATCCATGACAAACATGCATGTTTCACAAGATCGCCTACAATTAACACGTAATTATATCATGCAATCCTAGGGTTTCTAATTCAATTAACAAAACAATTTTTTTTTTAATTAAGGGGCAATCGCCTCCCCCCCCCCCTATATTTAGGGTTTTGAATTTATTAAAACCTAAAATTCGACATATATAAATAAACACATAACAATTATTCGTTTTTTATGTGTTTTGGTAATTAATTACACATTATCCAAGGCTCGTGATGCCACTGTTGGAACTTAATAACATGACATATCACAAATTAAAAACATATAAACATCAAAGTAATGCGGAAGCGAAAGGAACATATAATATATAATTAATTAATCAAACATAAAAGTATGCGTACCTTTGATTCTAGCTAAACAAGAATCAATTCCAAGCTAGCAATTAATTGGATGAACCCTAATTAGGGTTTATGAGGATTATAAGAATTGCCTCTTACCGTTTTACAATTCACTCCAAGATACTAACAATAGTGTATTATTATCACGTTCTTGTACACACGTACTAATACCAAATTAAAGTAAATGCTAGTTTTTAAAAATACAAATTGTTTGTTTTGGAAAAACAAACCAATCGACCCTATAAGGGTGTTTGTTCGATTAGTATCAACAAAGAAGAGGAAAACAAGTTTAGGGTTTAGATTGTGAGCACAAAAGATAGAAAACGATTAACCCTAAGTTTGCTATATAGTGTAGATAACTTAGTGCCCAAGTTTGATTCGGATTAGGAATCCTAAAACCCTACACGACCGGTTATGCATCCAAAGGGGATTTCGGAAGCTTCTTGACATCGAATTTTATCTTTAGTCCCTCTATAACGGTCGTTAGCCAATTTCATTTAATTACTTGGGAGAATTGCATATATATCCCTTCAAAGGCTCATAATTACATATATATCTAACCAAAATTCAAAATTGCATATATATTCATTCAAAGCTTTAAAATTATCAAATATATCTAATAAAAACTCAAAATTGCATATATATCCTTCCAAAGCCTTAAAATGCTCAAATATATTCAAATGATTATTTTACATATACTTAATAGAAATTAAAGTTTGATAATTTTAACTTATTTATAAAATGATGATTATACCATTTGTTTTCATGAAAATAAATTGGTTACTTGAGTTTATTTTTTGTTGTTTTCCTAATCTAATTTATAAAACTCAAAATTACATATTTTTTTCTTTCTTAATCTTTTAGGCGTTAAGCCTTTTTTTTTTCTACGTCCTAATAATACAAAAAAAAATTAAGAAATAGCTTAACGCCTAAAAGATTAAGACAGAAAAAAGTATGCAATGCCGTGATCTCGAGTTCGATCCTAAGATACACTATTAATTTATTGTCCATAAAACCAACAACTACTACGTCGCAGCCCACTTATTGTGATTTGTGAGCGGATTCTATTCAATGCTTTTAGAATGAAGTTCTTATCTTGCTTAAAAAAGATAACAAAGAAGGTATCGAAGGTATCTTAGAACTAAACATAGAATACGAACCTCATATTGTTATAGATGTGCCAGAAGTTTGTGGTTAGCTCTAAGTGACTAGTTCAGATACCTTTTAAAACATAAGAGCATCTTATACTGTCAGTTAAGATAATTGCTTTTAGGGATCCAAATTAGAAATGATCCTATGTTTATTTGTGAAGATTAAAACTTTGTACTCATCACTACGTTCTGTAGAATTCAACCTAGCTACCATGTTATCCTCTAAACTACTAAATGCATAAATCTTCATCCAATTTGCATTGTAATTGTTAAGATAGCAATAGTTATTGTTTTATTTATTTACTTTATTTTTCTCAAGCAGAAAGAGTTTTTGAGCAATTCATGTCTTTTAAAACATGGTCCTTATATGAATTTGAACTAATGAAATGGGAGAAAGGTAATGAATTTTTGCTAGATGTAAACCATTAACTACATAATGTCCAGAAGATAATGAACATGCATACTATGGAAATTATTTTTTTTCTTCTTTTGAACGGAAATTTTCCTAAGACACTTAAAAAATAAGATTATACAATTAAGTTACCGGAGGATTAGCATTAACTATCCAATCTAACCAGCTGAGAATCGTTTTCTTTTGCCTATGATGAGTCCACATGTGAGATAATACTTTTATTTCTTCGCCTAACGTAAAAAGTAAATGTGATTTCTAAACCTCCAAATCACGCAAAAAGTAGCTTTAACAACCACATCAAAATTGATATATGGGGATGTTGATAAATTTATATTAAAAATGATTGACATGCCAATATCACAACTGAGATCTTAGAGCATCCGCAATGCAAAAATTAACAAAAACTGTTTACTAATCAAAAAAGCTTTTCGAAAAGATTTTTATGCAGCATCAAAAGTCTTTTGAAAAACTTTTTCCAAAAACTTGATAAACCTCAAGTATTATTTTCTAAAAGCTTTCTCTTTTGATGCCTCAAGCCATTAAATGCATCAAGTATTTAAAGACTTTGCACTACTCATTCTCTTATGATAATGTAGTAAAGCTTCTTTGTAGGTAAACTAGATTCTAACAAACTTGATGAAGTAATGAAAGAATTGATAAGGAGTTAAACGATTTTAGTCATGCCTTCACATTATGGAATCTAACAACCCTGTTCTTGCCATCTTATAATTCTTTGATGAGATTTTCGATCTAAGAGCACCATGTATCGTGGCATGTCAAAATCCAATTTACAGTGTCACTTCAACATCTCAAAATCTCACTTTTAACACACACACACACACCCCAAAATACCAATCCCTCGTAACACCCTTTCACATGCCAAAAGACCTCACTCACACATCAAAATACTCACTCACACACAAAAAAAAACTGTTTTTTGTCCTCTTTCACATTTCACGTACGCCACAAAATTGGCGTTACATTTGTGTGGGGGGGGATGGACTTGGTGGCACCAAAAGGAAGTTTACTCCAGACTTGGCGGAGACTTGCGCTACAATACCTTCTACTCTAAGAAAAATTATGGCATAATAAAATATGCAAAAAAATAACTGCCTTCACCATTAAATGTAAGACTTTGTTCAAAAAATAATAATAAGTGTAATAGTCATGAATGCAACGTTACCGAACTCACATATAGATTTTACAGTGTTAATGAGTGACCACTGGGCATCTTTTATACTATAAATACATGCATTTGACGTGTAATCAATACACTCAAACTTCTCTTTTCAATTAAAAATGCATTTAATGAACATTAAATAAGTGAAAAGTGATTTTCAATTTAATACACTCAAACTTTCCATATGTTTACACTCTAAAAAATGTCCAGTAAGCACCCATTTGACGTGTAATTAATACGCTCTAACTTCTCTTTTCAATTAAAAATGCATTTAATGAACATTAAATAAGTGAAATGTGATTTTCAATTTAATATACTTAAACTTTCCATATATTTACACTCTAAAAAATGTTCAGTGAGCACCCATTAGCAAATCCGTTATTGTAATTAACCATAAGTAATACACCATAAATGGAATATTACCAAACTCACTTGGAGATTAATACACAAACAAAGAGATATAGTCTAGGGACTCTAGGGCCTAGGCCACATTACTGATAGCAAACAATGAAATGCAGAACAAGCGCAAAAGCAATCAATTTAAATTGGGAGAAAATACAGATTTCATTGATGTACTAAATGAAGTCCTGTGTTAAGAATTCTCACACCACAACTGATATCTAGTAACAAAGAATTAAAAGACGTATCTCCAAAATGGCGCAAAGGGAAAACTTTACTTCATTCTACCATGTACACTAATATCCACCTTGTTAGTGCAAATATTACGATATTTAATCTATACAGTCTCGTTTGTTTTGATTGATGACAAACATGTAACTTGTAATACATAACGTAAAATGTACAAGTTACTTGTAATTACATTTGTCTCAACATACATTCAACACCTCTCGATGTCTCAAGTCCTCGTATGTTACAACATAGGTTCGTACATGTTTGTTATTTGGCATTATGATCAAACCCATTAACAAATCATATAGAATGTTTAAAATACATCACAAAGTATTTTAATAGGTTAACCATTCTATTTCGAACCTCATTTTACATTTTGCATTCACAAGTATTTCAAGAGGTAACTAGACATTTTATTAACTAGTTACATAATACATTTTACAAGTTTACTTTGATAAACCCTTTAATCTTAAAATGGAAATACATGTTACATCATGGCATGCATCATCTTTGTAATCTCTAAAAGATTTCATAGAATATTTTGTTTAGATTTGGACTCTACATAGCTTACACAATCTTGGATAGATTTGGTTGACTTTGGCAAGATTTTGGTAATCTTGCTGTCACCCCAAGTACACCGGCGGAACCCTTTTGAGGGTTCCGTGGTCAATTTTGGTCGAATAGCAAGCCAAACCAAGTTGTTCATTGAGCCCTTCAACACACTTTCTCTCTACCTTTCTTGCATCATTTAGATCTGTAGATAACAATGTAGAAACATACATTAATTACCTTCACCATCACATGATCATAATGCTTCTAACATTCATCTTTGTTGTAAGCATACTCTACATTGATCAACCTAGGAAAGCTTGGAGATCTAGCCATCCCCACTCACCACAAGCTGAAGATCTATTACAACAAGTTTAGGGAACTTGTGATCTTCATCATGAAGGCTTCCTATCAATGGAAGTTCATTTAGAAGTAGTCATTCATATCCATTAGACATTTGTGTCATGGATCATTAGTGTAAACATCATTGCATCATAACAACACTTTCACCAAACTAGATTAGATGGTTTATGTGTTTGTGCCATAAAACACAAGGTTTGTTATGTTGGGCCATACAACATATTAGGAGTGGTCGTACCCTTGTAAAAGAACTCGACATCTAGCTTAGTGTCGGAAATATTGTATAGGCGACGTTAGGTTGGTTCTACCTCGAACTAGAACCCGGTATTTAGCCTAGAAGGGAGCTGTTGATTTAGTGAAGTAACTCTCGAGTTTCCGTGACCAAACCACTATAAATCTTCACTTTCCTTTATTTATCTCTTTACTTTTATACTTGCACTATACTATTGTTTGTGATGTGGTTTAGTGTTCATGATTATGTGATAACTTAGTTTACTATGCTTTATATTAGTCACAAACAATAATTGGTACTTACATATTATAACAAGCTTTATAAGCGATTTGATACTAAAGATCTAAAGTTTTTAAACGGTAACGTATTCACCCCCCCCCCTCTACGTTTCCACACACCTAAGAAACTAGTAATTAGCAATCTACACAATCTCCCCAAGCCTAAACCCTTTGCTACCATAATCCATTCTTGGGTCCAACCCACACGATGAATCATACCATTTATGATTCTCGAGGAAGAAATTATCAACATGCAAACCAACAAGTGTGTCTGCATATGTTTCAATATGATCCCATGAACCAACATTTCCATGTGTCCGCTATGTGTCCGCTCAACACTGTCATTGGCGTCTTCAATCAGATCTGCATTTTGATGAGCGTTCCAATTCACTAAATCACTTTCAAAAAGGAACCCACTTGATTTTGACCCGTATTCGCCTACATTTCTAACTTCATTCACAAGATCAAATAACTCTTGAGACACTGAATTCAAAAGTTCAGGTTGCATTTTGAAAATTTTCCCTTCAAGAAGACCAACTTCATGTTTTAACTCATTAACTTGATGCAAAACCGAATCCTTTGTATCCCCGCCATCCGAATCATCATTCCCAATAGAGTTTTCGTTATCTGCTTCATCACTTATTCCATACACCAAATCTTGATCTGACGAGAACCCACCTTTATACCCAACAAGCCTATGCATAATCCTCGCATTCCCATCCAACGGACCAGGCTCGTGCCCCGAATGCACAGCATACAATTTGAAAACCGCCATGCCCTCTTCTTGATAAACAAAACTCTTATCCTTCTCATTATAATCACAAATCGGAACAATCGCCCTTATCCTAAACCCACATCCACATCTCTTCGATGCATAAGGCTCCCTCTTCAAACCCCTAGACTTTTTCAAACCAGGCTCACCTGCTCGATGACACGCATAACACTTAACCTCCGCCATAACCGATTTATACTTAATATACTTGTTGGGAATTTTAGAAGTTCCTACTGATGAAGTTCTTCTGACAGGTTCCTACTGAAGCTATAGATGGTTTCTGCTGATGACATGGTTCCTGCTGATATTGTATTCCTACGGATATAGTTATTCAGTATTAGTTTGTTAGGATATGCATGAGCTATTTTAGGTAGTAATATGCATTTATTTTATATTTATTGTCTATTTAGGGTTCCTTGTGTATAAAAGGAACACATGGCTTTTGTATTACAGACACTTGAACAAACACTCCAGGAAAAACATCTTTTAGAGAGAGAAATAGAGATCCAGAGAGGATCATTGTTTTATTAGAAAAACCTTGTTGGTAACTTTGATTGTGTTCTTATTATTCCGCTGTGCATATTCAATCATTGTTATTATACCCTAGTTGAGTTCGGATCTTGGTTTCAACAATTGGTATCAGAGCCTCGTGGCTCTCGATCTAGGGTTTATAAGGTTTTCCGGTAATTAGGGTTTATGCAACAAATGCAACAGTGAAAAGAGGTTTCGAGGTAATTGGTTTTATCATTCTCCTTTGATTATTCGATGATTCTATAATCATTGATTCTTCAATTAAAACCTCGTACTATATTACTCGCTTGTACTAATCTCTCTTTAATAGTAGTCCCACATTTAAGTCTCACGTGATTGGTCAGTGTTTCGCTAACAAAGACTTCGTTTATTCGGTATCCTTTGGGACTGTTCATAATGGTATCTCACGTCTTCCAATTGGTTGCAATTTTGAGGGTCACGTGATGGTTCTCTATTTTTTTTTGGTTACTCTAATTGGACGGTAGGATTTACTTGGTCATCATTGGTCCCACGCTGGGAATTTGGTTAACGTGTGTAGCTGATCACTCGTTTTTAATATACAAGCATGAGATTGCATTTAACGTGGGCCTAATTGGATGATCTCTGACGTGGTTTAATTTCGTTTTGACCTCACATTGCTACTGATGGTAATGTACTCTGATTGGTACTAGTTTTAATGTTGGTCCCAACTTCATGCTTTCGGTATTTGTGATCACGTGGGCATATTATGTTCCCACTGATTTTGTTTTGTTGTTGCTGATGGGATTTAATATTAAAGACTTGTATGTGGTGGTCCTATACTCTACGTCATATTGAAGATTTGTTATTGCTTGATCCGTCGTATTCTTCGCAAAAGTGGTACAGTAAGATTCGATCAATTTACATCATTTAAAATGACAGAATTTGATAATAATAGGGATGATGTTATGTTTTCTTATTTGATGAATGATGAGTACGAGGTCTGGGCTAAGAAGATGAAACACTGGATCATGAATAATGATATGAATATCTAGAAGGTGATCCAAAATGGCAACAGCTTGAAAAGGACTGGAAGAGATCACGATGGAAAAATCATTATTCTTCCTCCAACCACTGCAGATGAACACATTGTTGTACAAAGAGAGACAAAGGCTAGAACTACCTTGCTTAAATCTATTCCTGCTGATCATGTAGCAGATTTTCGTTATATGGATGATGCAAGTGATATATGGAATGCACTCAAAGCAAGGTATGGTGGAAAGGCTAAATTCAAGGAGATGAGCAAGGAAGCTTATGCTATAGGTGATGCTGAAGAATTTGCATTTTTGGGCATCTCTCAGGTACAAAATTGTGTCTTTAGTTGTGATGTAAAATATAATGCCCTTAAGGAGTCTTATGATGATTTGAAACCTAAATATAATGAATGTTATCTAGAGGTTCATTCTTACAAAAATTCTTTAAAAACCTTAGAAAAACAGAAAATTTGGTTTCAAAAGAATCAGCTTGCTTATGAAGAAAAGATAAGAGTGTTAGAAAGAGATCTAACTAATACTAAAAATGAGTTAAAATATTCTGAGAAAGAAAGAGCTAAAGTAGAGCTAGAAAAACAAGAAGTGCAAGATATGTTGGATAATAATGAAGTAGCTAGGCATAATGAATGGCTAGTTTCTGATGACAAGTTAGCTAGTCATCTCTATGGTAGTCAAGCTCCTAATTATGGGATAGGTTTATGTTAGGAATTGGAAATTCCATTGTGAAGTGTCGGTCACCCCAAATATTGACTAGCACAAGTTAGCTCGTAGACATAACGTTATTTGTTAGTTTATTAGTTAGTTATTAGCGTAGTTTAGTTTAGTGCAACACCGTGGAGAAAGGACGGGTCTTTACCCATTATATGCCTGATCCACAGTCCGAAGGAGGACGTGTAGAATGTAACTATAAATACCCTCTACCTCCCAAGGTAGAGGGTTGGACCTTTCACTCAATCTAACCTTCTTTCTTTTGTTTACCTTCTCTCTCTAGAAAGGCTCCCATCTTCCACTTTCTCTCTCTAAAACTCTAAACCATACGCCTAATTTATATGTTATGATGTGTTTATGAAATCCAATATGTTACAATTGGTATCAAGAGCCATGGTTTGATCATCTCTCTTACCTGTCCTTGGATTTCTAGTGGTTTTATATGGTTTTTGGGTTTGAAAAAGTTTAGTGGTTTTTGCATCATTTGGATCATTTCTTGTGTTAAAGGTTGAATTTTGATTGTACTTTTGTGTTTAGAATCATTGTATGTGCTTGGGTTTTGAGTTGGAAAGCTTGAATCACTGTGGTTAGGCTTGTTTTTGGATTGGAAAGGGTTGTTTTTAAGTTTTTCTACCTAGCGACTTGGTTCTCGAATAAATATTCTTCGTAGCGACTTACTTTGTTATTTGGTAGCGACTTGTAGTTGAAGTGGTAGCGATTTGAGTCCTAGCGACTTGTCTATTGAGACAAGACGACAAACAGTACAAAGTAGTGGAGACACCACTTCGACTAGCGACTTGGTTGACGTAGCGACTTGTCTTTATTATTTCTAGCGACTTGTCTACTTAGCGAGTTGTTCTTTAGCGACTTGTCAACTTAGCGATTTGCTGCTATAGCGACTTGTGTTTATAGCGAGTTGTCTTCATAGCGACTTGAGTACCTAGCGACTTGTATACCTAGAAACTTGGGGCAAAGCGACTTGGTGCTCAGTGACTTGTATTAATAGTTAGAAGCAGTTTGACCATTTCATCAGTGCCTTTTGTTGACTTTTCCCGACAAAACTTCAAACGGCTATAACTTTTGAACCGTAACTCCGTTTTCAGCGTTCTACCCATCAAAACGACCGTGAGAACGAGGAGAATGGCACGCCGAATCCGCTCTGAACAGAAGTTATTGAGGTTTTTAAGTTTTTAGACCTAAATTTCTCCGTAAAATCATGAAACAACCAACCCAAATCACAACCAAACAACATCTCTGCTAATCCTACAAACAATCATAAGACCTAACACACAATTATCTATCATTGTTTCGATCCATCATTTATCTTAACACGTTCTATTGGTCACTATATCACGGTTTCTTCTTGATTTTGTAAAATCCCGCGAAAGAATCTATTTCTTGGTTTAAATCATAGACTTGTAAAATCCCGTGTATACTACAACATCATGTCTTACACTAATGACCCAGTAATTTCAGAAGTGCTTAAATTGTATGATGCCGTGGACAACAATGATAATGAATGCTACACTGAACGATTAAAGATGTTTGAATTAATCAATGAGGATGTGAGATCTTCATGTTCTGAGTACGATGAGAATGAATTGCACCTGCTAATGCTACAGAATGTCATGCAAAAGCAAAGCAGCATAGAACCTTATCAACAACTTCACTCTCACCTCATGTTACTTCTACCCACATCAATGGAACGAACATGTATTGACCTCTTCCGTCAGGACTTATCCATATTAACAGGAACTTTGCTGTTAAATCTAGAGCAATTGGAGCTACAACTTGTCAAATAGAAAGTTCAAAAGGATAGTTCCAGTGCTGCACTTCAAGTGATCTACAAACATTTTTAGTCATTCATTAGAAGGGAATTCACATCAGATTATGATCAAGACATGACTAAAATGTCTTTCAAGAGACACACTGGAATGGAAATTTGCGTGTTCATAGAGACACTTATCCATCTCATGGATAATGTGGAAAAGTATATTGAGGAAGTTACTCTGAAAGATGAAAAAATGGATGAGAGTCTGATGCAGTTGACGAAAAGTTGTGATGAGTTGGGTAATGCATCAGTTGAAAGGTCGAGTGTTGTTGAATGCAGAATATCAAAGACAACAAAGAATGATGTAACCAACTGCTCAGTAACTCCTGTCACACAAGAAGTGGATGATGTGATCAGAAACGTGAATGAATGTCGGGTACAATCAATAAATTGTAGTGTTGAGACCAGTAAGGCATCGGGTGATGGATCAGTTGACACTGAATACAGAGGCTCAGAGACAGATAAGCTTGAAACAGCCAGTAGTTTAGTGACTCTTGTTACACATGATTTGGATGCAAATATCAGACCAACAAATGAACAGTGTTATGTGATGAGGTACCCTTAACTGTTCAACATAGTGCATCTGCTAATGTACCTAAACAAACTGATCTTAATACTGAACATGATTTTGATAAATGTTCCTTGGTTGAGGCTGAGTCTAATAAATTCATAACAAATGATATGGTTGATTAAAAGGCTTTTAATGAACTTTCAAACAAATTCTCAAAACTTGAAAAACATTGCATTTCTCTTGAAATTGCAATACAAAGAAAGGAGGAAAGTTTTCAAACTAAGAAACCATGTAAAAATCCGGAATTTCCTAAATTTCGCGAATTTTTTGAAATAAACGATTTAAAAGCTCAGCTTCAAGCCAACAACTCGACTATCAACAATTTGAAGAAACATATTTCTGATATGCATGTGAAAAGTAATTTGGTTACAAGTAACTCTGATGTTAATGTTATTGATGATATTCAAATGAGAAATGATGAATTAGCAATTTGTGTGGCCAAATTACTAAAGGAAAATGAGTCTTTGAGAAAGCATCACATAGAACTAAGTGACTCTGTCAAAGAAGCTAGAACTAAGTTAACGGAACAAACGAACTCTTTGATAGCAAAAATTGATGAACTCAAAGCTCAACTTCAGGAAAAGAGTTTCGCTATTGTTGCCTTAAAAAATGAGCTTAGGAAAACTTTAGGGAAAAGTGTGAACACTAAGTTTACAAAACCATCAACCTTGGGGAAACCAGTTTCTTATCTCATTAGAAACCGGTCCGTTGTTAGGCAGCCTACTGTGTTTATATCCGAAAGACCAAAATATTCAAAAACACGGTTTGCCTCCCAAGTTGATGAGAAACAAGTTTTGTCAAAACCAGTCGCTTCACCTGAGTTGCCTGAGAATTATGCTTCTAGTTCCTCTAAACCTCAACATGCAGCTACTTCTACTCCCAGCACCTCTAGTTTCGAAAACAGTGTCAAAACCAAGCATTAAAACCCAGAATTCATTTGATATGAATGACTTGTGGAAGAACTATTATCTAGAAGAAGCTAGGAAAAAGGCACAGATTCAAAAAGATGGAATTTTAGGTGCTAGACCTAGGGTGATGAATTCTATGAGACTTCAAGGCACTGCTAGTAGTTTTAAACCATTACCTAGGAACACTCAACTAAAGACTAGGGATTGGATTGTATCTAAGAGTAGTTTCGTTTTGAATAAAGCTATTCCCATAGCAGATCACTCTAAGAACTCTAGATCATTTTCTGAATCCAAACAAGCTGTTTGCTCAAATTGTCTGAAATGCATCTTTAAGGCAAATCATGATAATAGTTTTTCTAAATCCCTAAAGAAAGTAAATGCTCATACAAAGGTTCAACCTGTTAAGTCTAGGATTTTCACTAAGTCATCTATTGTGCATATGAAACAAAACAAACCGAAAACTTCGCCTAGATGGATTCCAACTACTAAATCTTAGGAAACAAGGAATAAGGATAAGTTTTCCACTATGCATAAGAAGCCTAACAATCCTAGACCTTGCCATAAGTGGATACCGTCTGGTAGAATGTTTAAGGATACTGGACTTAGGTGGATACCTACCGGAAAGCTGTTTACCGTTGACAAAATCAAGGTTGACTGTGAAACCCCAAAGGGTTTGGATACTAATGTCACTAACCAAAATATATGCAATCAAGTTTGTAATATTAGTGAAGGTAGTCCTTACTCAGTTGCAGATACTTCGATCCTTCACTACATGGACTGGCTTAAAGTATGGATTACAAATGGATTGATATCTCATAACTCACGGGTTCAAGTAACTCAATCTTGATATTCATTCGGCTATGACGTCTGTTCACATCAGTTCAGGCCTCGTACTTCATCATTATGGCGTCTGTAGATAACACTTCAGGCCCGTTCCTCAAAGAAAAGAAAGGTGTACGCTTCAGTGCGCTTTTTCTTCATAAGAAGAGAAATCTTCATGTTTATGACCATTCTCATCGACATTCTTCATCAACAAGCTTTATGCTTCTCCCATGCTCATTCAGTCATCAAGTGGATCTACGTTCATTGGTGTATATTCTTATTCACTTGTTAAGTCAAAAATGGCAACTTCGGATGCAATTTTTGAGGGGGAGAAGAGTGAACATACTACATGATGATGGAGGTTTGAATAATGGTCATACGACTTAATGTTTAATGACTCTCCTCCAACGCCTAATGTCTCACTCACTAAGGATAAATGAGATTTATTGTTTGGGTTTCGTTGTTTCAAGATATGTTTGTTGAGTATTTCCAACCGCTAGCGAATGTTGATCATCCAAGAAGTACAACTCAGACTACTCAAGAAGCCTAATCTCCAGTTATTCCTCAAGGCGTTGATAATGACTATCATAATATTGCAGTTGCACTCATGAATAATGATCCGCTCTTTGGTATTCCTTTACCAAATCTTCACGGATTATTGTTCATGAATAATGATCCGCTCTTTGGTATTCCTTTGCCAAATCTTCACGGATTATTGCTCCTTCCAATGTGCACTCTTTAAATCAACCAAATGAACATTGAAGAAAATGACAACCTCATCCTCTTGAAGAGATTATTGAATCTTCCAGATCAGTCTCTACATGTATATTTTTAGGAAGATGCATTGATGTTGAGGATTCATTTTTTTTGGTTCATTCAAGGTCAATGTACATCCGATTGTATGTTTATTCATGTATTGGGCATTTGACACAAGTTGATTACTTCGGAGTTAATCATTTATCACTTATTTGAAATTGAGGTTGACTTTCACAAAGGCGTGTTCTTATTTAATAACTTGCTCGGGCTTAAGAATTTGAGTTGAAGACTTGGTTTATCTAGTTACCAGCAGTCGGGTGGATGGTTGAAGACCTGGTTAACTATCACTATTAGGAGTTACGTTGTTTTACTCAGTGTCACATGCAGATGACGGTGTGGATAATCGCAAGAGGTGTTAATGTCTCATACTTTGTTTGAGTAGTGAGTACTTAGAGATTTGCTTGAAGCATAAATTCTCGACACCGTTCTTCCATCATCAAGTGCAAGCTTAAGATACAAATGTGGGGAATTCGGCTTCAGTTTCAAGTTTGGTATATCGGGTTTTTCTTCTTTTAGTGGTCACTTCAAGTTGTCTACATATGGGTTGATAAAGATAGTCAGAGAGAGTTTCTGTAGCAGTTGATTCTTACAGGATTCAGTTGAGCTAATTGTTTGTTCTTCTCTATTTCAAGAATTTTTGGTATGTATAATGTGTTGCTGATTCTGAGGTATCAAAACCAGCAAGGGGGAAGGAGACATACAACTAAACACACAACGAGTACACGTGATGAACTTAATACTTCTTCTCTATTGAAGTAATCCCGGGAAAGACAAATGTCATAACCGTAGAGAAACTCGGTGTTTAACTCATAGCCTTCGGTGTGTTTTTCCAACTATTTGGGGGAAGGATATATTATTCCAACTATTTGAGGGAAGGATGCACTATTTCAATCATTTAGGGGGAAGTGGTCTCTGGATACTTTTGGTATGTGTTACTTTAGTGTTCAGTTGGAAGAAATGTGAGAAGAATATTTGGATCGTGAGATAATATTGCTTATCGACATCTTCTATATGGTTTATGATAAAGTGGTTCCGGTTATTGCTTCATGTACACAATGTTATGATGATTCCGATGAGATCGCAACCATCAGGGGAGAGATATGTATATATCAGGGACGCACAACATGTTCACATGATCGAGCTTAATCAGTTATTCCAGAGTTGATATCCGCAGAGAAGATCAGTGATTCAACCAGTTACTATGATATCGTTGTCTCTACTCTGGTTGGGTACTTGTGTACATTATGGGCTGATTGGTTATATGGAAGATAACTGAAATGCACTTGTTAAAATGAAGATGTTGATATATTGTTCCCCTGAATAGACAACCGGTCAATCTCGAAGAGTAATGTGTACATCGGGGACGCACAACAGGTTCATGTGATCGGACCTAATCAGTTATTCCGGATTTGTCAACCATGGACGATCAATGGTTCAACTTGTTACTTCGTTTTTCTCGTGATTCTTCGGGGTGCTGAGCTTCATTCAATGAGACCGTTTTTATTCATTTCTACTTCTTGGGGAAATGGTCTTTATAATTTGTCGGTTTGGGGGGAAGCTACCAAAGTCTCACTTTCAGAAGGCTCAAGTTCTGACGACGATTCAAGAGCCTCGAAAGCTTTGGTGGTGAAAGTTTAAGAGATGATGACTTCTTTCTTCTACAACATGTTGTACGATATCCTTATCTCGGTACTCATTTCATCATTCTCTTAAACTAAATTATCCTTTTTGTATATATTTATCAAAAAGCAAAATAGAAAAATATAAAATCAACAAAAATCCATAAAAATCAGAAAATTTGAAAAATTCCAAAAACAAAATGCTTTTTTTCTAAAGACATGTCTTCTGGTATCGATAACATCTAAGGTCTTAGAAATTTCATTCAATAATGGCATGGGACTTTAGATGAAGTTCGAGCAGGAGGTGTAAATATTTCTTTCTAAACATGTCTCAAAATATGGCTTGCAGTTACTTCAGACTGTAACATGTGCTTAAACTATGGCTTGCAATTATTTCTGATAGCAACCCATTCTTCAAGGAAGGAAAGTTCTGCGCTAAACCAATTCTCAAATATTTCGTGCACTTATCCTATAAACATAATGAGGAAAGTATATCGAAGGACTGCTGTTCCTACTCAAATATTTTTCCTTCTAAAATTCTTTAGAAAAATATTTGTTTGAACAAAATGGTGGTAAATGAGTTGCTTAAAAAATCAATCAGATTCAGAATTTTCATAAAAATTGAAAACTCAATCAATGACTTCAGCGCTTTTAAAATTTTTCAGAAAATAAGTCATTGATTGAGGGGGAGAATGTTTTCAAATTTACATATCATCTAACGGGCTTTCTTTAATCATCCTGCGTGCTTATCTGTAAAACATAATTGCCTATGTTGAAGGACTAGGTTTCTAGGATGTGATTGTTAGGATTAGATGATTATAGATTGATAAATACATTATCCCGTGCCTTTGTATGATTTGATTGATATGTTGGATTGGCTTTAATTAGTCGATTGTTGTTTGGGTGATGTCGACCACCATATATCTGTATGTGTGTTCACTAACGTATGCAGGTATATTGGTATATAAGAATGTTCCCGATCCGGATCCCACAATAGAAGATGATTGGATGCCAAAAGGAAAGGGTAACTATATCTTGGGTTGGCAAATGAAGAAACGGAGCTTAATTGGACTTCTATGGAGAGTTGGCATGGAAAAATGCAACGTAAGAGGTCTCCTTTGCATCAGCAGATGGTTTTATTCATCAGCAAATGAAGAAACGAAGCTTAATTTGACCTCAGTTGGCATTAAAATGCAACGTAAGAAGTCTCACTACATCAGCAGACGGTTTTTCTTCCAAGCCCTACAGCAACAACATAAGCTTCTCAACCACTTAACGTATCTTTGTGCAGGATACCATTTTTAAACAATTTTGAAAAAAATTGATTAAATTGTTTTGAAAATGGAAAATATTGTTTTGAAAATTAATTGGACTTAATTTTGAAAATCACCGGACTTCAATTTATCAAAACTTAAGTCACTCAATCATCGACTACGGTCATCGATTGAGAGGGAGAGTGATTTAAAATAAAATATTTTCAAACGATATCTCTTCATAAAAGTCCGTTTGTACGTATTAATATGGTGATCTAAAGATTTAATGTTATGTCATAGTATGATTTTTCTTTTGAATCAAGATCTTTCAAAATGAAATTTTTTCAATTCTTGTTTGATTGTGAAATTGTTTTATTTTCTTTAAAGATCTCTTAAAAAATCATACCTGACACTAACAATCTTTAATGTCTTAAATTGGTCCATTTCGATCATTTTTCAAAATTAAATCTTGCCACGACTTTCCCCAAAATTTTTCTAAAAGATTTAAATCAATTGGGATCACAAATCTCAAATGGTTTGAAATTTTTGATCGGGAGAGAGATCATGATTTAAATCTCAAATCGGTTTTAAAGGGTGATTGTTTCAAAAGCACTCCTTCCTTCATGTGCCAAACGATTTTCTAATACAAGATGCACATGATTGTGGAGGAGCATTTAACCAAAAACCAGAAGTGTATTTAAACAAGGCCACATATTCTCCCATGTTTTCCAAACCGTATTAAATCACTTGGGATTCAAAATCTCAAAGGGTTTGATATTTTTGATCGGGGGAGAATTTGTAATTTAATATGAAATTTGATAAAAGATGATCGTTTTGATTCAAAGTGCTAGTTCTCTCTAATATGTGCCAAACTCTTTCGTATATCGATGTACATATTGAGGGGGAGCGAATGGTTTCTTAATGGCTTTTGTGATCGTGGATGTACTTCAAAAGAACTCTTTCCTCTATGTGATAAAATGATTTCAAATATTCTATGCACATATTGAGGGGGAGAATTTACCAAAGAAAATCAAATGGCTTTTTCTATGAAAATTGTGATCAAAGAAAATATTTCAAAGAACTCTTGCCTCCATGTGCTAAACAATTCCAAGATCATATGCACATGTTGAGAGGGAGCATTTCTAAATGATCAAAACTATTAAAGTACAAAATGCTTTGATTTTATATCACAAGTACCTTGATTGATTTTCCAAATGATTTTTCAATTGGTTTCAAGAAGGAATGAACTGTACCAAAAGACCGACCATTTTACTTTATAAATGGAGTTATAAGGATGGTGAGGTTAGGTATTAGTTCCCACGATCCGCCAAAACCGGAGGGATCTACCCAGGGACAATCCACTAGATAGTGTAGAGTCCTTAGATATGATGAAAAAAGGAGAAAAGTGAGATATGGGAAGAGTGCGGACTGAGACAGAGCTACTACTGGAATATACCCAACAAGGTTCTAGTAATGAAGTCTCGGTAAGCACTGAAGGGGTTGAAGAATGAAAAAGAAATGAATGTGAAAAAGGGTGAAAAGAAATAGCCCTCCAATAATTCAACCTTAGGGCGTAAAACAGGGTTCAATACATATATTACTGGTTGTTACCAAGGTAACACTGGTATTGAAGACAAGACGTCATGGACCCAGTGACGCACTGCACTAAACTTCCCAAGCTACTTAAGTTCCTCTTAAAAGGGCTTGTTTCATTCTCACGGGGAACCGACATTATCTATCGACTCTCTCTTAGATATTGTTGATATTGAAGAAGGAGACCCTCTCCCTAGTCTCCGACATTGGAAACCAAATGTGTACAATTGAGTCTAAAGCCATCAGATCATCCACAATATCTCATTAGGACACAAAATTAATGAAGACTTGCTGTTTCACACAATGTGGAAAGTAAGAATATATTTTAAGAGTCTTACGCATTACACTTGTGGTATTGCCAGAACATCCGAGTGATATATTCACGATGAAGATGGAAAGCCTTCTAGAGCCAACATCAAACAAGCTCTTGGTGGGTGACATGTGAGATCTTTTCTAAAGATCAAGCTTGTGACAACTGGATAGAAACGATGGGGCGATTCACTCTTGAATCAACCTTGGTCCAGGATTGGAATTGACGAATACTTTTGGAAAAACCGTTCGATGTGCAAATCCTCTTTTCTCTAGCGCATCGAATGTGTATTCATGTTTTCAAACACAAAAAGTATCTCTGATTGAAAAAATACTTTTGGAAAAACCGTTCGATGTGCGAATCTCTTCTTTTCTCTAGCACATCGAATGTGTACTCTTTTCAAATACAAAAAGTATTTTTGATTGAAAATTGATCTTTCTCATAAAACCTTCGTCGTATTGCAAAACTCTTTCTTCTAAGCAATACGCGATTGTTTTTCAAATCATTTTCATCAATCAGTGAATCTCAATTCGCTGGTTCACTCACTCCGTGTTGTCTTCTTTGAGACGTTTCGGTTTGAGAACAGCTAGAGCAGCTGCGAAACCCTATCAAGGAGATTCTTCGGAATTCTACCTGATCACAGGCGTACTTTGTAGATCAACGGGAACCGTGGGCCGTGTACCTCAATTCAACGAAAGTGATCAAAGACACTTTCGTGTGTTTTATTGTTAACTTGCGTTTGCGGTACATTTAGACGGTTGCTGATCGTAATTGAAGTCAATCATAAGCCGCATGCTCACAAAGATCCACACTTAACTGAAGAAATCATGACTTGTGCATATCTACGAACACGGCTATGATATTTTTATATTATGATTCCGCTACGATGCAAATATCATGGGCCAGGCTTCCGCTACTCACGATGAAAAGATGTCATGATCTAGAAAGTGTGAGCATGTTGGTCCAAAAGTCACAACATCACATGATGGCAACACAACAAAAGGTGATCCAGAGATTTACTGTGGCTGATGATTTCAAAGAAAGCTCGAAGATCATCAAGTTGTGAATCAGATCAAAGACCTCCACTTAAAGTACAAAGCAGTCGGACTGTTAGGATTTGGAAAATCCAGTAGTTAAAGTGTCGGTCACCTCAAGTATATGTAATCGTTAGAAAGCTAGTAGTCGTAGTTATTTGATGTTAAGTATTATTTAGTTAAGTAACACCGTGGAGGACGGACGGGTCTTTACCCACTGTATGCCTGATCCACAGCCCGTCAGGTGGCGTTTTATGTAATGACTATAAATACTCTCTACCTCCCAAGGTAGAGAGTTGGAGCTCATAATAAGATTTTTCTTTCTCTCACTAAAGTTCCCAAACCTCTAACTTTCTCTCTCTAAACTCATCTTATACGCCTACTTTGTTAGTGATATGATGTGTATGTGAAATCCAATATGTTACAAATGGTATCAAGAGCCATGGTTAGATCATCTCTTACATATCCTTGGATTTCTAGTTGTTTTTAGATGGTTTTTTGAGTTTAAAAAGGTTTAGTGGTTTTTGCATCATTTAGTTCATTTCTTGTGTTAAAGTTTGAATTTTGGGTATACTTTTGTGTTTAGGATCATTGTATGTGCTTAGGTTTTGATTTGGTAAGCTTGAATCACTGTGGTTGAGCTTGTTTTGGATTGAAAAGTGTGTTTTTAAACTTTTTCTTGGTAGCGACTTGGCTCTCGAAGTGAATTTCTTGGTAGCGACTTGCTTCAGTAAAAGGTAGCGAGTTGTAGTGAGTTTTGGTAGCGACTTGGTCATAGCGACTTGTCTCTTTAGACAAGCCGACAAACAGTACACTTAGTGGATTCTCCACTACGGGTAGCGACTTGGTAAGGTAGCGACTTGCTTTCAATTTTGATAGCGACTTGTTCTTTAAGTTTCTTAGCGACTTGGTGGTAGCGATTTGGTCTTTAGCGAGTTGCTATTTAGCGACTTGACGTCTTAGCGATTTGGTGCATAGCGACTTGCTGTCAAAATTCTTAGCGATTTGGAACTTAGCGACTTGTCTTCTAATTACTTAGCAACTTGGTGCTTAGCGACTTGGTTCAAGGATTCTTAGCGACTTGGTTGACTCTTGTGTGTAATACGGTTTTCTCTTGATTTAGTAAAATCCCGTGAAAGAATCTATTTCCCGGTTTAATCATTGAGTTATAAAATCCCGTGTAATCTTTAAACATGTCTACCAACGTACCTACAATCATCTCCACTGGTTGCGAGGATGTTCAAGCAATGGTTCAGATACTCGTCCACCCATGCTTGACGAACTGACTACGACTCTTGGGCTCAAAGAATCAGATTGTACTGTCTTGGAATGGAAAATGAGGTCAACATTCTCAAATCGATTGATGAAGGACCTTATCAGATTGAGACTACAAGAGACTTAATTGATACAGCAGCAGATGGAACAATGATCTATGGGATAGACAGACCAAAGACATATGATGAGCTCAATGATAAGGAGAAAAAGAGATTCGATGCTGATATCGGGGCTTCTAACATCATACTTCAAGGTCTTCCAAAAGATATCTACAAGCTTATCAATCACAACACCAAGCCAAGGCAAGTGGGGATAATGTCAAGATATGCTTCTTTCTGGTTCTGAATTAACTATGGAAGACAGAGAATCACAACTCTATGATGAATTTGAGCACTTCAAGATGAAACCAGGTGAGAGTGTCTATGAGTATTACTTGAGATTCCACAAGCTTGTTAATGACATGAGGAACATCAGAATGACTATGCCAAACATTCATTGAACTCAAAGTTTGTGAACAACATGAATCCCGAATGGCACAAGTTTGTCACCTCTGTGAAGCTAACCAAAGGATTGAAGAATACAAACTATGAGCAACTCTATGCCTTCCTTCTTCGGAATGAGAGACATGCTATGTTTGAAAAAAGGATTCTTGATCAGTTCAAAACCAACCAGGAGAGACAAGCTCATCAAATGATTCAACTGCCTTCTACTCAAACATTGGAATTACCACCAAAGCATCTCAAGTTATACCCATGGGTAATGGTAATCACAAACTCATTCCCCATCCAATGTTCAAACAAGCGATGCTTGATGTAGCCGTGGGAAACTTCATTACTCAACTGGCTCTCCTGATTAGTCAAAACATGAACTCTCTCCCACACACCAACAACAACCTCAGAACCGCATCTAATCCACACAATCAAGCCCTTTGTCCGAGATGGGAAGGTTATGGTGCAACCAGATTCAAGAAGGCGTCTGAACAAGGAAGAGGTGGAGTTGGTAGAGGATATGTGGCAAATCAGAATAGGGGAAGGAATAGAAATCAGGGACAATCAAAGCCGATCAAGTGTTACAACTGTGGTGGTGAGGGACATATTGCAAGGAACTGCACATCACAAAAACGCCCTCAGAATGCATAGTACTTCAGGGATAAGATGTTGCTTGTGCAAGCTCAGGATAATGGTGCAGCTTTAGATGAAGAGGAGTTGTTGTTTCTGGCTGAGGGAAATGCTAAGACATATGATGGAGATGTGGATGAGCAGCCAATTCAGGAGATAGGCCACAATCATCAGAATGCCTTTCAAGTCGCTGATTGTGATGCATACGACTCTGACGTTGATGATGAACCTCCTGCACAAACCATTTTCATGGCTAGCATTTCTCCAATGGTCCCTCCTAAAGTCTCTTCATCACCACAAGCTGGTCCATCCAAAGACAAAATCATTTCGGAGGTATTAAAATTATACGATGATGTTGATGTGCAAAAGATGCATGACAAAGTACAATCAACTGAAACTATTGAGTCGGATATTGAAAATATGGGTAATATCAATGTTGTCCCATATGATCAATATGTGAAACAAAGTGAAAGTGAGGTTGTACCAAGTGATGCATCTTCTGCAGTCAATGATGACTATGTTTTTTATGAATACACTGCATGTGCCCCGATGATTCGTTATCTCTGAACTTAATGCCTATAAAGAACGAGTTGCTATTTATGAACAACGAGCTAAGTTTGAATTAACCACCCGTGAGCAGGAGATGGATGACCAAATGCGTACAATTATTAGAAAAAGTAATTTTAGAGAAGAAGTCTTAAAACAAGAGTTAAATTCCTTACAAGAAAAGCTTTCTAAAACTGCGAAGCAAAAACAAGAACTTCAAGAAAATGTTAAAATGCTTAAGCAAGAATTCAATGCTAAGGAATCAAAACTTTTAAATGATTTTTCCAATCTAAAAACTTTGAAAAACAAGCTTGAAAATAAGTTGTACGTACAAGGGAATACCATTCGACTCACTTGATCACTAATCATAGAGTTTTAAGCGATAAGCATAGCATTCCCCTTGTTGAGGAACTAAATCCAGAGGTCATTAAAAGGCTAGAGAGCTAAAAGGTGATCTATGATGGAAATGAGATTCTTAAACCTAGATAGAAACCTAGTTGCGTTGAGTGTACTGAGGAAGATAGAAAATTAGATGATGCATCTAGGGAGAAAATGAATAAGAAGCTAGAAGATCCTGAATGTAAAAAGAATAACATAACGATCAAACCCCATGATTACAAGAAGGAGAACTGGATTTCCTTAAACAAGTTTAAGCCTCAAACGTTGTTAACACCTGAACAAGTGTTCTGGGAAAAGGACTTAGATAAGCAAAAGCGAGAGAATCTTGTTGTTACAAACCCTCCCTTAGGAAAATGCCTGCAGCGACTGTGTATCCTCCAAATACACCAATGCATTTAGTTCCTAGAACTATTGCCACTAAGAGCAAGACCTTAATCAGTCAATATGTTATTTTTCAACTATTTGTTGATTTTGAGAAAACTTGTAAGAAAAGGATCACACCCACTGGGATAACTGAAGGGGAAAGGGGTTTTGAGCAAACAAAAGAATGCTATTTAACTGAGGTCATGCCTTTCTTTAAACAACTAAAAGATCATTTTGAGAGTCTTTAAAAGGGGATGGATTCAGATATTAAAGGAATGGAAAAGGAATTTGATGCAATGATAGTTGAGGTTAGTGACTATGAGCGAGCATTAAAATATAATGAGATTGAGAGGAAGAACTTGCATACCTTGAATGAGAATCTTATTTCGGAATGTATTGCTCAAGATGTGTTTTACACTGCTACAAATTGTTCCATTAATGCTTCTCAATTTCATGAATTATCTTTGCTCTAAAGTCTCCCATGATCGCGTCATTGAGCTTGAGAAAACTAACTCTAAACTGCATGATAAAGTTGAACAGGATGATCATGATAATTTGGTAAAACATTTTTCTAAATTGGAAGTTGAGCATCTTACTTTGCAATTAAAATATCAACATCTAAAAGAAAATGTTAAAACCTCAAATATCAAGACATCCTTGGATGTTCCTGAATTTGATGCAGTTTTTGAAATTAGCAAACGTGATGAACAGATTTGAGCTCATTGTAACACGATCAGAAAGTTGAAAGCCCAAATCTCTCAATTAAAGGGTGAAAATAACAATGTGATTGGATCCCAAATGCCTCCTCCTTTAGACTCTCAGTACTCTCAAACTTTTCATCTTCAAAACTTAGTTAATGCCTTACAAAAGGAAAACGAGAGTTTTCTAGTAGAAAATGAAAAAGTTAAACGACACTTTATAGAGTTATATGATTCAATGAAAGTCACTCGTGACCAAAACAACGAAAAAATAACGTCTTTACAAAAAGAAATTGAGAATCACGAGAAGTCGGGAAAATGGGAAACGCCACTTGTTTTAATAAGAATGTTGCATCAAAGTCATCCTCAGACTGCAAATATACTGTGACTGTTAAATACATTCCTCCTCATCTTAGGAATAATGAACTGCGTTTCATGACTATTGTGCTCACCTTAAGGATAGTCTAGAATGTCTCCGTGAGATTGTTGAAGAGGATTTCATTAATAAACCTCTTGATAGAAAATTAGGTTTGCTTGCATTCAGGCCAAACGATCTCAAGAGCTGCTAGAATGTGTAATTGCAACATGTCCTAAATCCTTAGGTGCAAAGGGCAAAGCTGTGATGCCTTGTTCTATGCCTAGTGCCAAGCATACAAACCATTCTATGCCCGGTTTCAAGAAAGTGAACACCAATGTGCCTTCTAGTAGTACAGACCCTTGCACATCTAGTTCGGGAATGCAAAAAGTAGATCAACCAACTAATGTTCCCATAATTCCCTCTACAGAGAGTAATCGGTGACATTAAAGCAAGCGGGTCAAAGCCTCGAGGCAATACCAAGCAAGATAGGACCTCGCAAGCTAAGAATGTGCATTGGAAGAGAGTAGAAGACCAACCTAGGAACTTTAAGTTTGAGTTGAATAAAACGAATCGTGTTGATTCTAGTATTAGCCATAGGCGTCTTGTAATTAATTCGAATTCGATACTATTTGCAAACCATGTAATGATGTGCGTTGAATTCTTTGCTAATCATGATTATGGTGTGAATGCTTTGTCTAATCTTTGTCAAATGCCCGCTTAAAATTGTTAATGCTAAAAATCATGCAAAGAAGGCTAAAAAGCAAAAGCGAAAGAAAGTTAGAAAATAGTGGAAACCCACAGGAAGAACATTTAGTAAGATAGGTTATCAATGGATACCTTTTGGCCATAAGGTCAATCAGTTCTACCCTCAATCTACTAAGACAATGCCCACTAGAAAATGGATGCCTCCTGGTAGAACTATTCCCTTAAGAAGTGAACATACTTTGAATAGGTCAAATACGGATACTAGCACTACATCTATTTCTGATGATTCCATTGCTTCTATTTATGATATGGGTGTTTCTATTTCTGATGTGGGTGTTCCAATCACTGTTACTAACCAAGTGGAACCCATTCTTGCATGGGGATCCCAATTATCGAGTTATCCATTCTTGTATGTGTTCAACCGCAGATCGTTCAAATCGTTACGTGGTACTTGGACTCAGCTTCCAAGCATATGACTGAGACCGCTATCTGGATTTAGATTCGGGAACGAACATTTTGGAGCAATTATGGGTTATGGTGATTATGTAGTTGGCAAAAGTGTAATCTCCGGGTATATTATGTGGAAGGTCTTGGTCATAATTTGTTCTCTGTTGGTCAATTCGGTGATTCCGATCTAGAGGTGGCCTTTAGAAAACATACTTGCTTCGTTAGAGAACTTGATGGTGTGGAATTATTAAGAGGTACTCGTGGTTCTAACCTATACACCATCTCTATCGAAGACATGATGAAGTCTTCTCCAATCTGCTTGCTGTCAAAGGCTTCTAAAACAAAGTCATGGTTATGGCATCGTCGTCTCAATCACTTGAACTTGGCACCATTAATAACCTTTCCAGAAAGGATCTTGTCAGAGGCTTACCCAGATTAAAATATGAAAAGATCATCTTTGTTCAGCTTGCCAATTGGGTAAAAGCACGAAATATGCCCACAAACCAAAACCCACAAATTTAGTAATGGAAGTTCTTCATACCCTTCATATGGATCTATGCGGACCAATGAGAGTGCAAATGATAAATGGGAAGAAATACATTCTAGTAGTTGTTGATGACTACTCTCGATTTACTTGGGTAAAGTTTTGAGGACAAAGGATGAAACTCCAGATGTCATCATCAAACTAATCAAACAGCTTGAGGTTCGACTCAACAATACAAATGTCGAATTGTTCGAGCGACAATGGCACGAGTTTGTTAACAAAGACTTAATTCAGTTTTATGAAAGTGTTGGAATCATCCATCAAAGAAGTGTTCCACGAACTCCTCAACAGAACGGTGTAGTTGAAAGACTAAATCGAACTCTTGTGGAAGCCGCAAGAACAATGCTAATTTATTCAAAGGTTCCAATGTTTCTATGGGTGGAAGCCATTGCCACTGCCTGCTACACCCAAAATCGTTCCCTTATACACACCTCTCATGGAAAAACTCCATATGAACTTGTTCATAAACAAAAACATGATCTCTCCTACCTTCGTGTGTTTGGTGCTTTGTGCTATCCAACGAATGACGGTCAAGACTTAGGTAAATTAAGAGCAAAGGCAGATATTGGAGTTTTTGTTGGTTATGCACCAAACAAGAAGGGTTACCGAATCTACAACAAGAGAACCCGAAATATCATGGAAACAATTCACGTTACGTTTGATGATCTGACCGATCAAATGGCTCCTGGACAATCCAGTTATGGACCCGCACTTCAAAACAGTCCCATTGATTCATCCCTTGTACCTAACTCATTTCCAGCACCTTCATATGTACCTCCATCTAAAGATGATTTAAAGAAATTGTTTGATCCAATGTTTGATGAACACTATGAACCAAATGCTGATGAAATGTAAATTCCATCAACATAGGCTGCGTCTATCCCTATGAATGAAGTCAACCCTTCAGTCTCAATATCATTAAGTCAAGAAGCGCCTGCTGCTGATCACTCTGTCTCATCAACAAATCATCAATCATCGAATGTACATCATGGAATTGTTTCGGGCATCAATGATGAAGTTAATCCCTTTGCTACTCCCGAAGATGCTCCATTTGAAAACATATTTGCTCCGAATCATCATCGAACCATCTTCATCAGGAGACATCGACTCAGCTACTTCAGTTCCACAACAACAACCACATGAACACCTTAGAAAATGGACACATGATCACCCATTGACAACATCATTGGAAACCCTCTCGCCCAGTATCCACACGGAAACAACTTGTAACCGATGCCTTATGGTGCTTCTTCAACTCCGTATTCTCTAAGGTCGAACCAAAAGACATTAAAACCGCCATGAATGAAGACAGCTGGTTCTATGCCATGCAAGAAGAAATTCATGAGTTTGATCGACTTGATGTAAAATGGATCTTCAAAGTGAAACTTGATGAGCATGGTGATGTCTTAAATAACAAGGCTCGATTGGTTGCAAAAGGATACCGTCAAGAAGAGGGTATTGACTTTGAAGAATCATTTGCTCCTTTGCTCGTATTGAAGGCTATCGAATCTTCTTGGCTAATGCGCTAGTAAGAACATGGTAGTATATCGGATGGATGTAAAACCGCCTTTCTTAATGGTGATTTGAAAGAGGTGGTTTACGTCACCAACCGAGAGGGTTTTGTGAAGCCAGAGCATCCTACTCATGTCTATCGCTTGAAAAAGGCCCTTTACGGTTTGAAGCAAGCTCCAAGAGCATGGTATGATACGCTATCAAAGTTTCTTCTATCTACTGGATTCAGCAAAGGGAGCAGATTGATCCGACATTGTTCACCCGAAAGTCGGGCAAACATTTAATTCACGTTCAAATTTATGTTGATGATATTATCTTTGCCTCGACCGACCCCAATGAATGTGATCGTTTTCAAATGAAATGGGTTCCAAATTTCAAATGTCAATGATGGGACAAATGTCATTTTTCTTGGGATTACAAATTTCACAAAGTCCCGGAGGCATTTTTATAAATCAATCTAAATATGCAAATGAGATTTTAAAGAAATTTGGATTTGATTCATGTGACACCGTTGACACTCCCATGATTGAGCGTACTAAGCTGGATGAGGACCACTCAGGGATCATGGTAGATCAAACGAAATATCGTAGTATGATTGGATCCACGATGTACCTCACGACTAGCGCACCACATCTTGTTATTTGTGTGCATGTGTGCTAGATATCAGGCTAAGCCTACTAAAAAGCACCTTGAAGCGGTTAAGCGGGTCTTTCGGTATCTCCAAGGAACCATCAATATGGGACTTTGGTACCGAAGGACACCGGTATGTCACTAACGACCTATCACGGATCCGATCATGCAGGATGTCAAGATACACGTCGAGTATGCGTGCGGAGGTGCTCAGGTTTTGAGTGATAAGCTTGTGAGCTGGTCTTCAAAGAAGCAAATGAGTACTTCTATTTCCTCTACGAGGTGAATACATAGCCATGTCATCTTGTTGTGCTCAAATCCTATGGATGAGATCCCAATTATCGAACTATGGCTTTGAATTCAACAAAATCCCTCTGTACTTGATAATAAAAGTGCTATTGCTCTCTCATGCAACAACGTTCAACACTCAAGAGCAAAGCACATCGATATTCGACATCATTTCATCCGGGAACAAGTGGAAAACGGTGTGGTGGAACTCTATTTTGTGAAGTCGAATACCGTTAGCGGACATCTTTACCAAAGCTCTTCCAAGAGAACGTTTTGAGTTTATTCTTCCACGACTTGGCTTGAAAAGCCTTCAACCAGAAACACTCAAACGTCTTCAGGAGGAAGACGAGGAGTAAAGGTCTTTCTTCATCCATCTTTTTGTATATATCTATTCAAAAAGCAAAATATAAAATTATAAAACCAACAAAAAGCAAATAGAAAAATATAAAACTTTCAAAAAAAACCATAAAAATCTGAAAAAACTCAAAAATTTTCAAAAATATTGTCTTTTTGTCATATCTTTCTTGATTCGATATATATCTACGGTCTTTGTGCTGTCATTCAAATAATGACACGGGACTTTAGATGTTGTTCGAATGTTAAAAAAAAATCAAAAATTATTTTTGGGAGAAAGTAAAACAATGGTTTATTGTCATTTCAGAAGATAACCAGCTTTTCAAAGAAAGAACAGAGCCATGCTTTATCTCATGTTTCAAACCTAATGCTCTGATTCTAAAAAAAATGTTTGTCATTTTCAAGACAAATGTTTTATTTCAAATATTTTTCCTTCTAAAGATTCCTCTGAAAAATATTTGCAATCTTATGAAAACTCAATTGTTTTTTAAAACACTTCGGACTCTATTTTTGAAAATCAAAAGAACTTATCAAGTATCAAAATCTTAATCCATCAATCAACAACTTACGTCATTGATTGAGGGGGAGAATGATTTTTCAATTAAATCAAAAAGTGTTCTTTTCAAATAATTAGCACTTAAATGAGCAAGGTCTACTCTAAATGTTTTACAATATTTTATACAATTGGTTCAAGACCTTGGCTATTATTATGTTTTCAAAAGATAATCATGCATGTTTAATCAATGGAGTTTAAAGTCTCAAAATCCGATCCTTATCAGCTAAAACGTTTTCATAATCAAGTCACAATTCTCCTTAAAAGCTTTCAAAATCAATTTAAATCTCTAAGAGATCACAAATCTCAAATGATTTGATAATTGTGATCGGGGGAGAATTTGTGATTTAAATTGATTTAAACGATAATTCGATAAATGGTTTCATAAGTGTTTAGCATGTTTTCCTCCCAGCATGTGACAAACGATTTCAAATTTTCCATGCACATGTTGAGGGGAGCATCTACATTAAACCTCAAATTATTGAAACGTGATTGAATTGTCTCTAAGTGCAGGTTCCCTCTAATATGTGCAAAACTCTTTCAAACTTCGAGGCACATATTGAGGGGAGCAAACTTTTGAAAACCTCATCCTTCCTCAAAATGTTTTATCTACTCAAATTGATTGGGAAGTGATGATGATCATTTTAGAAAATGTTAATCAAAAGATTGGACCTTTCACTCTTAATCTAACGATTTCAAAGATCTCTTGCCTCCATGTGCTAAACAATTTCTGAATTTTTATGCATATGTTGAGGGAGAGCATTTCTAAAATATCAAAACAATTAAGATACAAAATGCTTTGATTCTATATCACAAGTATCTTGATTGATTTTCAAATGGTTTTCAATTGGTTCCAATGGCAGATGAACAATACCAAAAGACCGACCAACTTTACTTTATGTATGGTGATATAAGGATGATAAGGTTAGGTTGAGGTCCCATGATCCGCCTGAGCGGAGGGATCTACCTATGGACAATCCACTAGATAGTGTAGAAGTCCTTAGGTATGATGAAAAAGGAGAAAAGTGAGATATGGGAAGAGTGCGGTGGCTGAGCTAGTACTAGAACTAACCCAACAAGGTTCTAGTTATGAAGTCTCGGTAAGCACTGAAGGGGTTGAAGAATGAAAAAGAATTGAATGAGAAAAGGGTGAAAACAAATAGCCCTCCATTTATTCAACCTTAGGGCAGAAACCGGTTCAATTCATATACTACTGGTGGTTACCAAGGTAACATCGGTATTGAAGACAAGACGTCATGGACCCAGTGACGCACTGCACTTCAACTTTCCAAACCACTCAAGTTCCTCTTAAAAGGACTTGTTTCATTCTCACGGGGAACCGACATAATCTATCGACTTTCTCTTAGAGATTGTTGATATTGAAGAAGGAGACCTTCTCCCTAGTCTCCGGCATAGGAACCAAATATACACAATTGAGTCTAGAGCCACGAGATCATCAATAAATCTCATTAGGACACTTTCAATGAAGACACTCTGTTTCACACAATGTGGAAAGAGAGATTATATCTTATGAGTCCTACGCATTATCCTTGTGGTATTGCCAGAACATATGAGTGATATGCATACATATTCACAATGAAGATGGAAAGCCTTCTAGAGCCAACATCAAACAAGCTCTGGTAGGTGGCATGTGAGATCTATTCAATAGATCAACCATGTGACAACTGAACAAAAACAATGGGGCGATTAAATCTTTTGAATCAATCCTGGTTCAGGTTATGGATTGACGGATACCTTTGAAAAACCGGTCGTTGTGCTTAAAAACTCTTTTCTTTAGCACATCGACTGTGTACTTATTTCTCAAAAATAAAAGGTGTTTATGATTGATAATTGATTTTCATTAAAACCTTCGTTGTATTGCAAAAACAATTTCTATTGAGCAATACGCGATTGTTTTTCAAATCTCTTTTCATCAATCAATGAATCTCATTTCGCTGGTTCACTCACTCCTTGTTGTCTTCTTTGAGACGTTCCGGTTTGAGAACGGCTAGAGCAGTGCGAAACCTGTCCAAGGAAATTCTTCGAATTATACGATCACAAGATACTTGTCTTGATCAGCGGGAACCGTGGGCGTGTACCTCAATTCAACAAAAGTGATCAAAGACACTTTCGTGCACTTTATTGCTAACTGTTTTATGCAGGTAACACCCGACGCTTGCGGTGATTAGAATGGAGCGGTCAATCCATAGCCGCATGCTCACACAACACATTCAGTTCCAAAGAAATCATGATTAGTGCATCAATGACTCAGATATTTTCACTCCATGCTTCTCGCTACGCTGCCAATATCATGAATCAACGAAGCTTCGCTACTCGATAAGAATATATCATGATACAGAATGTGAGCATGTCGGTCCAAATGTCACAACATCACATAATACCAACACCACAATGGATGAGTAAGAGATTAATGTGGCTGGTGATCTCAAAAGCTGACTCAGAACTCAGTAACACGTGGATCAGTTAAAGACCTCCACTAAGATTATCCAAACATGGAAAAATGAAGAATCAAAGACTACGAGCTACCAAACAAAGAACATGAACAAGAATCCAAGAACAATCTCAATGTAATATCTGTTTGTATTCTATGTAATTTTAATGTGTGTTTGAGGTGACCTCCCTTAGGGGGAGATTGTTAGGATTTTGAAAATCCAGTAGTTAAAGTGTCGGTCACCTCAAGTATATGTAATCGTTAGAAAGCTCATAGTCGTAGTTATTTGATGTTAAGTATTATTTAGTTAAGTAACACCGTGGAGGACGACCGGGTCTTTACCCACTGTATGCCTGATCCACAGCCCGTCAGGTGGCGTTTTATGTAATGACTATAAATACTCTCTACCTCCCAAAGTAGAGAGTTGGAGCTCATAATAAGATTTTTCTTTCTTTCACTAAAGTTCCCAAACCTCTAATTTTCTCTCTCTAAACTCATCTTATACGCCTACTTTGTTAGTGATATGATGTGTATGTGAAATCCAATATGTTACAAGGACTTTGAAGAATCACTGCTAAAGCACAAATATTGCGGATGTGAAGAATTAAAGTCTACGATCTCAAGACTGAAGATTAAATAGAATGTTAGGATTCAAAATGTAAAACATGGGGTGACCTCCCTTAGGGGGAGATTGTTAGGAATTGGAAATTCCATTATGAAGTGTCGGTCACCCCAAATATTGACTAGCACAAGTTAACTCGTAGACATAACGTTATTTGTTAGTTTATTAGTTAGTTATTAGCGTAGTTTAGTTTAGTGCAACACCGTGGAGAAAGGACGGGTCTTTACCCACTGTATGCCTGATCCACAGTCCGAAGGAGGACGTGTAGAATGTAACTATAAATACCCTCTACCTCCCAAGGTAGAGGGATGGACCTTTCACTCAATCTAACCTTCTTTCTTGTGTTTACCTTCTCTCTCTAGAAAGGCTCCCATCTTCCACTTTCTCTCTCTAAAACTCTAAACCATACGCCTAATTTATATGTTATGATGTGTTTATGAAATCCAATATGTTACAGTTTAGGTTTTAAGAAATATGTTGGTTTAGAGGCAAGGAATGATATGTCTAAATCTACACCAGCAGGATTAGCACATTATGTAAAAGAAGGAGAATTGCATGCTGTCCCAGGACCAATTAGAGGAGAACATATGCCCACCACCACTACCTCAGACTTTGATGGATCACACCATTTATATGGAAAAAAGTCAAGTGACTTGCCAGACTTTAGTAGCAAAACTAACAACTCTGTATCTTGTTCTAAAAGTGATAAGTCGTCAGACCTAAAGTCCACTGACTATGCCTTATGTGATTCAAGTGAAAATTCTGACTCACCTAGGCATACACCCAATACCACACCCAAGTCCAAAGTAGCTGATGATGAGCCCAAAACAAAAGGCGTTACTTATTCGTTAATGATAATTTTGCTTCTAGTTTTGTTTCTGATAAGTTTATGTGTAATAAACAAAGTTGTGTTAAGAATAAGTCTTTTAAGAAGAAATCTTGTTTTGTGTGTGGTAGTAAACTCTATTTTATTAAAGACTGTGATTATCATGAGAAAAGGATGGGTGTTTCCTATGGCCCAGCAGACCTTTAGACCCACATGGACTAATGTTGCTAGTATTCCTCCATTTGTTCCCAATCTTTGCTCATGTGAGAAGCGGGTAAACCAGTTCCTCTGGTAAGCCAAAGGTGTATGCATGTTTTACTGTGATAGGTTTAATAGACCTTTTCGGTTCCCTCTGGTGGAGGTTATTCTTCACAGTTACTACTAATTGGTGGAGCATAGTAATGCTAGACTTATGCCCTATAGACCTACAAGTTCTTATTTTGATCATATGCACCTTATGTATCTCATATGAATATGGCACATGGTGGAGTAAGAGTGGCTCTTCTTCGTTAAGCCCTCAACTTGAGTTATTCTTGGAAAACTTAAAGGAAAGGCTCATTGGTACCCAAGAACAATAGTCTTTGTCGGTGCATTGATTGAGGGAGGCATAAGCCTAAAGGGAAGCTTATTGTTGTATTTTTTGTATTCTAACCATTTTGGTACTGCGGTTATTTGGATCCTCATAAGCCTACGGGGAGGCTTAGTATTTCTCTGACACTACATATTTCTTTGGTTTCAACATTGATGGTATATTTTACATGTTTTGTATATTTTTTCTTTCTTTATTTTCTATTTATAGTTGAAAAAAAAACGTATTATTTCTTTTTCTGAGTGATTAAAAAAAACCTAACTTGTCTTTGTTCAGTTTCTACTCTTTCTTGTATGCAGAGTTTGGTGTTGGTTCATTACCACACAACTAATGGTTTTCATCTCACCATGTCTTCACGACACAAGAGTTGACTAGCCCACAAGATTATGGCTTGTGGTAAAGGCCTTGAAAATCCATAAATGGTAATCAACTCACATGATGATGGCTGATTCCATCAAAAGAGTTGGCTAGTCCAAAAGAAAATGTTTTGGTAAAGACATGTCAATTCGTTGTTGATAGCTGTAATGGTTTGCTCAAAACCATGGGTACTAACTCACCCATGCTTCATTCTTTGAGAGTTGAAATGGTCATCAATTCACCATGGTTGCTGCCCTATTGGGTAACCAAGGATTGGCTAGTCTGAGCAAGCGGCTACTCTACGGTAAAAGACATATCAAATCCGTTTATGGCTGTGATGATTTTCCAAAAATCATTAGGGTTATCTAACACACCAATGATTCATGTTCTAAGTGTTGGGTAGTTACTAGTTCACGAGGGTGATGTCGGGATTCCACCAAAGGACTAGCTAGCCCAAGAGTGAGTAGCTACTTGGTAAAGGCTATCTCAAATCTACTCATGATCTTTGTTGATTCATTTGCTTCAAAGATAGGAGTTGTTGTGGAATCATGTATTCTTCAAAGATGGTTTCTAGTTTATATATATAGACTTGGTTGTTGCTGGTTCCTTTATTTTTCTGCAGAAGTTAAAGTATCAATCCTCATGCTTTGGAAGTTACTCATCTAACTAGAAACTTGAAATTAACCAAGTCAAATTCAAGTTTAGGGGAGGATTGTTGGGAATTTTAGAAGTTCCTACTAATGAAGTTCTTCTGACAGGTTCCTACTGAAGCTATAGTTGGTTTCTGCTGATGACATGGTTCCTGGCGATATTGTATTCCTTTGGATATAGTTATTCAGTATTAGTTTGTTAGTATATGCATGAGCTATTTTAGGTAGTAATATGCATTTATTTTATATTTATTGTCTATTTAGGGTTCCTTGTGTATAAAAGGAACACATGGCTTTGTATTAGAACCTTGAACAAACACTCGGAAAACATCTTTTGAGAGAAATAGAGATCGAGAGAGGATCATTGTTTTCTTAGAAAAACCTTGTTGGTAACTTTGATTGTGTTCTTATTATTCCGCTGTGCATATTCAATCATTGTTATTATACCCTAGTTGAGTTCGGATCTTGGTTTCATGCATATCCTAACAAACTAATACTGAATAACTATGTCCGTAGGAATACAATATCAGCAGGAACCATGTCATCGTAAACCATCTATAGCTTGTGGGAACACATGGGAAAAGAACTTCATCAGTAGGAACTTCTAAAATTCCCAACAATACTTCTGCCTTATACACAACACAACCTTATGCTCAACAGCCAACTGCCTCAACGTCCTACACACATCTCTCGCAGAAACATCAAAACTTTCTGTATACTCAAACCTACGCCTTTTACCCGACCCACCAGACCCATTAACGCAAATACGACACTTACCCACA
The DNA here is from genome assembly GCA_910596185.1 of Chrysanthemum makinoi. Classification (NCBI taxonomy): domain Eukaryota; kingdom Viridiplantae; phylum Streptophyta; class Magnoliopsida; order Asterales; family Asteraceae; genus Chrysanthemum; species Chrysanthemum makinoi. The sequence goes on along the minus strand of OU343225.1, from coordinate 162,144,255 downwards.
CAAGCCCTTATGAATGACTCAGGAACCCCATACATCTTACCACCCACAGTCCAAACTTTCCTAACCCTATCAATAGTATCTTTCACACCAAAATGCTTCTTATAATTATCATCACAATGAAAACTCATAACTATGTCTTGCCATTGGCTCGTATTCGCAACAAACTGACCATTGCTACCAAAACATAAAAAATAATTACCATTTTCTCTTTGCACAACTCTCAACTTCTCTTGTATTCTTTTCCAAGTAGTAACATAAGCAGTACCTTCACATCTATCTTTCCTAACAGACTTCCACGTGGAAAGTACGGTATGCGCTTGAATCTTGGCTGAATATGTAGAGCTAGCAAACTTTCCAGCGAGTATGCATTTGATCATTAAAGAATGATATTCTTGGTTGAATGTGTAGTATTGTGAAGAGATATATAGGTTTGGGTTAACTTTTTTGTCAGAATATTCGTTGAAAGATGACCGGAAAAAGTCAAGTTCCAGCGACGGGGGAGTAATGGGAAATGATTTGTGGGTTTTGTTGAGAAAGTGATGAGGAGTAAAACCCAGTTTGGGTTTCGTTTGGTTTAACATGGTTTGGTGTAAGATTGGAATACTGGTGTTTTAAGGGTTTGAAAGAAGAGTGTTTGAGATTCTGAGTGTCTGTGTTTAAGGACAAAAGATTGGATATTGTATTGTACTTGTTTTGTTGGGTTGGTGAGTTGGGATTGGATGATGGTAAAAGTGTTGTTAGATGTGGGGAAGAAAGTGATGTTTTGTGGTTTACAAGTGTCAAGTTCAAACATTTGTCGACAACTTTTTTTTCTTTTCTTTTTTTTCCTAAAAAGAAATTGTCGACAGCCTTAGGGGTTAGACCATGGCTATATTTGGAGAGGGGCTTTTAAAGGCTTTTTGGGGCCTGGGCTTTTATATTAAGTCGGCTTATAAAATAAGTCTCATTTGTCACCTGAGGCTTATGGGGGCTTATAGTTTATAAAATAAGTCCTAAGCCTCCATAAGCCCAAACTCATATAAAGGGGCTTATAGGGTCTTATGTGTTAATACAAATAAGCCGTAAAAACATTTATTTATATTTTACGAAACAAATAAAATACGTAAATGGTTTGAGCCAATAGTTTACTAACACACTTACATTTTTATATAAAACACTAAAACAAGTAATAGTGTTTACATCTTATAGAAATACATATGTATAACAACTAGTGTTTACATAATATGGAAATGTGTATATAATGTAATGGGTAAAAATCTTAGTACTTGACCCATTGACTAGATACATTGAACATTGTTGGGTAAAACCCAAAGTCCATGGCCCATACCCATGGAGCTTGATCGATCCATAACCCATGACCAATTGTATGACATCATGCATAAAGTCATGTTGGGTATTATCCATGATCCATGACCCAAGACCCATGACCCAATGTCTAGATATATTGCATCTTGTATAACCCATGGTTCTTAACCCATAACCCCGGTTTTCGCAACCCTAAATCCGGACTTAAGCTGACCCAGCTACCGAATCCCTTGGATTTCAAATCATCCCTTTTACACATACTCTCTCTTAGTATTGTAAACTCTCTAACCTCATATCCAAATGATCTTTCTATGTAGAATCAAAGTATGGTCAATGATGAAGTGGTTCAATTAAAACAATCTTGAAAAAGGTTGCAAAAAAGATTGAATCAAATCTGAGATTATTGTATTTGTTTTTCATGATGAGTCAATTGATAAGATGTAGAATATGGAGGATAAGTTAGGATAGTTTGAAGTTTGATGATGTTGGGTTGAGAATATTTAGTTTCGGGTCTGTTAAGTTGTGGACTGATGATGTTCATAAACTGTGGTCGAGTAGTAAATGGTATTTGTTGTATTGTGGTCGATGTGGTCAAGGTCTGTTTTACGCGTAACCTCCTTTCTCTTTTCAGTTATTACGCGTAAGGTTCTTAGCTTATGCGTAAACATACGCGTAACATTGCTTATGCGTAACCTTACGCGTAACCTTGCTTAGGCGTAAAGCCAGAAGCTTAGGCGTAAAAGCATACGCGTAAACCATTTCTTACGCGTAACTTCACAGTTACGCGTAACTACTCTGCAGATGCTCCTTATGCGTAGAAAACGAGGGTTTTGACCCTTTGACTTTTTCCGGCAAGATTTTCTGACCAATATTTCCGACCATCTTCATACAAAAACCCAAGAAAGCATAAAAGCTTTTCATTTTTTACCATGTTTGACCATAAAAAGATGAAGGTTTGACCACAATATGTTTACAGGATATTGGTACAAAAGATGTCTAAAAAGATATGAAATACTGTTTGGACAAGATATACCCAAGACAGATGTTAAGACATGATAGACCAGGATATTTTTTTGAACCAAAAATAAGGATACTCAAATACATGTTAAACTGTTAACCCACAAATCGGAAAAAAAAATTCCGACCACAAAAATAAGCACAAAAACAGTCAAAAAACATGTATAAAACCAACATAAATCAACACAAGATAACCATGGCTCTGATACCAATTGTTAAGACCGAAAAACTATAGATTTATGTGGTTTTAGAGGTCTAGGTTGGTGGAAGAAGATGAATATCTTCATCCTTCTAGAGAGAGAAACATATAGATTTATGTGGTTTGGAGGTCGGGGTTGGTGGAAGAAGATGAAAATCTTCATCTTTTAGAGAGAGAAAGTAGAGAGAGGGAGGAGAAGATAAGGATAACTTTTATTGATGAAAACAAAGATACACTAACCAAATGATTCACCTCACCCCTCATGGAGAGTCATGAGGGGTATTTATAGGCTCTAACTTTGCCACATAAATGATACTAGTCCCTAAGGGAAAAGTATACTACGCATCTAGTCCAATTCACGTAAGTGACGTTATCTTTATAAAAAGCGAGGCTAACAAAAAGGAAGTTTTAATTGGCAAAACTATTTAACCCCCCCCCCTTCTAGTTTTCCACAATTGGCATCAGAGCTTCGTTACGATGTTTCTTAAAGTATATTTTACTTTAAAAACTTGATACGATCCATGGTTAATTGAAAACTACAAAGAAGGTTTTTCATAAAAACAAACACCATGTCTTTTAAAATCTATTGTTTGGATGTTGATTAGATGACAACATTTTTTTTTCTTATTTTTCATTTAATTGCACTAATCCTCTTTGTCATGTTGATTAGTCAAAGCTCACATCCACCAAGCTATAGTAATCTCTTGGTAACAAGAATACCTTCCTTAAGAAGGTATCTTGAACACAAAGGAGCTGGAAATGTCTTGTGACATTTGTTGTGTCATTTGTAAAGACATTCCTAAGTGCATTTGAGGTATGACTTTCCCTTTATCTCTAAATGACATTAGCTTAACAAATAAGTGTGATTACCTAGGTATTTACTTGATTATCTTGTGTGCATATACATGTATTACATGTAGCTTCATTAGGAAGTTTTTTCTCACATACGTGTCACTCTTTCGTCTAAAAATCATGGTTTATAAAACTTGTGTTTTGTTTTACTTAATTCAAAAATCATATCTTTCTAATAATAAAACAAAACACAAATATCAAAAATTCCTCTTTTCCCATAAATACTCTCACCGTCGACCACTCCATCAAATCCCCATTTTTTCAAATCTTCCAATTTCAAAAAATTTCCTCTCATTCAAAACTTCATCTTCCTCTCCATTTTTCATCTCATCCGAAACCAAGAAGGATCGCCTTCAACATGGTTTACATCGCTCTCATGCTCATCGCCTTAACACTCATCGCACTTGTGTTCCCTATGATGAAGTTCACATACGGAGACATATACGTTGTGTTGTTAATCTACATTGGGGTTATATACCCAATCCTTTGTATCATTATTAGTATTGAAATGAAATATTACTAATAGTCTAGTTATCTAGGTTATTATGTGTTTGTCATCTCTTTTGATTTATATGTTTCATATTCTTTCGTGATACATTAGAAGTCATGTATGCATACTAAAAGAAAATGTAGGATAAAACACATATCGAGGTATAAAATTGTATAACCTATGTTTTTATCAAATCTTTTACGTTTCTACGAGATCACGGATCTCGGAAAATACACTAGCGGATCCCTTTGAAAAGGCAGTGGTAAAAGATCCGTCCTACTTGAAGAGCAGTTTTTTCATGCAAATTAAAAACCACTTTTCTTCTAAAAGTAATACTTCACTAGAATGTCAAAACCATAAGTGAGTTAAATGTCATTGTTGTTAAAAAACATATTTTTAATAAAAATCTAGTAAAAACATTAGATAATCATAGGTTGACCACAAACATCACTTTCTATTAACTCATCTTTTCTATAAGTTCAACTATGACGCATGAATAGGAATTTGATTTTTCACTCACTAGCGTCTACACTCCAATCATCTCCCGAACCCAACACACGGCATTCATGTAGGGGTTCAATAACCTCAACTGTCACTTCCACGAAGGACGTATTGTAGACACCTCTCTACAATTCGAAGAAGGTATCAATACCTCCTCCCGAGCCATAGGACTAGAATGTCTTCTTGAAATCAACGAGAAGATATGTCCAAGGTTCATAATGGAATTCTTCCGTCAAGTTGAACTCGTTAAGTAGCGAGGATCGCTCTCTATTTCTTTGTTTTTATATCAAAAACTAAAAGTTTACTTTAACCCTTGGGCATTTTTCTCACATCCTCCGAATTTCAAATCATGGACAATGTGCCTTCACCGAAGATTGATCTCTTGATTCTCTCTTCAACTTTCGTGAAGAAAATAGTCCATATTGTTCACACATACCCTCCCCAGAAGATTTACATCGCATTATATGCAAACCTCGACCATATTACTCCAATCCAAACATTATCTTCACACGGGACATCAGAAGAGCAAGCCCCTGCACTAATTCTCGTGAAAATGTTTGGAGTCTTAGGGAAATCGAGAAATCCTTCCCGCTTGTTGTGCTCACATAATGTATTGTTTGCTAACACAACAACCATACAATCTCTTCTACTTCTTTAGGCCCAATTGTGAATCTTCAAGGCTCCAAGAATAAACTTATCCTTTATGGAATGTTCTTGACGCCTCTATCATAGCGTTATGCACTTTCATCCTCAATTTCAAAGTCCGTTGTACTTGTGAACAAGATGATGGAACCGCTAAACATATCTCTCATGAAGACTTTCTTCATTCTTGATTCCATAACACTCATCAATCGTGATCCTCTAGCGAAAACACTCAAGAACCTAGTAGTATTTCAAATAGGATAAATCCTCTTGTACTAAATGCTTTATCAATGTAATCCTATTTCCTTCATGAAATAAAACATCTTAAATTTGATATCTTAGTGTTAGAACCACTTTAAAATAACCTTGGAATATAATGCATTGTCAAGATCATTGCATACCTTTAGTAAAAGTTACTGGCAGGGCGGATCCCAAAGTTTGTGCCAGACGGATCCCTACATTTAGGGAACCGTGGGATCCGACAAACAGAAAATGCAATTGCAAGTATTGTATTTCAAACATATCCTTAGAACACCTCACACTAATCTAGACATAGTGCCTTAAGGCAAATTAAGTCCTTATCAAGTTAAGTAGATCCTTCCCACTCACACATCACACTCAAAGACGCTTGTAGATCTATCGTTTCATTTTAATCCATTACTCTTCCGCTCTTAAGCTCACACATCATTTTTCACATGATCCCTCATATCTAAAACATTGGAAACCTCTTATAGCAAAATCGATCATAATCATCCTTACGACAAAATTGGTCAAAATTGATCAAATCCTAGTTTTTCCATCTTAAAGCCTCTAGGATATTTTCCAAAGGATTAATCTAAGTCACTATCTGATCTCTAGGATCATTTAGCTTCAATTGACACTCTCAAAATCTTTAGTGTCATCCTTGCTCATTCATTGGTACTCATGAAAAGTTCCAATTCCTTCTATAAAAGGCAATCATTAGCTACATCACTCATTATCTTAAAGTACTTAAGCACCCCTTCATTTAAGACACTTAGGAGAACTGAAACACTCAAGATGATATAGATCTTAGACCTTAGAAACATCATTTCTACTCTTTCATAGCTACTGAGAGTCGGATCCCTATGAGGAGGGAACCGTGGGATCCGGATGACAGATTATGTCAAACCTTGCTAAAACAATCATTTCAACTTATCTTTCTAACTCAAGCACTCCATCTCATCTTAAATGAGTTCCTAGATCAGTACAAACTCTGAAGTTAACTCTTGTGCATATTAATCATCACATTCCAATGAATTTTAGTGGCTTAAGGCTTAAATGCACTTGCCAAATCTCTTGCTTTATAACCACATTGTTAGGACTTCCATAGTCATCACCTTCATCCTAATTTTCAGCACTTTAAAAACCTTTACAAACTTCTTGAAATCATCTCATCATGAGGAAAACTCCAAGTAGTAACTTATCTACCAAAGAACCACCCAAGAAAATTGCTCGTGTTGTACACGAAATTTCTTCAACCGAATCATCTCCGGTCAAGCCAACAAATGCAAGGATATCTTCTCAACCAATCAAACCAATTCCTAAAAGGATAGTACCCACAAAACTACCTATGCCAAACACCACCATACCTCCTAGGACAAACATCCACTAAACCATCACCATTGGTTCCTAGAGCTATTTCTTTTACATCTCCACTATCATCACCACACCTCTACAACTTAGAGGATTTACCTCCTAGGCCGTCTCATCCGCCTCCGCCGACAACATTCTCCTCATTAGGAGGAATAATGGTACAAAATCAAGGTGTTGAGTAAACACTAGCTCCGGCTTCCTTTTCGCTGTTTCCATCATATAATCCCATTTGGATTATGAGAAATCATCAAAGTCAACCACCCAACCATATAGAATTTGACACTTCTCTACCACCACCATCATTCTTGGTCGAGCCATTCTCAAATGCGCTTCCACCAATTCCTCCGTCGTTTGAAGCTCCACAAGCCGCTTCACTTGATCCTTCGCATCAAGCCATTTCATTTCTTCCACCACCAATACCTAGCCATGACAAAGATTGCTATCATTGTCAACATGTTGAAAGTTTGATACATGAAGTACGAGAAGACCAACGTTTCCTCTTCTATCATATCCTCGAACGTTTCGACGAGATTAAACCTAAACAAAACTTGAGCTAGAAGATTTTAGTGGTGTCCTAGCATCAAGCGATAGTTGGTCTAGAAATTCCTAGTCGTGTATTCTGTATTTTCTTAGTTTTTAGAGTAATGTATATCATAACTCTAGTTTTATTAAATGAAATTACATGCTACTTGCTATATTTCTGAGTATATGATTACGTTGTATTCATATCTCACTTTTGTGATAACATTACTTGTTATATCACCATTGCTGAAATTGATCATCAGCTATACGGGTCCCTCAAATTGCCAAGACGGATCCCTACTAGGAGGGAACCATGGGATCCGTGAGACAGAAGACTATTTTTTCGACTAACTTGGACGATTTAAAATTGTGAATTATACTTTCTTTCTAACCTTTGTTTTGTAGTTATTCAATCTACACTTGAAGACTTTGACACCCTAAAGCTAGGGAGAGCTTTGTGTCAAAGCAATACATTGAAAATTACTTGCAATATTAGGATTACATTTCTTGACATCCCTTTGCAAAATTGCAATCATCAAGGGGAGCATTAAGTCACTTAGGCAAATCTTTTGCAAACTTAGTTGCAAACAAACTAGCTTAGTATTATTTTCTTGGCGCCCTTACATAGGGATGGACTGCGTCAAGGGAGTAAAGACGAGATCCTTTCCCGTTACTTGCTCTCTATTTTTTATTTCTTTCACATGTTTTCCTAAAACAATGTTAGTTTTCTTTGAAGCTCTTTTTGTTTTAGACAAAAGGGAGAAGAAAGTAAAACTACAAATTCAAAACTTTTCACAATTTTAGCTTTTCCTTTAAAATAATTTTATGTTTGTCATCAACAAAAGCGGGGAGATTGTTAATACAAATAAGCCGTAAAAACGTTTACTTATATTTTACGATCTTCTAATGTTTTATCGATAACAAACGTAAAATCATTTTAACGAAACAAATAAAATGCGTAAATGGTTTGAACTAATAGTTTCTAACATATTCACATTTTCATATAAAACACTAAAACAAGTATAAGTGATTTTATGATTTAATATTACATATGTACAACAACTAGTGTTTACATATTTAGGTAAAATATACACATAACTTGTATGTAGTATATTGGGTAATATAAATGGGTAGAAACTTAAGTATCATAACCCATTGGGCAAATACATTGAATGTAGTTGGGTACAACCCAAAGCCCATGACCCATGGAGCTTGACCCATAACCCATTGCATGACATCATGCTTATATCATATATGGATAATATCCATAACCCGTGGTTTTGACCCATACCCATGTGACTAGGTGCATTGCACTCAAGAGATACATTGTATCTAGCTAAAGACCCATGGATCAACCCATGACCCATAACCAAAATACCCATGGGTAAAGGGGACCGTCCCACGGATCCCTAGCTTTACGCTAGACGGATCCCTTGTGGAAGGATCCGTGGGATCGAGCAGATAAATTTTCCTCTATAAATAGTGAGTCATTTCTTCATTGTTTCTCAATCCTTTCTAACACACTTTCTCTCGAGGTTAAAACTCACTAACCTTAGATCCAAGAGATCTATGTTTGTAGTTTTGTTTTGTGTGATCTTCTAGGTTCCTCTTAAAGGCAAGATCACCACCTTTGAAGTCGAAAGCAGCTCAAGTCCATGACTTGCCATGCTTCCTCATCATCAAGACTACTAAAGTCTTCTTGTTGATGATTGTTTTTCTTTTCTAAGAAGTGTTGAAGACATTTGTGAATGGTGTCTCAAGTGTCAAGACGAAGATATTAGTGAAGGGTATCTATCGTCTATATCATAAGCACTTGTGGTAGGTGCTTAGAAGTCAAGACTAGAAGCATTAGTGAAGGGTGCTTAGAAGTCAAGACACAAGACATTAGTGAAGAGAGTCTTGAAGATCTAGTTAAAGGCATTAGTGAAAGGTGCCTTAGATGTACATTCGATATGGTGTGTTTCGATGTACAAGATAGATTAGTACTAGATCCAAGGCTATTGATATCCTTGATGATGTTGTAAAGGAGTTGATCTCCTTTGGGATTAGTCGTTGGTGTAGTGTTGGGTAGTAGTTCCTCCATTGCAATGGAACTAGGTGCTTAGCCTAGTACCTAATAAAGGGTAGGCGACGTTGTGTAGGTGTGGTTCACCTTGGTGTGAAAGAACCCGGTGGTTAGCCTAGCACCGTATAAAGGGTAGGAGACGTTGTGATAGGTGTGGTTCACCTTGGAGTGAAAGAACTCGGTGGTTAGCCTAGCACCGTATAAAGGGTAGGCGACGTTGTGTTAGGTGTGGTTCGACTTGGTGTGAAAGAACTCGGTATTTAGCTTTGTACCGGAAAAAGGTGTAAGCGGCGTTGTGAAGGCTTCTCCGCCATAAGGAGATTGGTGTAGTGTTCTGAACTCGAGTAGGTGACTCAGGTAGTGGAGTAGGGCAAGGAAGGTGTCCTTGTAGCCGAACCACTATAAATACTCGCGTTGTGGTTTTGTACTTCTTACTCTTATCTTTTCATTACATACCTTTATATTCTTGTTTATCAACATCCAACACACACATCCAAATAGATTGACATAAGTCGATCTAAATAGTTTAAAAGGAAGTTTTAATTGGCAAAACTATTTAACCCCCCTTCTAGTTTTCCACAGGAAGCAACCCTATAGGCAACGTTCAACTCGACCCCATAGCATGCATTGAGTAATTGCCGGACATCCCAAGCCCATCTCAAGAATTTCAACAAACAAAAGGGATGTTTAAATGTTTTGCTAACTTTCTTATGAAGAAGAAGAAGTAGGCTTGAAGGGTTGAAAAGTGAACCTTGGAGGCGATAGAGTAGGAGATTGAGTGAAGGGGAAGGTAGGGTCGTGGACCTTAAAATTCGAACAATGGTCTGTAAAACATCTTAAACAATATTTCTGTAACTTAGGACTTAGTTTTAGTAGATGGCATGATGTGACCAATGACACTCTAACTTAGGCGACCCAAATGAGAATTTCTGACTACTTGATTGAAATCAAGAAGTCGGTCGTCCTCATATTTGCTTACCTTTTAGTCACTCTTACTTACCATGTGTGATATACCTTGCTTGCATATTTGATTACTTGATGTAGAAATGATTAGGTTGGTTATTTGCTAAGAGGTACAAATTCTGCACATTTGCTGTGAAGCTACTTGGTCAGATAGCGGATCCCTGAGCAATATGAGCAAATCTATAACTAGCCGGATCCCTCATATGAGGAACCGTGGGATCCAGCATTCTATCATAAATCAAATCAGTAAACAAATATAAGAATTCTACACTTTCACATCAATCCAGTCTTCCAGACCTTATTAGACTATTTAAACATGTTACTTTAGGATCACTTAGGTGTTCCTCAAACTCAGTTGGTCTATATTGATAATACACATTAAGTATTTGATCACTCATAACTAAAAATTATGTAAAAGGCTTAGGATAACATTCAAGGTGTTTTTGATTAATCACTTCACCAAAACTCACCATATTTCCGCTCCAATGTTCACACATTGTTCCTCACATCTCAAAACACCTAGTTTGATATTTCTCTCAGGTCGTGAAAGAGTTTTAGCAAATTGATTTTAGTCATTCCCTCAAAATAGGCCATTGCTAAAACTAGTTTTAAACGAGGTCATTTCTTATGATTTTTAAGGAATTTTCCAAATTTTCTTTGAACTATCATCTGATCTATAGGATCATTTGTCTTTTTTCTTTTTGATCCTCAAAATATTGGTGTCATGATTAAACACTTAGTTGCATGTGTTTCTAGAGAGAAGAAGAAGAAACACACACACTTCTAGGAGGGGTATTTATACACTTTCTTACCAGTCCTTGTGAAAGTCAAGAGGTCATTCTCGCACATTTGTTGTGATATCCTCACTCCTTATGGGGAACCGTTCCGTGTAGATATAAGAATTCATTTAATCAATCCAGTCCCATATTAGACTATTTAAACATTTAAGACATCTCAAACTCGTTGGTCTCAGGGAACCCAAACACTCAAAATAATATTTATTTCTTAGATTTTTAAGTTTTCCACTAGACCTTAATAGAACATATGGTTATCATTTAAGACATCTTAGGGAACCCAAACACTTAATATTTATAGGTACTAGACCTTAATAGAACATAATCACTCCACCACATTACTGTGAGAGACGGATCCCCAGCTTATAACTAAACGGATCCCCAAAATGAGGGAACCGTGGGATCCGGGTCTCCAGAACAGATTATAATCACTTTACTCATCTAATTTAAACTCTCTTGGGTAGTCTAAACACTTTACCTTGCCTTAAATGACTCCCTAGGATAGAACAACACTATAGTTGACCTTAGTGCATGCCAAAATTTTTAGTGGTCAAGAATTTAATTCACTAACCTAATCTCATTTAAACCAAATGTACTTATGCTTCCAAACCACCATTCAAAATTCAGTAGCTAAGACATCCATTACATCTTTTTTTCAGTATGACTAAAGCATCTAGCAAAAATTCTTCAACCAAAGGTTCCTCCAAGAAGAATGCTCATATGGTTCATGAGATATCATCAACCGAGTTATCACCCGTCAAGAGCCCAAATACTAGAATCCCTCCTCTAGAAACTCAACCAACCAAAGCTAGAAGAACCGCTAGGATTAGTATCCGACCTTTTGAGTTGGAAAGGCCTTCGTCAAGCACTAAACCAAACACACCTATCTCAAGTAAAACACCTAAGCCTTCATTTCTAGAACCAATACTACACTCCTTTACCGCGCCTCTTTCTCATCCAAATCTTTACTCTTTAGAAGACTCACCACCGAGGACTTCTCATTCACCAACCTTCTCATTAAATAAGGAACCACCTTCACCATCAAATAGTCCATCTTTAGGAACAAGGAATCACCAAAACTATATAGAGGACTTCCCAGCACCACCACCAACTCATATATCATTACCCTCATTATTATTTGAACCACACCCTACGACATCACCTCCACAAATCCCACCATCCTTTGTGTAACCTCCTCAAATCATTTCACCTCTTCCGTTTCCAACTCATGACAATAATTGCTCTAATTGTCAACTTACCCAAGGATTAGTTCAAGAAATACGAAATGAGTTGCATTTCATGTTTAATCATCTCCTTGGACGATTTGACCAAATCAACAAATCTACTCGTCCTTAGATTCTAAGATTATAAGCAAATTGACGCTTCTTATTAAGTTTTCGACACAACTTAGAAATTATTAGAAAATGTACTACATGCTTTTGTCATTCTCTTGGTTTTAGAGATATATATATCATTTCTCATGTTTTATTGAATGAAATTACATGTTGTATGCCATGTGGTCTTGAGAATATGTCTGGTGCCTTAATACATATCTTATCTTGATGTTAACATTACACTTTACATCCACATTGCTGTCATGAGAATGCAGGTACACGGATCCCTAACTTTTACCTAGACGGATCCCTTCCATGAAGGAGCCGTGGGATCTGTGTAACAGAAACATTTTTTTTTATTTAAGTCTCATTTGCAGGAAATTATGCATCATATACTTGCTTTCTAACCTTTGTTTTGTTGATTTTCAAAATACACATGAATACTTTGACACCCTCAACAAGGGGGGGCTTTTCGTCAAAGCAAAACTATTGCAAAAACGCTTGCAATACTTTCACTTAGAATTTATTTACTTGACTCCCTCACAAAGGGGATCACTCGTCAAGGGGGAGTATGTTCGTCAAAAGACGAAACCATTTGCCAACATAATTGCAAAACACTCGCTTAGTCTTCCTAATTACTTGACGCCCTCAACATAGGGAAGCACCCATCAAGGGGGAGCTAAGACGAGAATTCTTCTCTTCTCTTACTCTCTATTTTTCATATTATTAATTTTCACACGTTTTTCTCAAAACAATGTATTAGTTTCTTTTAGACGCTCTTTTTGTCTCGACAAAAAGGGGGGAGAAGAGAGTAAAAACTCCAATTCAAACTTTTATGAATTTTAGTTTTTCCTTAAAATAATCTTATGTTTTGTCATCAACAAAAAGAGGAAGATTGTTAATACAAATAAGCCGTAAAAACGTTTATTTATATTTTACGATCTTCTAATGTTTTGTCGATAACAAACGTAAAATCATTTTAACGAAACAAATAAAATACGTAAATGTTTTGAGTTGTAACATATTGGATTTCACAAAAACAAGATAACATATAAAAGTGGGGCGTATGGTTTGAAGGTTTAGAGAGAGAAAGTAGAATGGGAGCCTTTCTAGAGAGAGAAAGTAAAACCAAAGAAAGAAAGGTTAGATTGAGTGAAAGGTCCAACCCTCTACCTTGGAAGGTAGAAGGTATTTATAGTTACATACTACACGTCCTCCTTCGTCCTCCTTCGGACTGTGGGTAAAGACCCATCCGTCCTCCACGGTGTTACTCTAAACTAATCTACGCTACTAATTAACTAACTAACTACTAAACAACGTAAATAACTACAATTCTACGAGCTAACATATGCTAGACCATAATTGGGGTGACCGACACTTTCTTATGGAATTTCCAATTCCTAACAATCTCCCCCTAAGGGAGGTCACCCCATGAAATACATTTTGCATCCTAGCATTCTATCTTTGTCTTTAGTTCTGAGCTCGTAGACTTCAATTCTTCAATTCCGCAAACTTTGTGCTTTAGTAGCGATTCTTCAAAGTCCGATTATTTTGTACTTTCAGTGGAGGTCTTTGAACAGATCCACATCTTGATGATCTTTGAGCTTTATTTGAGATCATCAGCCACAGTAAATCTCTGGATTACCCTTTTGTTGTGTTGCCATCATGTGTTGTTGTGACTTTTGGACCGACATGCTCACACTTTCTGGATCATGACATCTTTCCATCAGAGTAGCGGAAGCTTAACTGGTTCATGATATTTGCAGCAGCGTAGCAGAAGCATCGTATAAAAATATCAGAGCGAGGTTATGTAGATATGCACTAGTCGTGATTTCTTCAATTAAGTGTAGATGTTGTGAGCATGCGACTTTGGATTGACTTCTTAATTGATCATTTGCCAAGTCCAAATGTACGCAAACAACAGTTAGCAATAAAACACACGAAAGTGTCTTTGATCACTTTCGTTGAATTGAGTAAACGGCCCACGGTTCCGTTGATCGATACAATCTTGCTGTGATAAGGTATGATTCGAAGAATCTCCTTGACAGGGTTTTGCAGTTGTTCTAGCTGTTCTCAAACCGGAACGTCTCAAAGAAGACAACAAGGAGTGAGTAAACCAGCGAATTGAGATTAACTGATTGATGAAAAATTGATTTGAAAACAATCGCGTATTGCTTGAAGAAAGAGTTTTGCAATACGACGAAGGTTTTATGAGAAAGATCAATTTTCAATCAAAAATACTTTTTGTATATGAAAAGAGTACATATTCGATGTGCTAGAGAAAAGAAGATTTGCACATCGAACGGTTTTTCTAAAAGTATTTTTTCAATCAGAGATACTTGATCTTTTAGAAAAGATCTTTTCTATCCAGTTGTCACAAGCTTGATCTTTTAGAAAAGATCTCACATGTTACCCACCAAGAGCTTGTTTGATGTTGGCTCTAGAAGGATTTCCATCTTCATCGTGAATATTTTACATATCACTCGGATGTTCTGACAATATCACAAGGATAATGCGTAGGACTCTTAATTATATTCTTACTTTCCATATTATGTGAAACAGCAAGTCTTCATTGATTGTATCCTAATGAGATTTATTGATGATCTCGTGGCTCTAGACTCAATAGTGCACATTTGGTTTCCTATGCCGGAGACTAGGGAGAGGGTCTCCTTCTTTAATATCAACAATATTTAAGAGAGAGTCGATAGATTATGTAGGTTCCCCATGAGAATGAAACAAGTCCTTTTAGGAGGAACTTGAGTAGCTTGGGAAGTTAGGTGCAGTGCGTCACTGGGTCCATGACGTCTTGTCTTCAATACCAGTGTTACCTTAGTAAACACCAGTAGCATATGTATTGAACCCGGTTTATGCCCTAAGGTTGAATTAATGGAGGTCTATTTCTTTTCACCCTTTTTACATTCAATTCTTTTTCATTCTTCAACCCCTTCAGTGCTTACTGAGACTTCATAACTAGAACCTTGCTAGGTTTATTCCAGTACTAGCTCTGTCTCAGTCCGCACTCTTCCCGTACTCTCATTTTTCTCCTTTTTTCATCATACCTAAGGACTCTACACTATCTAGTGGATTGTCCCTGGGTAGATCCCTCCGGTTCTGGTGGGATCGTGGGAACGAATACCTAACCTCACCATCCTTATAACTCCATGCATAAAGTAAATTGGTCGGTCTTTTGGTATTGTTCTTTTCTTCTTAAAAAACCAATTGAAAAATCATTTGGAAAATCAATCAAGGTACTTGTGATATAATATCAAAGCATTTTGTACCTTAATTGTTTTTGATCTTTTAGAAATGCTCCCCCTCAACATGTGCATATGATTTTGAAATTGTTTAGCACATGGAGGCAAGAGTTCTTTGAAATGATTTCTTGATTTCAATTTCCTTAGAAAAAGCCGTTTGAATTTCTTTGGTAAATTATCCCCCTCAATATGTTCGTAGGATGTTTGAAATCATTTTATCACATAGAGGAAAGAGGTTTTTGAAGTACTTTTCACAATTTCCAATAGAAACCATTCGCTCCCCCTCAATATGTGCATCGATATACGAAAGAGTTTGGCACATATTAGAGAGAACTTGCACTTTGAATCAAAACGATCATCTTTTATCATATTTCTTATTAAATCACAAATTCTCCCCCGATCAAAAATATCAAACCCTTTGAGATTTTGGATCCCAAGTGATTTAATAACGTTTGGAAAACATGGGAGAGTATGTGGCCTTGTTTAAATACTCTTCTGGTTTTAGGTTAAATGCTCCTCCACAATCACGTGCATTATGTATTTTTAAATCGTTTGGCACATGAGGGAATGAGTGCTTTTGAAACAATCACCCTTTAAAACCGATTTGAGATTTAAATCATGATCTCTCCCCCGATCAAAAATTTCAAACCTTTTGAGATTTGTGATCCCAATTGATTTAAATCATTTAAAAAATTTTGGGGAAAGACGTGGCAAGATTTAATTTTTGAAATTGACTGATGAGGACCAATTATAGACATTAAAGATTGTTAGTGTCAGGTATGATAGTTTTTAAGAGATCTTTAAGTAAAATAAAACAATTTCACAATCAAACAAGAACAGAAAGAAATTTCATTTTGAAAGATCTTTGGGTTTTAAAGAAAATCATACCATGTCATAACATTAAATCTTTAGATCACCACTTATTTTGTACAAACGGACTTGATTGATGAAATATTGTTTGAAAATATTTTATTTTAAATCACTCTCCTCCTCAATCGATGACCGTAGTTGATGATTGAATGACTTAAGTTTTGATAAAATGAAGTCCGGTGATTTTCAAAATTAAGTCCAATTTATTTTCAAAACCAATATTTTTCCATTTTCAAAACAGTATTTCCAGAATGTTTTAAAAATGTTATCATCCACTACTTGTCCTGCACAAAGATACGTTAGGTGGTTAAAAAGCTTCTGTTGTTGCTGTAGGGCTGGAAGAAAACCATCTGCTGATGCAGTGAGACCTCTGAAGTTGCATCTATCATGCCAACTATCCATGGAGAGATCTGATTAAGCTCCGTTTCTTCTTTTGTCGACCCAAGATATAATTACTCTTTCCTTTCGGCATCCAATCATCTTCATTTGTGGGATCCGGATGGGGAACAATCTTTTATACCATGATATCTGCATACGTTAGTGAACATACATACAAATATATGGTGGTCGACATCACCCAAACAGCAATCGACTAATAAAAGTCAATCCAACATATCAATCAGTTCATATAAGGTATGGGATTTATGTGTTCATCAAACTCTAATCATCTAATCCTAACAATCATATCCTAAATTCCTAGTCCTTCGACATAGGCAAATATCATTTTTAGTTAAGCACGTAGGATAATTAGATAAGTCCGATAGATGATATAGATTTGAAAACATTCTCCCCCTCAATCAATGACTTATTTTCTGAAAAGTTTAAAAACGCTGAAGTCATTGATTGAGTTTTCAATTTTTACGAAAACTCTGAATCTGATTGATTTACAAGCAACTCATTTACCACCATTTTTGAAAACAACAAATATTTTTCTAAAGATTTTATAGAAGGAAAAATATTTGTGTAGGAACAGCAGTCCTTCGACATATTTTCCTCAATTAGTTTTTAGGATAAGTGCACGAATTTATGAAAATTGTTTTAGCACAGCACTTTCCTTTCTTTAATAGAGCGTATTGCTATCGGAAATACTAGCAAGCCATAGTTTAAGCACGGGTTACAGTCTGAAATAACTGTAAGCCATTTTTTTTTTAGACATGTTTTGGAAAATAATATTTACACCTCCTGCTCGAACTTCATCTATGGTCCCCTGCCATTATTGAATGACATTTCTAAGACCGTAGATGTTATCGATACCAGAAGACATGTCTTGAGAAAACATATTTTTGGTTTTTTCAAATTTTCTGATTTTTATGGGTTTTTGTTGGTTTTATATTTTTCTATTTTATTTTTAATAAATATATACAGATAGAGTAGATGATATAGTTTAAGAAGATGATGATACGAGTACCGAGATAAGGATATCGAATAGCACGTCGTAGAAGATGGAATTCGTCATCTCTTAAACTTCCACCACCAAAGCTTCCGAGGCTTCAAAATAGAAGATAGAACATGAGCCTTTGAGAAAGAGAGACTTTGGCAGCTTCCCCCCCCCAAAAAAAAACGGAAAATTCTTTAGCTAAGCAGATTCGAAGCTCTTTTTCAAGCTTGCCATAGCCAAATGCACAAAGAAGCACACCATTATCATCGAGTTTGCTGCTCCTTTTAAGAAAGATCGTCGATTCTCCGTCCGGGGTTATATCATCAACAAGAACAACAACGTATCATCCCACTCATAAATAATCTTCTCAAATTTCATAGCCACTGAGGTCTGAAGCAATCCATACCAAAAAGTTGTCTAGAGACCACTTCCCTCAAGTAGATGAATAGATGCAGTCAGTCTCTTAGACTAGAGCTCACGAACCCGAATACACATATACCCAAAGACAGAGAAACTTATACCATCGAAGTAGCAGATTAAGTCCGATAGCCAAAGAATAACCCCGATGTATACTTTTCTCTTCCCTGAAGAAAGTGTATGAAGCTCAAGAACCCGAAGTAACCGAATGCCCAAAGAGAGAATAACCGATAACATTGAAGAAGCAGGCCGAATCACTGATTATCTCTGCGGATGACAATCTCTGGATGTCAACTCCGGAAGAAGTGATTATATCTCTGAATCACTAATTAAGCACTCAAGTGAAACAGCTGAGCATCCCCAATGTACACAATCTCTCTCCCCTGATGATTGCGATAGCATCGAAATCATCACACACTTGTGTACCTCTTTTATCACCAGAAACTAACTCTTCCCTCACATAGTTGGAATAAGAACACTTAAAAGCCTTGATGAGTAAAACCTTGAGTTTCTCTGCGGTCATAACATTTGTCTTCCCAGGATATCTTCAATCACTTAGAAGAATTAAGTTCGTCAAGTTTACTCGCTTTGTGATTTAGATGTGTGTCTTCTTCCCCCTTGCTGGTTTTGACACTTCAGACTCAGCAACATATTATAAGCCCAAATACTTGAAATCTGTTGAGACGAACATTTTTAATCTTTGTGAGAATCAACTTGCTGAAGAAAGTGAGCAAGTCTAATTGGGGATTAACTTTGGCTTTTCACTCTCCCCTAAACCGACAATCTTTATGATGAATGCTTGAATTATAAGAAGAAGTCTTTAGATCGTTAATTGCAACTCGTCTGTAGTTTTCTAACATGTAGCAGAAAATGTAGAACCGACTGTAGACTCGACCTTCTTCAAGATTGTCCAGTTGGGGAATAGAAAGTTAACATCTTCTTCTCACCAAATGCAATCCCGTTAACATACAAATAGCAAATCCCCTTAACTCAAATCTCTCCCAATCAAACAAGAACAGAAATATGTTCATTAAGGAAATCAGCCTCGCAATTGGAAGCACTTTGTCATTAAACTCATCAGTCCGTATGAAGATGTCAACCAACGGCTCTTAAGAAGAAACTCCATGTAAATATGACCCGATAAGAAGAAGCTCGGTTCTTATATGAGTTAGGAGCCGTATGGCCATATATTCTCATATAACACAACATGCAGCAGATTCATACTTCTTCTCCCCCTCAAGAATTGCATACGGAGTTGCCATTCTTGATTGAATAAGTAAAAATCATCCAAATGTTGTCTATTCACACTTCTCCCCATCAAAGGTAGCAAATGATGTCGCCATCGTCATTATAATCGAGCAAGTGGAATAAGAGAAAAATCATCGGTAGTCCGGTTCACTTGATAACTGGAAGCGCGTGGAAAAAAGCATGAAGCATGTTGATGAGAATGGTCATAATAGAGAAGATTTCTCTTCTTCCGAAGATAATGCGCACTGAAGCGTACACATTTCTTTTCTTTAGAGAACGAGGCTTGAACTGTTGTGTTCAAACGTCATTGCCGATTGAATATCAAGGTTGAGTTACTTGAACCCGTGAGTTATGAGATATCAATCCTTGTGTTATCCATACTTTAAGCCAGTCCATGTATTGAAGGATCGAAGTATCTGCGGTGAGTAAGGACTACATGCACTAACATTACAAGCTTTTTTGCATATATATTGTTTAGTGACATTAGTATCCAAACCCTTTGGGGTTTCACGGTCAACCTTGATTTTGCCATCAGAAAACAGCTTTCCGGTAGGTATCCACCTAAGTCCAACATCCTTAATCATTCTACCAGACGGTATCCACTTATGGCAAGGTCTAGGATTGTTAAGCTTCTTATGCATAGTGGAAGACTTATCATTATTCCTAGTTTCCAAAGATTTAGCAGTTGGTATCCATCTAGGCGAAGTTTTTTGTTTGTTTTGCTTCATAGACTTAGTGTAGATCCTAGACTTAACAGGTTGAACCTTTGCATGAGCATTTACTTTCTTTAGGGATTTTGAAAAACAATTATCATGATTTGCCTTAAAGATGCATTTCAGACAATTCGAGCAAACAGCTTGTTTGGATTCAGAAGATGATCTAGAGTTCTTAGGGTGATCTACTATGGGAATAGATTTATTCGAAACGCAAGTACTCTTAGATCCAAGCCATTCCCTAGTCTTTAGTTGAGTGTTCCTAGGTAATGGTTTAAAACTACTAGCAGTGCCTTGAAATCTCGTAGAATTCGTCACCCTAGGTCTTGCATCTAAAATTCCGTCTTTTCGAATCTGTGCCTTTTTCCTAGCTTCTTCTAGATAATAGTTCTTTCACAAGTCATTCATATCATATGAATTCTGGGTTTTAATGCTTGCTTTTGACACTGTTTTCGAACTAATCATAGAGGTGTTGGGAGTAGAAGTAGCTACTTGTTGAGGGTTAACGGAGCTAGAAGCATTATACTTAGGTAACTCAGGTGAAGTGACTGGTTTTGACAAAACATGTATTGCATCAACTTGGGAGGCAAGCCTTGTCTTTAAAGATTTTGTTCTTTCAGATATAAATGCAGTAGGCTGCCTAACAACGGACCGGTCTCTAGTGGGATGAGAAACTGGCTTCCCCAAGGTTGATGTTTTTGTAAACTTAGTGTTCACACTTTTTCCTACGGTTTTTCTAAGCTCATTCTTTAAGGCAACAATCGCGAAACTCTTTTCCTGAAGTTGAGCTTTGAGATCATCAATTTTTGCTATCAAAGAGTTTGTTTGTTCCATTGACTTATTTCTAGCTTCTTTGACAGAGTCACTTAGTTCTATGTGATGCTTTCTCAAAGACTCATTTTCCTTTAGTAATTTGGCCACACAAACCGCTAATTCATCATTTCTCATTTGAATATCATCAATAGCATTAGCATCAGAATTATTTGTAACCAAATTATTTTTCACATGCATATCAAAAATATGTTTCTTCAAATTGTTGATAGTCGAGTTTTTGGCTTGAAGCTGAGCTTTTAAATCATTTATTTCAAAATATTCACGAAATTCAGAAAATTCCGGATTTTTACATGGTTTCTTAGTTTGAAAACTTTCCTCCTTTCTTTGTATTTTCAATTTCAAGTGAAATGCAATGTTTTTCAAGTTTTGAGAATTTGTTTGAAAGTTCATCAAAAGCTTTTTTATCAATCATATCATATATTTTGAAATTATTAGTCTCAGCCTCAACCAAGAAACATTTATCAGAGTCATGTTCGGCATTAAGATCAGTTTATTTAGGTACATTAGCAGATGTATTATGGTGAACAGTTAAGGGTACCTCGTCACATGACACATGTTCATTTGTTGGTCTGATATTTGCATCCACATCATGTGTAACAAGAGTCACTGAACTACTGGCTATTTCAAGCTTATCTGTATTTGAGCCTTTGTATTCAGTGTCAACTGATCCAACATCTGTTGCTTTACCCGACTCAACACTACAATCTCTTAATTGCACTTGACATTCATTCACCCTTATGATTTCAGTATCCACATCTTGTCTGACAGGAGTTACTGAACTGCCGGTTACATCATTCTTTGTTGTCTTTGTTATGCATTCAGACAACACGCGATCTTTCAACTGATACATTACCCGACTCATCACAACTATCTCTCAACGCACTGACTCTCATCCACATTTTCATCTTTCAGAGTAACTTCCTCAATATACTTCTCCACATTATCCATAAGATGGATAAGTGTCTCTATGAACACGCTAATTTCCATTCCAGTGTATCTTTTGAAAGACATTTCAGTCATGTCTTGATCATAATCTGATGTAAATTCCCCTCTAATGAATGACTGAAATTGGTTGTGGATCACTTGAAGTGCAGCACTGGAACTATCCTTTTAACCTTTTCTTTATCAAGTTGTTGTTCCAATTGTTCTAAGTTCAATAGTAATGTTCCCGTTAATGTGGATAAATCTTGACGGAAAAGGGCATTGCATGTTCATTCCATTCCTATCGTGAGTAACATGAGATGTGAGTGAAGTTGTTGATAAGGTTCAATGCTACTTTCCTTTTGCATGGCATTTTGTAGTCTAAACAGGTGCAATTCTCTCTCTTCAGACTCTGAGCACGAACATCTCACATCCTCATTGATTGATTCAATCATCTCTAACCGTTCAGTGTAGCATACATAATCATTGTTGTCCACATCATCATACAATTTAAGTACTTCCGAAATCACTGAATCAGGAGTGTAAGACATGATGTTGCTGTGTACACGGGATTTTACAAGTCTGTGATTTAAACCGAGAAATAGGATCTTTCGCGGGATTTTTCTAAAATCAAGACCAAACCGTTAATCAATGACCAATAGAACGTGTTAAAATGACTGATGGATCGACACAATGATAGACAATTATGTGTTAGGTCTTATGATTGTTTGTAGGATTAGCAAAGATGTAGTTTGGTTGTGATTTGGGTTGGTTGTTGCACGATTTTACGGAGAAATTTAGGTCTAAAAACTTTAAAACCTCAATAACTTTAGTTAATTTGGTGTGCCATTATCCTCGTTCTCACGGTCGTTTTGATGGGTAGAACACTGAAAACGGAGTTACGGTTCAAAAGTTATGGCCTTTTGAAGTTTTGTCGGGAAAAGTCAACAAAACGCATTGATGACAAATCGCTTGAGACAAATCGCTAGTATGACAAGTCGCTGGAGTGACAAGTTGCTAGAAAGCCAAGTCGCTAGAGGGACAAATCGCTAGAGAGACAAGTTGCTAGAGTGACAAGTTGCTAGAAAGCCAAGTCGCTAGAGACACAGAAGTTGCTAGAGTAACAAGTCGCTATATGGACAAGTCGCTAGGGACAAATCGCTAGACAAAATAGTACGACCACTACTTTGTACTATTTGTTGTTTTATCTCAAAATACAAATCGCTAGAGCACAAGTCGCTTCCCACAATAAAGACAAGTCGCTACGAAGAAATCTATGCACAAATCACTTCCCACAACAAATGTGGAAAACTAGAAGGGGGGTTGAATAGTTTTGCCCATTTTTTAGTTAGTTTCAAAAACTTTTAGAT
Organism: Chrysanthemum makinoi; assembly: GCA_910596185.1. NCBI lineage: Eukaryota > Viridiplantae > Streptophyta > Magnoliopsida > Asterales > Asteraceae > Chrysanthemum > Chrysanthemum makinoi. The sequence goes on along the minus strand of OU343225.1, from coordinate 162,120,952 downwards.
TCGTTAATATGTGAGATCTTATGGATGTATAGAAAGTATAGATCTAATGATAAAGCAAGTAAATAAAGTAAAGTTAAGGGATAGAAGTGACACAACCGATTTATAGTGGTTCGGCTACAAGGACACCTTCCTTGCCCTACTCCACTCCCCGAGTCACTTACTCGAGAGTTCAAGCACTATGTCAAAAAACTCCTTCACTTGGTGGAGAAGCCTTCACAACGTTTCTTACACCTTTTTCTGGTACAAAGCTAAATACCGAGTTCGTAACACGGTGGACCAAACCAACACGACTATTACACAAAAAATATGTGAAATATCAAATACAAGATCTTCGCTACAGAAATCTTGCGGAGGAACAAATCAATCAAGGACCCCTTGCTTGGATGACTTGTAGAATGCTCGTGATCTCGCCTTAGAGAAGGACCTATATGAGAATCACTAAAGAAAGAAAGAAGTAAGTGCTCTCTAGATCAAGTGATCTTTTGTTAGAAGAGAATGAGAGTATATGAGAGAATTAGTAAAAAGAGGGGTGAGTTAGAATGAAGAAATGGCTCTCTATTTATAGGCAATTTTTGCCACTGTTCCCCGGATCCCACGGATCCCTCCCACTTGGGGATCCGTCTAGTGTAATCCTAGGGATCCGTGGGACACTCCTCTTTGCCCATGGGTTTTTTGGTTATGGGTCATGGGTTATGGGTTGGTCTATGGGTTTTCCTTAGATTCAATGTATCTAATGAACACATTGTATCTAGTCAAATGGGTATGGATCAATGGGTTATGGATATGATCCATGGGTTGTGGTTTTTACCCATCCTAATAAACTATTACAACAAATGATTAATTACAACATTTTTGTATTTAAATGGCTATATGTAAATTCTTTACAAAAATAACATGTATCCTTATAATTATACTTAAGATAACATTATATTTGTTATCAACAAAACACAAAGAGATCGCAAAATATTAATAAACGTTTTTACGGTTTATTTGTATTAACAATCTCCCTCTTTTTTGTTGATGACAAAACATAGTGTTATGATGAGTAAAACTTAAGAATAGATGTATGTTTCGAAAGCCCCTAAGTTTTACTTCTTCTCCCCCTTTTTTCGAAACAAAAACCCTTGAAGAAATAAAAGTGTGGAAAAATTAGTCCACTTATCGCTTACTCCCCCTTGACAGTAGCTCCCCCTAGTTTGGGGCGTCAAGTGAAGAAAAATAAAAATAAAAATAAATCCTACAAAGAGAAAGGTTAGTAACATGCTTAAATAATCTTGTGATTAACGAGAATCAAGATTGGGAGCCAAGGTATGTAAACAAGGCCTTGTAATAAAACAACAAAGTGTAGTATTTTTTATGCCACCTACAAGCATGTAAAAATAGGAACAAGACTTGTTCTTGAAAATGACTTCAAAAGAAAAAGTACTAAAAATAGAAAATACTAATAATGATTCCGTCCATGCTTGCATAAGGTTATGGATGGAGGTGTGGATGAGTAATGGTATTGATGCGATCAAGGATGAGGTTGAGTATGAATCGCATTTCTTTCCTAACTTCTATTGCAATTTCCCTAGTGGATTGGCAATGTGCACAATGTAAGTGATGTGGGTAATGAGTACGGAAATCTTCTGGGTTGTTTTGATTTGTGATTTGCGGAAGTTGTGGTGGAAAAATAGGAAAATACGGATCAAAGTCCGGAATGATTGGAAATGGTGGTGGAAAAGAACCTAGATGTTCTTGTAGTTTAATGGGAGCTAAAGGTGGTGATGTTTCAAAATCATTGAATATTGTGTTTGGAGAAGTTGGAGGTGTCAAAAAGGCTATTTCTTTTTGCTTTGGTTGTTGAGATTGATAACGCTACATGCGTCGTTCGGGGTCAAAGGAACTTCTTTTTCGTCAAGCAAGTTTTTCAACACCCTAGGCAGTGAACCTAATCGTTGTAGTGTAGTATTAGGGTAAGCCACGGGAATTGATATCGTTCTCTAGGAGAATAGGAATGCTAGTGAGAAGTTACTACGCTAAGGTTGGGGTTGAGGAAGATTATTTTTTTTAGCTTTTTATGTTTTTTAGAAAATGGAAATTACGAATCTCGGGGTTTGGATTTGGGGGTTGGTATTTCTACCGATTACTTCTACTATCTAATTATCTAATTAACTAAGGTGAGGGTAGTCTATGTCTAATTATTGTGTGCCCGTATGATGATTTAAAGATGTGTTTACTTAGGTTGTATTAATCCTTAATTATCTCCTATTGATGGTTGAATTTTCACGTCCTTATTCTTAATCGCGTTGTGTGTCTAAGGTCGTAGGGTATGCGTTTATCTCTAACTCTTTGAAACTACCAAAGGGTCCGCCTACAAAATCTCTAGGATTTATAAACTTTAACTCTAAGGTACTATTTGGATGGTTTAGCCTACAACAACTCTAGGTATTATAAACTAAGGTTCACAAAGATTAATCAAGCATTAACTACACAACGGATGACCTATCGCATTACTAGATCATTAACAATTAAGATAAGAGACAACCAATCAATATTCAATAATTAAGTTTCATATTCCCTAAGCAAACACACAAGTAAATTAGCCGGACATGGGGAACATGCAAGCATACACACAAGTAATTGAAGACATAATTAAATTAATGAAGTAAAACACTGATCTTGATGTAAGATAGGGTTTGGAACCCTAAAATACTGTACAAGACAGCCTTGGTTCGGTTTAGGTTTTTACTCCAAACGACTACACACTGAAAACTAAAAAATTCGGATTCTATATATAAGATTATATATGCGACGGCGTCACCCTTTGATTTGTGACGCAGTCGGGTCGCCGTCATTAGGATTTCGTCTTGGCCATGTTAGTCTTGCGACGGCGTCACCTTATGCTTGTGACGCCGTCCCCTTCAGTCTCGGACGTCGTCTGGATCAAATCTAGGCCGTCTGAGTTGCGACGACCTACTCTTTTAAAACCTGACACCGTCACTTGTAAATAAGCAATTTGGCTATTGAGCCGTCACAAAAGTGATGCGGCGTTGCGCAGGATAACACGGACGCCGTCCCCTTCAGTACCAGCAGCCTGAGTGTCTCGATTCTTGACTTTGGCCATTTTCTTCGTATATTCGCCCCTTTTCGTCCGAATAAGTGTCATTCCAGCATTTTGCCTTCAAGATACCTAAAAGTGAAAAGGAACGATATTAAGTAATAACGGATACAAAAGTGATCAAATAAGGGCTTAAATGACCCTCAAAAAGGTACATTTTAAAACCTTATCAAATATCCCTACACTTGGTATTTGCTTGTCCTCAAGCAAATGTGCTTTTCCAATTAATTTATAAGTTAGGGGTCATGAAGCATTGGTTTGAAACAATCCACAACACATATAAGCCCCTTAAAAAGTCATAACAAGACGAAATTGCATACTAGCACCTCACATGGGGTGTTTGGATACTCACATCTCTCTGGTGTATATGAAATATAACAAGTTGGAAATGGAAGATAAACACTCATTAATGGTCCTAGTACATAACTTACCATAGGCTTGAGACTAGATCAAACCTCCATCGCTTTGGCGTAAGCACCTAGGAAGGACTATCAAAGAGGTCTTTTAAAGGGTTGTAATGTTAGGCTTACGGTAGGGAAACAAAGGGTTTGGTGGGATAGGCTATTTAGTGGTGGCAAGTCAAAAATCTTTATGTTACAAGCATACAAAGAATGGCGTTGCTAAGCCAAGACTCGACACTCTAGACTCTAGATAACTAAAACAAACAAACATAAATTAAAGATAGATGAAGGATGGTAGCCCATATGTTTTTTTTTTTTTTCAACACTCTATTTTTTTTCTTTTTCTCTTTTTCTATTTTTTTTTCGATTTTTTTTTTTTCATACACTTTTACTCTACCATCCTCTACGATAACATCAAAATGATGGGGATTTATAGGCATATCCCTACACTTGAGTTTTTATTACTCTAGCACTAATTTGACCTGAATTGAAAAGATCAAAATACTTGGAGTACATTATTACGCAAATAAAGGGAATTTGAATTTAACGTTCCCTTCCGTCATTTCATAAACTTTAACTTTTCCCATGAGTCCCAATCGTCCCAAAACTGATACAAAGGATATGACTCGACTTAGCAACTTATGCAAGCAACTAGATCATTGAACTAAGGGTTTAAGGTGATAACAATAATGCACTAAAAGTGAGTGCATACAAGGTAGGCTAAGGCGGTGTACATTTGGGGGTGGGGTGTAAACAACGCTCTTCATTGATATTCGAAAAACGAAACATCACGAGAAGCGAAAAAATAGGCTCAGGAAACTAGGGTATCGTGTACTAAAGATGAGTACAACGCAAGGGTGTGGGGAATTACTCAACCGATGTGGAAGAAGTAATTATATTACGGGTATCAAACAAGGTTATCCTAATGCCTCTTATCATTTAGTTATTCCTAACTACACAAGTGTAGTCTTACTAGCGATCTCGGAATGCATCACAAAACAAGTTCTAAAATCTATTATACTACTGGTTCACACACTAAGCATTAAAGATGAATGTTTTAATTCCTACTAATCTAAGGGCGATCCTCACATTTTGGCTGGAATTTAAGTGGTAAAGGGTTTTTGTGCTAGTCATATAACTTCCTATCCATGAGACGCTTTATTAAGACTAATGGCCCACTCCTATATGTCATGAAAAATTAAAAATTTGGTGCCAAAATTACCCTAACCGACATTTTCTCATGGTTTATTACACAAATGCAATTTGGACAAAGCAAATAATCAAGGGTAAGCATAGTTTCAAAGTTCCTGTTTTATTTTCCCTCCCTATATTTAAACTGAACATTGTCCTCAATGTTCCCCGAAAGTATCAAAGTTATGATAATGGAAGGTAATAAAAGATGAAAGAAACTATTACTCCCCTGATTAGCTCGGTAGGGGCCCATGTGAGAAGTAGTGGTTACATTTCTTCAAGAAGAACGTTTGCGTGAAAAGCTCTTTCTCATCTTATGTATCTTCTTCTTGATAAATTAAACCTGCACACTTAAAGAAAACAAATGAAACCTTTGCGTAAAATCGGCGGTAATAATATATATAGGACTCTACTAAACTATAATGCTTGTGGAATGGATGTTTACGAAATTTCGGAAAATTCCAAAAAAATTATAAGTAGCTCAGAAAACGAGAAAAAGTAATCAATTGTTTTTCTCCTTCCACGCCGTAAGGGGTTGCGATCCTGACGCGTCAGTTATCTGACAAAATGGTCTGCGATTTTCTAGAAAAATTCGGAAAATTTACATCTTTAGAATCGAAAATTTCCTAAAACATCCATATGACTCGATACAAGCATTTGACTCGAACAAACACACATGTATATCTTTTAATTAATTGAAATTCTCATGTTACGTTTCTTTTGACGTGTGTAATCCTCCTACATTTATCATTTATGTAAAATACCTTTATGTAATTAAGACGAGGTTAAAACAAAATAAAGCATTTTTACAAATTTAAATATGAGAATAAACAATCAATAAAAGATATATGACACAAACAAGCAAACAATTAAGCATGGTTGCCTCCACGAAGCGTTTTCTTTATATTAGTCTTGTAGCTAGACTCGAAGTCGTCATGACTTCATTACCGTCACCTTCTTCTCATGTGATTCTCTATTGGGGGATTCATGTTATAGTCGCTATGATGCACCTTTCTAAGAGGTCGTCCTCTCCTAATCGGTTCTATATTCCGGTCCTAGGTTCAAGCAATCCTTATAGAATCCGAAAATCTTGGCCATAACATAATCTACTCCTTTCTCCTTATCCTCCTCATTCCTATAATAGACCGATAGTTTAAGTTCCTTTTCATCATTGGAGTGTGATGAAAACTTCTCAATCTTAAACGGCATTTGGTAAGCTACATCATCGGTCTCATCCTTGAATGCACTATTCCTGAGGGATCATAAGTCATCCCGGTGTTCTCTATGAAAGGTTTTCATAGAATAACGTGGGACAAGCTAGGATCTATGGCCGTACTAATATCATCCACAATTATGAAGTCCGTATGAAATGTGAAACTACCTACATAAACGGGCAATCCCTTAATTCTACCAAGAAAATTGCACCAAACCCTAGAATTATCGGGGTCTTGCCTAGTTGGGATAGGCGTCTTCATTACCCAATTATAGTAGGTGCTAGTCATTATGTTTATTGGGGACTTGCGGTCAATGTAGGCCTTTGCCACGAAAAGGTGTCCTGTACAACATGGTATGTTAAGATTCCAAAGGTTCCCAAACTTGATCATAGGGCTTCTCCTAACACGGAGTCCGCGCACTAAGTGAGGGTGGCGAGATAGCTCTTCTTCCGTAGGAAACTTATTGAAATAGTCTTTGTCTACTTCATCTACTTCCTCGGTTGTTTCATTCCTCGGTGTTTCACTAACCTCAAGTATAGTTTCATGGTCGCCGTCATTTGTTCTATTAGGTTTCACTAAGGCGATGGTATTGACGCATTGAACGTGCTTAGCTAACTTACTTGGGTCCTTAATCTCTACGGAAGGTTCGGAGTTAGATAGCATAACCTTCCTATCACTATTGGTCATGGCTTTCAAGATGTTATCTATCTTCCTATCCATCTCGGCTTGTTGTTGGTTAAAACGGTCCGAGGCTTAGCTATTGAGCTGGGATGCGACTAGGTGTTGCAACATCCCTTCAATGTTTTGTTGGTTAGGGATTAGTGAGATGGGGGCCTGAGAAATCATTCGGTTTGTCCCAATGAAGTGGGCTTGCCCTTCCATGCTTCTTGGGCGTCATTAAAATCCTAGGTCGGTGTTGTAGGAATCTTCCTCCCGTTCCATTAATATGCGAGGATCGTAGTCAACGGAAGCTTGTTCGGGAATGGGTGTAAGTGCGGCGTGTTATGAGGATCACTACGGCTCAACGAGGAAAACTTTGTTTACATGGCGTGAACTTAGGATTTTTAGTAGGAGCTCATTAGGAATTTAACTTGATCTTCAAGTTCGAGCATCCTACGATCGGAAGGTTGTGAGTCAATGGGAGGCAAGGAGATTGCCTTAACGGTTTTGAACTCCGGGGTCATCAACTTTCGTTGTCATAGAGCAAGGTCCTATTATACCCCATGATTCTTCGCGGTGAGATCACTAAGTTTTCCACCGACGCTTGGTCAATGGATCGCTTGGTGGGAAGTTGACATGATAATAGAAGAGTTGGACTTGGGCCAAAGATCAATGCCGTGATGAGGACTTTATGGTAAGTCCTTGAATGAGCCATGCTTTGTGAGAGATTTACCTTGGCGTTGGCGTCAAGATATCGTTCCTAGCAAGTAGTTCTCGGCGGGAAGAATTGAGCAGGAAGCGAGGGTAGAGATCATCCCAACTTGAGATAGAGCAGTGGCAAGCCAGAGCTAGCTGGTCCCGTAGAGAATTGGAAGAGAGCGAAGGCAGTGTTCTCCGCGGTAGCATCGAGGTAGATGGAATCGACAATTTTAAAAAATCCTTAAGATCTGATTAGGATCTTGGAGCAAGAAGTCCATGGAATGCACATCCGTTTTGCACCAACGGATGGTATGGACAGGGCTGTTTGGAAGCAGTCGGGGAAGCTCAATGGTGTTCCTATAAGCCTAGGTGAAAGCGGTCTCCGAATATTCACCAAAATACGGCCTCTTGGCGGTCATTTTGGTGGTAAGTTGATGAATAATTGGTTGGTTATCACCTTCCACTGATGAAAAGTGATGGGAATTCTGAACAAAGGTCACGAAGAAGAGGATAGACTATGAGAGCTGGTGAAAAAAACTTTGATGAAGTCAATGAAACTTCGGTTCTAACTAGCTATTCATTGCGGTAGAAACTGGGATCAAGGAACTTCCTTTTTATGAGCAGGATTTTTCTTACCCCTAGGCGGTAGAACTTACAATCGTTGTAGTATGTGATATTAGGGTAAGCCAGGAATTGATATAGTTCTCTGGGGAATAGGAATGCTAGTGAAGTTACTACGCTATAAGGTTGGGGTTGTGGAAGATTATTTTTTTAGCTTTTATGTTTTAGAAAATAAAATGCAGTCTTCGAGGGGTTTGGATTTGGAGGGTTGGTATTTCTACCGATTACTTCTACTTATCTAATTATCTAATTAACTAAGGTGAGGGAGTCTATGTCTATTATTTTTGTGCTCGTATGATGATTTAAAGATGTGTTTACTTAGGTTGTATTACTCTTAATATCTCATTTATGGTTTGAATTATGCGTCCTTATTCTTAATGGCGTTGTGTGTCACAAAAGATTAGTAGGGTATGCGTTTATCTAACTCTTTGAAACTACCAAAGGGGTGTAAACACAAAATCTCTAGGATTTATAAACTTTAACTCTAAGGTACTCTTTGGATGGTTTAGCCTACAACAACTCTAGGTATTATAAACTAAGGTTTACAAAGATTAATCAAGCATTAACTAAACAACGGATGACCTATCGCATTACTAGATCATTAACAATTAAGATAAGAGACAACCAATCAATATTCAATAATTAAGTTTCATATTCCTAAGCAAACACACAAGTAAATTAGCCGGACATGGAGAACATGCAAGCATACACACAAGTAATTGAAGACATAATTAAATTAATGAAGTAAAACACTTATCTTGATGTAAGATAGGGTTTGGAACCCTAAAATCTGTACAAAGACAGCCTTGGTTCGGTTTAGGTTTTTACTCCAAACGACTACACACTGAAAACTAAAAAATCGGATTCTATATATAAGATTACATATGCGACGGCGTCACCCTTTGATTTGTGCGCCCGTCGGGGTACGCGCCGTCATTAGGATTTCGTCCAGCCCACGTTAGTCTTGCGACGGCGCCACCTTATGCTTGTGGCGCGTCCCCGCCCGGTCTCGATGATGCGTCTGGATCAAATCTAGGCCGTCTGAGTTGCGACGATATACTCTTTTAAAACCGACAATCGTCACTTGTAAATAAGCAATTTGGCTATTGAGCCGTCACAAAAAGTGATGCGGCGTCGTCCTTGAGATAACACTGACGCCGTCCCCTTCAGTTCCAGAGCACGAGTGTCTCGATTCTTGACTTTGGCCATTTTCTTATTGCATTATATTATTCGCGCCTTTTCGTCCAAATAAGTGTCATTCCAGCATTTTGCCTTCAAGATACCTAAGAAGTGAAAAGGAACGATATTAAGTAATAACGGATACAAAAGTGATCAAATAAGGGCTTAAATGACCCCTCAAAAAGGTACATTTTAAAACCTTATCAGAGATCTTGTTGGAGTCGTAAGGAGTTCCAAAAGAGTGATTTTAGGTGGTGAGTGATTTGGTGATGAAGTTGGTGTACTTGTTGGTGATGAAGGAGGTGCTATAATGGAAGCATCTTGTGGTGAGTTATTTGATGGTGATGAGCCATATGATGATGGTTTTCCTAAGTAACAAGATCGGATGTTAATCCGTGCGGATATCTTAGAGTTTGATTGTGGTATTTTGGAAGGTGGAAGTACAAAGGTTTGGGTTTCATGAAGATGATTGTTTGTACTAGGTGATTCATCTAAGTTGTAAGAACTTGTGAATGACATGGTGTTGTTTGTTTGTGAAGATGAGATGGATTATGCAAGCATTTTGGGAGTTCTATATAGAAAAACAAAGCATTGTAATGAATGCTTGACCCAAAATGTGGATTAAAATTTAATGATTAGATATGAATTTAAGGCATGTGATCATGAGAACACAAGCATTAAAGAACATACTCAAAAAAATAAAACAAATGTGGATTTTTCATCCAAAGTGAGAAAAATAGAAGGTAAAACAGATTACGTCTCACGGATCCCACAAATCCTTCCCTTGAGGGATCCGTCCAGCATAAAGGTTGGGATCCGTGGGTGCGGTGATCCGAGCAGACACAAAATTTTTCTTTTTGAAAACATTTTTGCCTAGTGTGTGCCTATATGCAAACTATTTGGAGTTGCGGTTATCTCGACTCTAAGAAAAAAGAAAAATAAACTAGAAGTGGAAAAGCATACAATTATGTGAGATAACCCGTAAACACATATTTAGTACTTGAGTATGTAATTAGTGTTATCAATGCTCTAATTCATTGTGGCTTAAATGAATGTATCCGAAAACACATATTAGTTATGTGTCCCCTTTAGCATTCAAAAGACATGAGATGCAATAAAAACGGGTTTTTACTTTGTATTAATAATGAAAAGCGATTTGTCCTAGACGTGAGAAATTGCTTTTGTGAAATTGATAGGGAAGGTATCATTTTAGAAAGTATTTTGAAATACAAGCGTTTTATCCTTTTAAAAGAAGGATGTGTATGTAACTTGTACTTATTTTGAAAGAAAATAAGAAAATTATTAGTGAAAACTTATCTTGGGTTTTGAAAATTCCCGTATTGTTTGTGATTTGTGCGTGAAATAGAGATCCTAGACTCGAAAAGAATTACATACCTTGTAGAGTCAAAAAAGTAAGTTACTGACGTTTGTTCCATGAGACCAAGACCAAGGCGGAAGTAGGTTGAATTGTTCCGCTTCAATGGTTTGGTGAGGACGTTGGCTATGTTGTCTCCGGATGCTACCTTCTCAATAGAGATGTTCCCCTTTTGAACATTGTCTCTTAGAAGTGATGACGAATCTCTATATGCTTTGTGCGAGAATGTAATATCGGATTCTTGCTTAGATCTATGGCACCTTTGTTGTCACATAGAATGGCTATGTCACTTAGATGAATGTCATAGTCGACTAACGCTTGTTTCATCCATAGTGCTTGTTGGCATGCTTTGCGGCGAGACGTATTCGCTTCGGTTGTTGATATTTCTAATGCCGTTTGTTTCTTAGAAAACCAAGATGTTAAACAACATCCCATAAAAGTACATACCCCACTTGTACTTTTTCAACATAATCACGCATGGTCGAATCTGCATATACAATTGTTTCTACCGTGCCCTTAGGATACCATAATCCTAATTGTGTTGTACCCTTAATATATCTAAATATTCTTTTACGGCTTCTAGGTGTGATGTTTTAGGGTCTTCTTGAAACCTAGCACATAAGCAAACACTAAACATGATATCCGGCCTACTTGCTATGAGGTAGAGAAGACTACCTATCATGCCACGATATTTAGTATTATCAATGGATTCGCCGTCTTCATCTTTTGTGAGTTTGGTGTCGGATGACATTGGTGTCCTAATTGGTTTCGACTCTTCTAGACCGAATTTCTTTAACATCTCCTTTATGTATTTAGATTGATTAAAGAAGATACCATCTTATACTTGTTTGATTTGTAGACCAAGAAAGAAACTAAGTTCTCCCATCATACTCATCTCGAACTCGTCATGCATGATTTTAGAGAAATCATCACACATGTCTTGACAAGTGGATCTGAATATAATATCATCTACATATATTTGCACTATGATTATATGTGACTCTCTTTTCTTAGTAAAAAGTGTGTTGTCAACTAACCCTATGGTATAGTTGTGTTTAATTAAAAATGACTTGAGTCTATCATACCAAGCTTTTGGAGCTTGTTTAAGACCGTAAAGGGCTTTCTTTAATTTATACACATGTTTAGGTTTTCAAAATCGATGAAGCCAGAAGGTTGAGCTACATATACTTCTTCATTAATGAAACCATTTAGAAAAGCGCTTTTGACATCCATTTGATAAAGCTTTAGATCATTAGCACAAGCATATGCAAGAAGTATTCTTATAGACTCTAATCTAGCCACGGGGCATAGGTCTCATCAAAGTCTATTCCTTCTTGTTGGTTATACCCTTGAGCAACGAGTCTAGCCTTGTTTCTAGACACTACTCCGTTTGCATCTAATTTGTTTTTATAAACCCATTTGGTTCCTATTATGGTTTGATTACTAGGTGGAGGGACAAGTGTCCAAACATCATTAGAAACAAATTGATTTAATTCTTCTTGCATAGCCATTACCCAACTCTCATCTTTTATGGCTTCTTGTGTATTCTTAGGTTCTATGGTTGAAACGAAACAAAACAAGCTACTTTGGTTTTGAACTTGAGACCTTAATGTTCTTTCGTTTAGCTTTCCTATGACCTTATCTACGGGGTGATCTTTGGACTCTTTAATGTTTATGACTTCATCATTTAAAGGTTCTTCTTCTTCATTTATCTTTTTCTTTATTACTATAGCTTCACTTTCTACAATCTCGTCATCGACAAGAGGTGGAGAGGGTTTGGGTGGACTTTCATCAAATTTTATATTTAATGACTCTTCTACCTTCATTGTTTCTTTGTTTAATATGACGTAAGCTTTGCTATTTGGAGAGTAACCTAGAAAGATACCTTCGGTTGATTTAGGATCAAATTTTGTAAGGTAATCTTTAGTGTTAAGAATAAAACATTTGCTACCAAAGACTCTAAAGTGATCTAACGTAGGCTTTTTGCCTCGAAGTAACTCGTATGGAGTTTTACCTAAGATTGGTCTAATTAAGACTCGATTGAGTATGTGCGTTGAAGTATCAACGGCATTGCACCAAAACTTTTGAGGTATGGATTGCTCATTAAGCATGGTTCGACTCATTTCTTGTAGGGTTCTATTCTTTCTTTCAACTACCACATTCGATTGTGGAGTCTGGAGCCGAGTATTGTGAGTAATACCATTAGCGTCACAAAAGCTCCAAATTGCACTTCATTATCGAATTCCCTACCATGATCCGTCCTAATAGACACTATAGGACTTCCTAGTTGTCTTTGGATTTTCTTGCTTAATATTTCAAAATAATTAAAGTTTTCCGTTTTGTTCTTTAAGAATTTTGTCCATGTGTACCTAGAGTAATCATCCACTATGACCAAAGTGTAGTAGTTGCCTCCATAACTTTGGATAGCGGATGGACCAAATAAATCCATATGTAGTAATTCTAGACACTTAGTTGTAGACACCATGTTTTTAGCTTTATGACTAGAATGAACTTGTTTTCCTACATTACAAGCATCACAAAAGTGATGTTCATATTTTAACTTAGGTAGATCTCTTACTAGATCTTTGGATGATAGCGATTGAAGAAGTCGCATGTTGGCGTGACCCAATCTTAGATGCCATAAGGTCGAAGTATCATCCATAGAGGTAAGACATAGTTTGTCTTTAGGTTCATTACCGATTTTAATGACATAGACTCCATGTTTCCTAATTCCTCTTCCTATGGTTATGCCATTTTTAATATCTTACTACGGTTTTAGGTAAAAGTACATTGCACTATTATCACATATTTGTCCTATACTTAAGAGGTTAAAGTTTAGGTTTTCTACGTGACACACATCGTTAATGGTTAGAGATTTGTTAGAAATCGTACCTTTACCGATTATTTTACTTTTGCTATTTCCAAACACCACATTACCTCCATTGAAGGATTCATATGTGGAGAATAGATCCTTATTTCCGGTCATGTGCCTCGTGCACCCGCTATCCTTGACCCATTCATCCGGGTCTAGGTCGACCTTTAAGCACACCTAAGAAAACAATTAACTCAAAAGTTTGGTCCCCATTTGTTCATGGGTCCATTAGTGTTAAACATTCCATTCATGTTAGACATGTATGGATAAGATGAGTATGCATTCCATGGAGCAAAGTTTTGAAAAGGAAAACCATTTTGCATATTTGGGTTCCATCCCATTTGATGGTTACTTCTCAGGTAAACATTATTAGGTCTCCTAGATGGATTAGGTTTTGAAAAAGATGGAGCTTTGTTTCTTGCAAAAGTAGGATTATATTTTGGAGGTGGTTGTCTAGTGGTGACATGAGTTGGTTTCTTCCTATTAACGATAACAAACTCAGTTCTAGATGAAGAAGCTACGTTATTACCACTTTGTTTGCTCTGACAGACCCACGGATCCCTAGCTTAACACTAGTCGGTTCCCTTTTGATGGGATCCGTGGGATCCGCCACAACAGTGGTTGGTTTTTCTAGTGCCTTAACAAAATGTGTTTCTTTGTTTTCACTAGTTGATGGATCAAGTTGTTGAATACCTAAACCTTTTTGGTTGTTACCGGTTTTAACACTATCTAATATCATATCTAAAGTATTCGTACTCATTCTAGCAATTTTAGAATCTAGTTGATCAACTAGTGTTTGAAGTTGAACGCAAAGTTCACATTCACCACTTGCTATTTTACCCTTTTCTAGACGTTTCAATTTTGCTTTTAATTCTATGACTTCTTTATCTAAACGTTGGTTTTGACTTTTAAAAGCTTGTTTTTGTTAATTAGTTTTAAGCTAATATTGCATAGTTTGTCATATTCATTATGCAATGAGTCGTCATCTAGTGATGAGCTACTATAGTATTCGTGACATACCTCGTCATTTGCCATGAGACAAATTTCTTAGTCCTCCTCGTCGCTCATTCCCCACGTGCCGCTCACGAACGCTTTATGATCATCCCGTTTGGGACACTTACTAATAAAGTGGTTTGGGTCCCCACATTTAAAGCAAAATACGATCATCTTTTGGCTTCTCGTCCTCTTTGCTTTTCCGAAAGCCTTTCTTGTCGTCATACGGTTGTTTGACGTATCTTCCCTTCTTCTAAAGAACTTTTTAAAGTCCCTTACCGCCATAGCGTACTCCTCCTCGTCACTTTCGAAGAGGTTTTCTTCATCGCTTGAAGCCTTTTTGGCTTTAAGGGCAAGAGATTTGTGTTTCTCTTTCACCTTTGAGGCTTCGGAGTCTTTAGCAAGGACAAGCTCGTAGACTTTTAAGTTGCCTATGAGTTCATCAAGGGTGAGGATTGTCAAATCTTTTGACTCTTCGATCGCCGTCACCTTGGATCTCCATTTAGATGGAAGTGCCCTTAGATATCTCCTAACATGGTTACGGCTAGAAAAAGATTCATCAAGTGCTTGTAAAGATGTAATAATAGTATTAAAATTAGCAAATGAATGATCTATAGTTTCCTCATCCGATATTGAAAATTGTTCATATTGTTGAACAAATAAATCAATTTTATTATTTTTAACTTGTTGATTACCTTGATGAGTTACAACTAAAGAATTCCAAATTTTTTCTTTAGAGGTTTTAAGCATAGAAATTCTTTTGAATTCCTTTTTGGGTAAGCATTATACAAAACCATTTTAGCTTCACTATTTTTAGAAAGCTTTTTCTTCATTTCATCATTTAGTTTATCATGAGGTATATTAACTAAATTTCCTTTATCCTCATTTTAGGTAGCCTCAAAATCGCCTTCAACAATAATGTACCAAAGATCAATATCTTTAGATTTCACATATATTTCGAATCTATTTTTCCAATATATAAAACCATTAGTTTCAAGTAGTGGTGGTCGTTGCATAGATTGCCCTTCCTTGTAATTTTCAGAACCCATAGTGATCGAAAAGTTTTTAAAATATGATTTACTTTAAAACTTTTATAAACTTAGCTCTTGATGCCAATTGTGGAAAACTAGAAGGGGGGTTGAATAGTTTTGCCGATTTTTAGTTAGTTTCAAAAACTTTTAGATTCGTTAATATGTGAGATCTTATGGATGTAGAGAAAGTATAGATCTAATGATAAAGCAAGTAAATAAAGTAAAGCTAAGGGATAGAAGTGACACAACCGATTTATAGTGGTTTGGCTACAAGGACACCTTCCTTGCCCTACTCCACTCTCCGAGTCACCTACTCGAGAGTTCAAGCACTATGTCAACAAACTCCTTCACTTGGCCGAGAAGCCTTCACAACGTTGCTTACACCTTTTTACAAAGCTAAATACTAAGTCCGTAACACGGTGGACCAAACCAACACGACTATTACACAACAAATATGTGAAATATCAAATACAAGATCTTCGCTACATAAATCTTGCGGATGAACAAATCAATCAAGGACCCCTTGCTTGGATGGCTTGTAGAATGCTCGTGATCTCGCCTTAGAGAAGGACCTATATGAGAATCACTAAAGAAAGAAAAAAGGAATTACTCTCTAGATCAAGTGATCTTTTGTTAGAAGAGAATGAGAGTGTATGAGAGAATTAGTAAGAAGAGGGGTGAGTTAGAATGAAGAAATGGCTCTCTATTTATAGGCAATTTTTGCCACTGTTCCCCGGATCCCACGGATCCCTCCCACTTGGGGATCCGTCTAGTGTAATCCTAGGGATCCGTGGGACACTCCTCTTTGCCCATGGGTTTTTTGGTTATGGGTCATGGGTTATGGGTTGGTCCATGGGTTTTCCTTAGATTCAATGTATCTAATGAACACATTGTATCTAGTCAAATGGGTATGGATCAATGGGTTATGGATATGATCCATGGGTTGTGGTTTTTACCCATCCTAATAAACTATTACAACAAATGATTAATTACAACATTTTTGTATTTAAATGGCTATATGTAAATGCTTTACAAAAATAACATGTATCCTTATAATTGTACTTAAGATAACATTATATTTGTTATCAACAAAACACAAAGAGATCGCAAAATATTAATAAACGTTTTTACGGTTTATTTGTATTAACAACAAAGACAAGTTAGAAAACGTTGAGACAAGTCGCTACGAAGAACTCAATTCCGAGACACAAGTCGCTAGATAGAAATATTCAAAAGCAACACTTTTCAATACAAAAACTACCCAACCACACTGATTCAAGCCTTCCAAATCAAAACCTAAGCACTTATGATGATTCTAAACACAAAAGTACAATCAAAATTCAAACTTTAACACTAGAAATGGTCCAAATGATGCAAATACCACTAAACTTTTGCAACCCCAAAAATCATATAAAACCACTAGAAATCCAAGAACATGTAAGAGAGATGATCAAACCATGGCTCTTGATACCATTTGTAACATATTGGATTTCACAAACACATCATAACATATAAAAGTGGAGCGTATGGTTTGAAGGTTTAGAGAGAGAAAGTAGAATGGGAGCCTTTCTAGAGAGAGAAAGTAAAACAAAGAAAGAAATGTTAGATTGAGTGAAAGGTCCAACTCTCTACCTTGGAAGGTAGAGGGTATTTATAGTTACATACTACACGTCCTCTTTCGGACTGTGGATCAGGCATACAGTGGGTAAAGACCCGTCCGTCCTCCACGGTGTTACTCTAAACTAATCTACGCTACTAATTAACTAATTAACTACTAAACAAAGTAAATAACTACAAGTCTACGAGCTAACATATGCTAGACCATAATTGGGGTGACCGGCACTTTCTTATGGAATTTCCAATTCCTAACATGAGCCAATAGTTTACGAACACGCTTACATTTTTATATAAAACACTAAAACAAGTACTAGTGTTTACATCTTATAGAAATACATATGTATAACAACTAGTGTTTACATAATATGGAAATATGTATATAATGTAATGGGTAAAAACCTTAGTACTTGACCCATTAACTAGATACATTAAACATTGTTGGGTAAAACCCAAATTCCATGACCCATACCTATGGAGCTTGATCCATAACCCATGACCCATTGTATGACATCATGCATGAAGTCATGTTGGGTATTATCCATGATCCATGACCCAAGACCCATGACCCCAATGTCTAGATACATTGCATCTTGTATATCCCATGGTTCTTAACCCATAACCCGTAACCCGGTTTGCGACCCAAAATTCGGACTTAAGCTGACCCAGCTACCGGATCTCTTGGATTGCACTAGCCGGATCCCTCTTGGGAGGGATCCGTGGGAACCGAAGAACAGTAGAGAAAATTGCCTATAAATAGTGAGCCATTTCTCTCTTGCAAATCATTCCTTTTACACATACTCTCTCTTAATATTGTAAACTCTCTAACCTCATATCCAAAGGATCTTTCTATGTAGTTTTGTGTTTGTGTGATTCTCTAGGTTCATCTTAAAGGCGAGATCACCACCTCTTGAAGTCGAGCAAGCTCAAGTCCATGAGGTTTCAAGCTTTGTCATCATCAAAACTACTGAAGTTATCTTGTTGATAGTTCTTTCCTCCCTCCTAGAAGTGTTGTCGAAGGCATTAGTGAAAGGTGCCAAAGGTCCGTGTCGAAGGCATTAGTGAAAGGTGCCAAAGGTCCGTGTCGAAGGCATTAGTGGAAGGTGCCAAAGGTCTGTGTCGAAGGCATTAGTGAAAGGTGCCAAAGGTCCGTGTTGAAGGCATTAGTGAAAGGTGCTGAAGGATCGTGTCAAGAGAATTAGTGAAAGGTGCCAAGGGTGTACAATCGATATGGTGCATCGATGTACAAGATAGTGATATCCTTATGATATTGTAATAAGGAGTGCGTCTCCTTTGGGTTAGTTCTGTTGTGTTGGGTAGTAGTTCCTCCTTTGGAATGGAACTCGGTATCTAGCCTTGCCGGATAAAGTGTAGGCGACGTTGTGATAGGTTTGGTTCTACCTCGTGGAAGAACCCGGTGTCTAGCCTTGTACCGGATAAAGAGTAAGCGACGTTGTGAAGGCTTCTCCGCCACATTAAGGAGCTTGTGTTGTGTAGTGATTACGAACTCTCGAGTGGGGAACTCGAGGAGTGGAGTAAGGCAAGCAAGGTGTCCTTGTAGCCGAACCACTATAAATACTCGTGTTGTGGTTTTGTGTTTCTTACTCTTTATCTTTGCATTACTTATTTATATGCATATCTATCATCATCCAACACACACATTAATAAGATTGACATAAGTTGATCTAAATATTTTAAAACGAAGTTTTAATCGGTAAAACTATTCAACCTCCC
The DNA here is from genome assembly GCA_910596185.1 of Chrysanthemum makinoi. Classification (NCBI taxonomy): domain Eukaryota; kingdom Viridiplantae; phylum Streptophyta; class Magnoliopsida; order Asterales; family Asteraceae; genus Chrysanthemum; species Chrysanthemum makinoi. The sequence continues at coordinate 162,102,268 of OU343225.1, read as the reverse complement.
TTCTAGTTTTTCACATTATGACTAGTTAAATTACCTAAATACCCTTCAAAATATAATGAATTATCACGTAAAAGCTGAAAATATATGTGAATTTAATTTGATATATTTTTATGCGTTTTTACATTAATAAGCTTCAGCTCCAATTAATTCGCCAAACAGCTTCATAAAAATATAATCTTCAATTCTCGGCTTATAATATAAACCCCAGCCTCAGCCTCAGCTCCAGCCCCAGCTCCACCCCATTGCGCCAAACATACCTTATGGTTGTGTTTGGCTAAGGGCTTATGAGGCTTAAATTTCAAAGCCCCTTATAAGCCTCGTTTGGCGTAGAGGCTTATAAGGGGGCTTTTGAAATTATAAGCGCAAGCCCCAGCCCCAAAAATGAGGCTAAAGTTTTTATAAGCCCCAAATATAAGACTCATTGGTTAAATACTTAATTACCCACAAAAATATCTAATATATACATATGTTAATTTAATTATATGTCCTCTTTAGTAATTTTACAATAATAAACCTCAACTTAAACTAATTTGCCAAACAAGTTTATGAAAAAAAAAATCTAGTTTCGGCTTATAATATAAGCCCCAGCTCTAACCCCAACCCCAGCTCCAGAACCAGCACCAGCTCCTTGCGCCAAACATACGCTATCACATAAGATTTTTATATATTTTAGTTTTTTAACCACAATTTTAATTATCTATTTATACAAAAAAATTATCTCACATGTTTTAAATATGACTTTAATCCACAATCATTTGATTCTCACATGTTCTAAGCAGGTTCGGATTTGAGCATGTGCAGGATAGGCAACCGCACAGGGCCTCCATTTTCTAGGGGCCAGAGGCGGACCTATAAATATGTTTGGAACTAATGTATAGTTTTTTTTAGGACCTACCTTGAAAATACACGAGGAACCACCTTGAATCCACTTTGAAGAAAAAACAAGGAAGAAAGAAAAGTAAAAAGGAAACGAACAGGAAACATAACCGGATTTTTGGTAGGAACTCAACGAGAAAGATGGGAGTTTGTAGCATTTAAGAATAAATTAATAAATAATTAAATATATAGAAGAAATCTTAGTGGTCAACACTTGTGGGTGTGGGGTCAAAAAAAGTTGTAGGCTTTTGTTGTTTCTTTCTGTACAAATTTATTTAATATATTGCATCAAAAAAAAAATTCACAAAATTTCAACAATAACGATACCGAAAAAATGAATTAAGCAGGAGAATCAGTTACAAACTCAAAACATAGTAGTATTAATTATGATATATACTAGCGGGTTAACCCGCGCGTTGCGGCGGGAGTGCGTTGCCCTCGATCATTTTATTTACGGGAATGAATTTGCTAAAGTTTTGACTAAATTTGCAAAAGTTTGATAACGGGGGACTAACGGTGCGTTTAACAGCTAACCTGAGGGACCATTTTCGTAAATTCTCCATGAACAGTACACGCACTATTAAGACTGTAGCACCTTTGTTTGGCACTGTAGCAGTGGTATTTTCTTTTTTAGTCCCTAAAAGTGGTGGTTTGTTGCAACGTTAGTCCATAGGGACTACCGCTGAAAATAAAAGGTAACCTCAGGGGCTGTTTTTGCTTAAAATTTGCACAGAAATAGCCCCTCAAGTTAGTGTTACGTTTCAAATTTAATCCTCGACTGTTAGCTAACGGACGTTAAGGACTAACTTTGCAATTGAGCAGTAACCTCAGGGGCTAAAAGAGCCAAAACTGAAAGTTGAGGGTGCACTGTAGCTACAGTGCACCGGAATGTGTTTTAGTATATATATATAATTTGATGCTTCATTTCGTGAAGGAAATTATGTTAAAATGGACTCATCCTAAGTGCTAACATGACCCGACCGGACTCGACACATCGACCGGGTGACTAATCCTGATGATTTTCGCCATAACAAGATTAGGAATCACCTTGATTTTCCGGCCAGGTCCGCCACTGCTAGGGGCCTCCGATCTCTAAAACTTCAGCATAAGTATGAATTCGTTTTCGGAGGATTTAATCTTGTTAACAAATGGTATAAGATGGAGAATATAATGTTTTTTTAATATAAAGAGGAAAAGTGTGTTCTTCAATGGAAGAAATGAAACATTTTGTTTTGATGGGGAAGATGACCACAAAGAAGAGATGTTGCATGTGGGCCCCCTTAACGTTTTATTTGTCTTTTAGCTATATTATGTTTTAAAAGTTTCAATTTAACCCTTGATATTGTAGTCAGAATCCAAAAAAGTCCAAATCATACCCCATATATTTCACCAAAAGAACTACAAGTACAACTTGTAATATGTCTTGGAGAATAATCATATTTTTTGCTCTTATAATATATTTCAAATAAATTACATATACTAGGCATTTTATTTTTAAAAAAATGTGGTACTGATCTTTTATTTTATAATGTTTTGATAACTCAATCATCATACATAGAAAAAAAAGATGTTGCAAGAAAATTAGGATAAATAAGTGTTGCTATTTAGATCGTTAAGGAATATTTTACAAATACTTAGTTTTTATAGTTACGAATTAAAGAGCCTATTTTAATTTTAGTACATGGCCTTCAAACTTCACTAGACGGCCATTGTTTTAAGTAGGACTTAAACACACAGTCATTGAACTTGAAAACTTCTCAAATAATATGAGGTGTGATTAAAACACAAGTCGTTTAGTATCACCCAATATTAGCCTGTGTGATTTGTGTTAGGCGACATAACTATATCACGTCAACCCTTGCTACATTTTTCAAATGTTAGCATCATATTTACCTACTCAAACTCTCATAATCCTTACGCACTACTCAAAAAGAGGGAATCAAAGGTTGTATAGTAATCCCTAGATGTAAAAAAAGGAAAAATCATATTAACTTATAATGTACAAAAGCCTTCTTAATATAAAAATACTTAAATTTTAACATTGTTTATTATAGTAAGATTCAATAGTTTCAGCATTACAAGTTCTTAAACTAAAAGTACAATCACTTTAATGCTATTAATATAGTCAATGTTTTTAATGTAGCCAATTAATTAACAGGTCAATTAATATAATTAATGCAGTTATTAAAATACCTCTTACATAAAAAATACAAATTATCAAACATATTGTACAACCAACTTAAACACAATTCATACATGCATTAAATGTCACTAATACAAATAATAAAACACATTATATAAATATTCAAGCCGAACGGGCAACGGTCCAAACGGGCTAGAGCTCGAATGGGCACGGGCCAAACGGGGCTCGAGCCCGAACGAGCACGGGCAACTTTTGACTTTTAATGCCGTTAACATGTATTTTAAGATATCCGCCGCTGCAACACGCGGGTACCCTATTACTATAATATGATGCGTATGTTTTCATCTGTAAGTATAAGACGTCGTACAAATAAGAAATTGGACTTGAATCATTACCTCAAAAACAAACTCGAATTGTTATTCTTTGTGGTAGAAGTTATGCCATGTTCTAGAAGGTACAAATGTAAATAGTAATTGATCGATCTAGAGTTCTAGACCATGTAAAATTAGTTGACAAAATGGTGAATATACGGTTACCAAAAATAGTTGTAATAATAACTTTTGAAAACGTCTATTATCTTTTTTGTGCAACTTCAGTTTTTCTCTAGTTTTTTGTGTATCACCAAGATAGTACTGGTTATAATTGTTAAAATGCTAATTATCTGTGGGCATCAAAATTTGGACAAGTGTGTCGTAAATGTGTAGTGTAGTAGAGGTTAAGTTGTGTGACTGTGTGAGCTTGCATGTTTGAAAAATACTTTAGGCGCCAATGTGTTAACATTAACTGTCAGATAATAAATTTTCACCAAAACTCCTTAAATTTGTAATATTCCGAATTGCTAAGAAAAAGCCAAGTTCTACCCACATGATGTGCTGATGACTCATGCTCGGGAACAGTAGAAAATTTCAATACAAAATGAATTATTGGAAAGTTGGGCATAGATATCTTGCAGGTCATGAGTACAATCCTTTTTATGAGAAGGTAGAGCAATAGCCTATATAAAGATAAGTGAACTCATTCTTCACAATTTCCCTTTCAGTGTCCTTGTTTGGGTTATAAAAAGTTAATACTAGTTTGACTCTCGGCGACAAGTCTCTTAAAAGTTCAGTAGAAGGGCTTTTGTGTGTTGGCTTCAATCAAAAGATATGTCAGCTTTTAGTGCTTTTCACCGTTCCATGGGCAACATATGATGGCAATTCAGGTGCAGTGCTCTTTGGATTAAGTCGTTTCCCATGTCATTGTTTGCTTGGAGAACTTTTTTGCGTTAAAGAGAGGTGATGTCATTTTGGAACAAACCACAAATAATTTGCATCAATCTCATTTTAACATCGTTTGCCTTGGGCAAAAGTGCAAAACAAAAGCAACAACTTCAATTTAGCATCAATATTGCAATAGTTTCAAAATAAGAAACATTTAATCAATGATTGTGATTCAAAGATTTTATGTCAAAGCTCATTGGTTTTGTACATTACAAAGTCAAGTTACATATATTTGTTCCAAGTGGTTCATGGTTTGTATTTCAGCACTTCTTTCAATCTATTGCATGCAAAGAACTTCCAACGAAAGGTTAAAGTAAAAGGCACGGAAATGACATAACTCAAATACTAGTTTATTCGGCATTTAAAAAGTGATTTATACAATGCTAATATCGAAAAATGTAGTCTACGACAGAAGGTGAGTAGTGATTCAAATAAACATTGCTTCTGGTCGAATTTTAATTACGCCAACTGTTTTGCCTCTTTGCCTCGAAGGATGACCCATCGTTAAGCATGTCTTGAGCATCAGTTTCCATTCCAAGCTTAGACAAAGCTAAAGCTTGCATGTAAAAAGCAGTCGGCCACTCAGGCAGGCATACCTGAGCTTGCATTGCATCCCTCAACGCGAGTTCTGGTTGTCCAATCATCAAGTACGAGAGGGCCCGCCTCACAAAGATAGTACCGGACGGGACAGACATCATCGTTACCAACTGCAGTTCAACAATTTGGTCATTTGGATACACATAAAATGCAGGAAAGTTCTGCAGTATTGTATATAAGGTGGCATTTACTATCCATTTACTTATGAAAGGACAGATTTGGGTTATGTTTAGTATCCACGGTCAAATAAGTAAAATCAGAGAAAATTATCAGGAAACAGGTCAAAAAGGTCTAAAATTGCAAAACTCGTGATATTCTTTAATTTGTATGACATTTTGTGATCAATTTGGACACACTAATCATTTATATAAATCTAAAACTATTAGAAGAAACAAGTGTTTCTGGTCAATCCAGCCTGAACTGTTTTTGTTTCGTCCCCTACCCATTCTGACCCATTATCTAACACACCCATTTAGGCACCTATTAATTGTAAGTGACCAAACTCATATTAATTCATGGTGAACCCTAGTTACTGATCTCCCGGACGTCTAATGATTACATTTATGCATTGAAGAATAACAATATATGAATCAATGAGTAATAAGGATTAAGGAATATACCTTCGAATAGTATTCAACTGACCCATTGAAATCCTTGTCCCTAAACGCGATATCCCCGAACTTCTTTGTATTTAACATATCTTGCACTTGCTGGGTCCATTCTTGAAATGATAGCTTCATAAAAATGCCAATACCCCAAACAAACAAAATTAGCCACAAATTAAAATAAGAAACATGCAATAGATTGAAATCCACTTACTTCATGTCAAGTAAGGATAACATGTCAGTAAATCAAATCTTTCAACAAATGCTAGGAAGTAAAGGTGGCAATTGCGACCTATTTACCAATGAGTGGGTCGATTCGGGAAACAAATTGAAAGTCGCACGATGTGTATTCTTAATGTTTATAGCCTCCTAAATCGCTTAAAGTCTTGGATCATTATTGTAATACATAGCTTTTGTGTAATTAGCACATTAACGATTTCTAAGAAATGGACAAAAATAATCTAGGTCAACCTAGCCTAACCAGACCCAACCTATATATAAACAACTCGGTTTGACCCATTACCAACCCGCACAATCTGGATTTATCTGCCTTTCTTGCCACCTATACCGACCAACTGGTAGAATCTAGAATAAGAGTTAGCGCACCTCATTCTCAGCACCCTCTTCGTCTCTATATCCCGTTTTTAGCAAAATGTCATGTACTGCAGTAAGATCCATTCGTGCACACGCCTTGCCAAGAGGAGAAAGTAAGGTTGGAACCACCACCGGAGTCTTTGTCAGACCCATTAAGACATGGGATGCAACCTACAGACTCAAAACACAGATTAATTAGGCTCATGTGTCAACATGCTACACAACAGTATTACGCGACATTGAAACGAAAAAGATCGGGATTTTCCCTCTTCAGGTTATCCAGGGAGGACGAGCCTTTTTGACTCAGATGTACACGGTCTCACCCGGGTTTATGCCGGGACCATTTCCGACCCTTCCCTGGCCACCCCCAAATTTACACACCTGGCGAGGTTTCCCTTGACCTCTATAAAACCGAACAAGAAAAATGGAATCACCTCTTTCTGCTTTTGAAGTGGTGCCACTGCTGTAAGAAGAAACTTGACATCAGGACGATCTCTACCCTCGTACTGAAGACACTTGGAAGCAAGTTCAACCATCACAGTTGCATCTTCATCTGCATATTGTCCTTCCAAGGATGAATCCATCAGCAACAAAACATTTTTCCCGCGTATTAAATCCAATGCCTGAAAAGTATAAGAAAATAAACTTCTAATATTTGTAACAAAAAACTTTCAAGATATTAAATGTACCAAATGATCAACACACCTGTGATCTAATTACAAGACATTTTAGCTTATCATTAAATAAGATATATGCACAACCAGAAGTATCTGTCAGAGAATGACAAGAGCTATAAACTTGAAAAAGGTGAAAGGGGGAATATGTAAAAGAATGTATATTACATGGCTTGGAGGGATATGCTTCCCGCTCAAAAGGTCCAGCAGGACAGTTCCATAACTATAAATAACACTCTCAGGAATTACCCTACCTGCACGAGGTAGAAGAAAATGTCATTGTAATCCATACACAAATTTATATCCGTATAGTTAGCTCTTCCAAGAAAAGTAAGGTTTCATCAGTTCATAAATACTAGAAATTGCAATCAAGAATCGAAAATGTTAGCAAACAGCTCCAGAATGGCATGATACAACCGGACAACCATACAACTGGACAGCAGACTCGAGGTGATTCACCTACTTAGTCATTGATGTATCACGTAACTGAAGCATTACTTAATATATGACTTTGAAGTAACAACTTTCAGGAGCAAGAGGTTCATTCGGTCACGAATTGCAATACATGAACGCATATTTCAAAGCTCAAGAAGGTATACCTGTCCTCAGAAACTCGGGAGGAGTGTAAGCAAGATTAGTGCTATAGCTCTTCCCATCACGACTATTCTTCATCAAACCAAAACTAGATAAGCGAGGGTCTCCATCCTGATGCATAAAAGTAACTCAAATCAAAATGAGGTCAAGTAAGTTCAGTTTCAAGTAAAGTTGATGCAGTGAGTCAAATATTAGAATCATTATACAAAATCTGCAAAAGGTAGCATGATTTTATTAGACATAAATATGTGGGTTTAGGGTCATATTTATCTCTAATAGATTTGTGGTACATGAACAGGCTACATGTAGCACATTAAACAGAAGTGAGAATACAATTCCATTAGGACTGAAAAGTAACACAAACATATGGTTGCTCTAGTCACAACTATACTACTATTCTTTTTGAGATCTCCATCGCTTGGATCCTGAATATGAACTTTATATACATGATATTTCACTTGTAAAAGGTAAAACAAAAGGGCCCAGGTTGCACGGCTAAAATAGTTGTTTTCTTCGCCAAGTCCCTTTGCACAGTTCAAACTATTAAGCATGTTTTGACACAATTACTCTATAATAATAGAGTGCTTTCATATGTAGGAAATTCTTACGGGTTGTAGCAGAGTTTTAACTTTATCTAGAGTCACTGTAGCAAAAGTTGCAGCTTTAATACCATGCAAAATATAAGGGAGCAAGCTGATACTTCTTGTCAGTAAACATAATAGGCATTCTAATATCCTCTAGAGCTAACTTCTCTAAGACCTATCTATTGTTGTATTAAGTTATTAAACATAAAACTTCAATTAAATATTAACTCGGATATAGAGTTGTTATTAGAAATGTACCTCATCAAAGAGAACCCTATATGCATTCAAATCGTGATATATTTTCCGATTCTCCGCATTGCAATGCTCGAGTGCTTGTGCAATATGGTAAGCAACTCTAACACGCATTTCCCATGGCAGAGGCTGTTTATCCCCTATATACCAACAATCGGAACTCGTTAAGCAAGATAGGTATATGCCTATATAAAAACTGAAAGAACAAAAACATCCACGACTACATAATGAAAGCCTATTCCGATGGCGATCAGTTACGATGGCTCCTTCCTAAATAAGTTATCTAAAAGTCAATCTTAAAGGATGAATGATTGCTTATAAGTGCAACTCATACGACAACTGAAAGAGATAGCCAGTTGCAGCAATCAAGACTCACCAAACACCATAAAACATGTCTTGCTTTATAACTACATATTTTTAGATACTTCCTAAAAATTGGTTTCAGAACCTTTAAGCTTCATTCCACAAACTTGTGTTTGTGTCTAAACAACTTGTATCGTTAAATCAAAATCTGTCGTGAATTAGGGAACTACAGGCTACATAAAGCATCCCTCGGTAAATTTGAACCTACAGAAGATTGTTCCCTCTCTTCTAAGGTAAACATTATTATTGAACTTAAGCCTGTATACAAACAAAAATGAGTTTTCGATAATTCAGGTATTATTTAAAACTTAGTTATACAAAGCATAAACTACTTGGTAGTTGCTTACTGCATGTAAATGTTACTTTGTCAAATAGTGGGGCAAAAAAAAGATACATTAATTCTGTTGGAAACTTAACCTACTTTTTGCTCTACTTGTCACCGTTAAGCTATAACACGTCAGGAAAGTAAGAACTATTGAATTAATATAGTAATAACTGATGTATCCAGAGTAAGTATAAACTACTTTACTTTGGGATAGTGAGCAACGATACTATAAAATTTTGCATTTAAAGGAGGCAGGGGCCTAGGGGAAATACTTTAATTGGGATAATGAGTCACACGGTTTGTTAGCATATGAAAACAACTTGGAATTCATACAGTGAAATAGATGCTTTGAGAGTGTATCATTGGGCATGTATTCAGCAACTAAAAGACGCTCATCTCCCTCTGCGCAACAGCCAATTAGATTCACCAATCTATTATGCCGAACCTTGCCAACTCCAGCAGCTTCTGCCTATAAAAGAATTCATTGAGAATAAAAAAAGAATCAATCGCATAGCATACTAAAACAAATCATGAAATCAAAATATGCAACAAAGTAAACCAACTAACTAAACAGTAAACTGGAAAGGACAATCTTCAAACTATAGTTGGTATATCTGTATACCTAAATCTTTATACTTACTCCAATTGGGGTTTTCGCTGTTTATCTTCTCGACTGTTTATCTTCTCGAATTTGAAAATCAAATTAGAAGTTCCAGATAACAGCTTTCCTAAGCTTAGTTAGCAACTATGGAGTGTATTTTTTTTTTTTTTTCATTGATTTATTTTTTAATACCAATTCTTCTGTATATGTGTATAAACTGACAACCAAAAAATCAACATTGTCAACAGATATTAAACGAGCATCTGATACCAAATGACATTCAGAAACAGATAAAGGTTCTAGCGGACCTAAACTTGACAGGTGATGAAGTGAGCATAACTTTTGTGATTTCAAGTTTCATGAACAAAGATACTATTCAAAAACTTTTTCAGTGTATTCTCTCTATACAAAAAAAAAAAAAAAAAAAAAAGTTAAAAAGAGATTGCATGGAGAAAGAAGGGGCAAGATCAGTAAATTTCCTATCTCTAAAATCCTAAGATCCTCAAAACAAAAGAGACGCAGAATAAGACAATAAAAATCAATTTCCAATATGTATTTAACAAATGTCAAAGATATTTCATTCAAACATGGGGTGGGTGAGAGTGACTTTCAGTCAAATAAAATTTTAAAATATCTGCATGTCTAAAAGTAAAAAGTTACAAACTTCTTCCGTAAATTTTAATTCACGTGTATAAAGATCCCAGACACCTCAAATTTGAACTGAAAAATAACAACTAAAAGTTCAAGAATAATGTTCGTTAAAGCTACATTTCTTAGTCAAATTCGACTTTAATTTTCAAGCAATGCAGCTTTAAGGGGACAAAATATACTTTAAACCAAACAAAGCCTTCGTGTAGCTACTTTTAATAGAAAGGGCTGTCTTTACAAAAAGCTACCAAGTTCCCAAAAGTAGCAACTTTTTATGTAAATCTAACTTGATTCATTACACTTTTTCTTTCAATCAGAAAAGCATCAAAAATTGTATCATCATACAACTTTCCTAAAACAGCTTTTCCTTGCTAAATTCATAATAACATATACCCTACTATAGCTTAATGCACATCAACAGCTAAAAATCCACAAAAATCATAAGATGCAAGTATAGCATACCACAAATTGTTGCGGGTCAGGCCAAGATAGCTTCGAAAACCGCTTAATAGCAACAACTTTATTATTCTTTAGTTTTCCTCTATACACCACATTAGGAGCCTTTTCACCACTTTCCGAAACGATTAATTCGCTACTAAACCCATTTGTAGCCGCTCGAAGTTCCGTTAGCTCAAATTCCTTGAACACAGGCACTGCTTGCTCTTGATCCTGTTGACCTGCTACTTGTTCTCCATCACCTTAATCAAAACATGGAAGAAATCAATACAAAAACCAAACTCCAATGCCAAAACAACAAACTACAACTAAGCTATATCAACTAAAGTTACCAACTTGGATTAGCTTATTAAAGGTTATGGGCATATAAGATTATTATAATTAGAAAAATCCCATAAGCTCAGTTTTTCCAGCTTATTAAGTCCATAAGCTAAAAAAGTAAGCTTGTCAGCTTTTGAAAATCTCTATAATGAAGCTGATAAGCCCATAAAATAAGGCAATAAGCTAATCAAAAAACCCCTAAACAGTGTAACAAACAGAATAATATTAAAAAGATACTTCATTTCACTAATATAAAAAACACAGTAAAATGTGTTTTTCGCTGAATGACATAAACAAACAGCAACAAACTTACATAACAATTATAAAATCACAAACTACAACCAGCCCATCAACTAAAGTTATCATCTTTAAGCCCTAACTACTTCACTAGCCCTACAACAAGTACAATAATGTAAAAAAGATGGTTAACTTAACTAAAAATAGTAAAAAAACACACAGTAAAATGTATTTGTTTTTAGTCTAATACAAACAAATCAACAACAAAGTAACTAAAGTAATCAACTTTACATTAACAGTACAACAATCACAATAATTTAACAGAAACACACAATGCAAGAATCACAAGCTAATCAACTAGAGTTATAAACTTTAACCTCTAGATAAAAACTCAACACTACAATAATGATAAAAGGACAGTAAAAAAAAGACATGGTAAAAAGTGAAAAAGGTAAATCTTGAACCTGGATCTGGTTTAGATTCAGGAACTTGATCAGGGGATTGAACATTAGCAGTTTTGGACTGAAAACAGCCCATTTTTTTATAAAAAAACTTAATCACATAAAATTTTATAAAAACTTATGACTAGTGTTTTATAGAAAAACCCCTAAAAATATGGTGTTTGCTGATTTGGGTGTGTGAAAAGAAGTGTGTGTTTTTAGTGATTGTGTGAATATGCAGGTGAGAGAGAGAGAGAATATGATTGGGGGGAAGTGGAGGGAGACTGGTGAAGTCATGTGATAATGGAGCACGTGATGTGCACAGTGGGGGATATCAAGTTTTTTTGTTTGGTTATAAAAAACACTTTCCTTTCTTCATGTAAAATGTTTTTTGTCTTTTAGAGAGTAGTTTTACGACACGAAATTTATGGGAAATGTTTGACACCTTTTTTTTTATATTTTTATCTGTGAAACATTTGTGTGATACATTTGTAGGGGTGTCATTCGGGCTGGGCCGATCCGAACCCGACCCGAGTCAATTTGGGTCAGGCCAATCAGGTTCAAAAATATATTCGGGTCAATCGGGTCAACCCGAATTGACCCGAGTTCTAAATAAGGGTCGGGTTCGGTATGTTTTTTAAGCTTTGACCCGACCCGAACCCGACTAACCTGACTCAACAACACTTTTACAATGTAAAATACCCGGGTTGACCCCAAACCCGAATTGACCCGACCCGAGTTGACCCGAGTTCTAAACAAGGTCGGGTTCGGGTATGTTTTTTTAAGGTTTGACCCGAGTTGACCCGAACCCGATCGGATCAACCTGAATAACACCCCTATACATTTGTGTTTCTAAAAGCTATGTTTTAAATTAAAAATATGCAATAAAGATGGTATATTTAGGTGTGTTTGGTGCGGAGTAATTTGGAGCATTTAGAATCGGTGAACGTTGAGTGTTGTGATTTTTAGTGTTCATTTGCCAAGTAGCAAGTAACTTTATCTTCTTTTTTTTTAAATATTCATTTTTCAACACTTCGTAAAGTAGCATTAGAAGTGTTGAGCATATTATGATTACACCTACAGCTATATTACCAAATATTTTTGTAGAAAAAAAGTGGTTACTTCTTACAACTACGGCTCACTGTTGTTCACTGGTATTGCTCATACTACTGCTACTTTTTGCTAAACACAACCCTTATTGATTAGAAGCAGTTAATAAACACACCCCTTATTGATTAGAAGCAGTTAAATATAGAGGTGGACGAATATTCTGAACGTATAAACAATGTGTTGGTGCAACATTTATTAGGTCTCCTCTATGTTTTAATGATGACAAGTAAACATTCACAACACATAAAATCACAAATGTTAGGAAAAAAACCAAAACGACCCAATAACTGGGTCTGGCGCGCTGCCGTGGGCCTCGAGGTTTTGGGCGTTTCGGTTTTTGAAAGTCGGTTTTTCCCTTACCCTAAAAATGTTGATCTTTCACTAAAGGTATGTATATGATAATAGAGTCAATGCTCCAGCACGAGGGCAGCGCGCCAACCTCGTAAATATTTTTGCCAATTTGGGATTTTGGCCTATAAATACCCACCTTGGCTCTTGTATTCCTCACCTCTTTCCATTCATTCTTTCTCACGAATTTCTTTTCTCTCTACCCTCTAAGTCTACTATCTTCTGTTCTTGACCTTTGTAACAATCCGTCAATTTTCCGGCTATTATTTATATCAAAATACGCGAGTTATTTATTTTCTGACCATTATAACTCTTAAACGAGTAGTTATCTAGTGTTTTCCCAAGTCCCGGCACCACACGCGTACCGACACCATAACAAAATTTACGTAAAATTTATTTTCTAATGTCAAAGTAATAATAATACCATATTAATCCACTCGTCAAAACGTCTCCGAAAATATAAAATTTATAAAATACGGATACCCGAATAATATTCTACATAATTTAACGTTATCCTGTACGGAACAAATTATACAGTACAAGGTACATATAATACAATAAATAATAATAATAACAAAAATACATCTCTTTGTCTTTCTTATCCCCACTCACGACAAAACACAAAACCAGGAAAACAAAAGATATGCTATCTCCATCTTCAACCTCTAGACCCATACCACCCTAGCAAATCGAATCTCCCAAAAGAGATAATCCAACATCCCTAAACCTCCATATCCTCATCTCTCTTACCATATTCATGAAAGTTTTTGCTTCACAATCCTCTCTTTGATACTCTTGCTACATCAAGTACGAATCCAAGGGAAATCAAAGAAAAATCGTCCAAGGGAATCATATCTTCACACATATTTAGCTTGAGCCAAAAGTCCAAGAGGTTCTTAGCTTTTGGAAGATAGCCAAATTTGGCTTCAAACCAAGACCAAGAGAAGAAAGATAACCAAACTCCTCCTCAACATACTCCTATATTTCTAGTCGAATTGCAAAAGCTCCAAACTCAGTTTCTCATCATCACTTTCACAAAAATTAGGGTTTGGTAAATCAAAGGGCTTTTTGAAATTGATTGAGGGGTTTTATTCTTGGGTGAAAGAGGAAGCTATCCCAGAAGTTAATTGGTCTAAATCAAACCGGGTCACCTCCAATTGGAGTTTTTGTATTCGGTGTTCATATGCACTCGTCCCCTCTCTTGATTTAATTGTAAGAAACATGCTCTTTTATTGTTTGTTTATGAATTAATTTGTTAATTAAATTTTGTATACCTTCCAAAGTGTATGACGAATTATGGGGTAATAAAATGGTGAATTGGTGAAATTGTTGTTGTCGTGATGTTGTTGTTGTCGATTAATTGTAATGGGGATCAACCAAACTAAAATAAAAACTTGAAAACATTTAAGGCTTATGTAAATTGTTAACCTTTTGAAAGTTACACATATTTTTCTTGATTTTATATACATCGATCATATATAGATAAAGGTCTGAAAATTTTGTTGTGATGCTTGTGTGGTGTTAGTAAACTCATAAAATCCTTATAAGCACTAGAAATTAAGCCATAACTTATTCTTTGAACTTTTAGACATGAATACATTTTTATAGACTTATCGTACAACTTATGGTCTTAAGTAAATTAAGGGATTGTAAATCTATTAAAAACATAAAGTATGGCTCAAGATTTGGAAAAGTACTTATTTGATCTTTTAGCTTATTAGCTTATTTGACGTCTTAATTTAATCTATGGCTTATTGGACTCGACGCGACCGATCTATTTATTTTGCCTTGAGCCGGTTACATCTTGGGTCGAGAGGCACAAATGTATAGCCTAAAGAGCATATTTCGAACTAAAAATGTGAAGTGCCTAATTGATAAAAGTTTACAAACTTATTTTGCACAAACTTGTCTTAATGAATTGTTTGGAAAAGAAATCATGTAGGTTGTGTCAAGACTAAGGTAGCAGTAGACTAATCATTTTTCTTTCTAGCAAGACAAATTTTTTTTTTAACTCAAAACAATTAAACCTCACTATTAAGTAGTCCTATAAGTACAAAAAAAATGTTTTGCTAATCATTAATATAAGGTTAATTTGGTTTAGTGGTTGAGCGCCTGTTTACTAACCAAGAGGTGCAAGGCTCAAACCTTGTGGCTGTCACTATTTTAGTTATTATTTTTGGTTGGTTGTTTGCTTAGTATTTTAATTGTTGGGTTTTGTTTATTATCTTTAATCAACCAAAACTCAAGTACTTATTTCGATATACTATAACACCTTTTTGTGCAACTTAATCTAAACATATAAATCTTGTTTAACACTTGGTAAATATGGGAAAACTAATATTTTCGAACGTGTCATGCCCAAATTTTCTAAAACCTTACATTTATAACTAAGAAGAGTATTTTTAAATATAAACCCTTTTAATAATTTTATATACTAACTAATATTCGATCATATATATAAATACACATACTTTTAACGACGGTTTATAAACTCTTTTAATAAAACCACCAATTAGAGTATGACTTTAATATACTTTTATCATTAACTAGTATTAATCATATATAAATGTGTGTACTTTTAATGACTTTTGATTTTAATTAGTTAACGTCTAATATTATGAGTAATTATTTTCCGTATTCGGTTGCCATCGAACCGAAAATTCATTCGTCATTGATATTTTCTTATTATGTACTTATGTACTTCCAAGAGCCAAAATTTACAAAATTATATTAAACATTAATCATTGCCACACAAGCAACAACAACACGAAAAGACTTTTAAACTCATTTAAAATTTTCCGAGTCTTAAACTAAAACTATGGACTAAAAATTTGCCATACTAATCTAGGTCGCGTTATGCGGTGCCATCCAATAATTCCATTTGACTGCTGCTTTAGACTGCTAATTGCCAAGGTGAGTATTCACAGCCCCCTTTTTAATGTTTTACTTATTTGGGGTGAAATGCATGAATATAAACTTAAATTGTTTTCCTTGAACTATTTGATATATTTTGAACCCTTAAACTTAATTATAAATTTATGACTTGTTTGAACTTGATGGACCGTACGTCCTTGACCAAAAGTCTCCCATGTTCGGAGCAATGCCGAGTCTCCCATGTTCGGAGCAGTCTTAATTGATAGTATATAATAGTTGTTATGATGTACTGTTCGTACATTCGCATTGTTAGTCCCCTATTGGTTTGCCGTTCGCACTCCAATTATACGTACCGTTCGTACGGCTCCCTTGTGCGGAGCAGTAGATAGTATGGATAGCGCTATTAGAGGTCGGCCAACCTCTCGTTCCCCTGTCTACGAAACGCATATTATTTATTTTAGGGGCTTTGCCGCATACTTTATTATATACGAGGCTTATTTTGACCATATGTGCATTATTCACTTGACTTAAAATATGGAAGTGTATGTGAATTTATATGTTACAAGTCTTGTATGGGCGGGATTTTGTAACATAGCGAGTTGACAGGACATTTGCCAATTAGACCTTCAAAAATCGGTATTTTATTTTACATAAAACCTGTGTACTCACCAACTATTTTCATAGTTGACCCGTTTTTCTCATGCATTTCAGGTGATCGTTGTTTAGCTTATATTATGAAGATTTTAAATAAAGGAGTCGTCACAAGTTATCTGGGTCGTTATGTAGTAAAATGTTATCTTTTGGAAGTCAAACTTTATGTTTCAATTGCCAAGGTCGGCTAGAACCTTGTTGTAATGTTACAATATTTCTTTAAATTTAAATTATGGTATTGTACTATATCTCTTTGCGATGTATATTGATTATGTTACACCTCGCGTTTCCGCCTCCGGCGGGGTGTGACAGATTGGTATCAGAGCCAGGTTATAGTGAATGCCGGTTTTTATAAAATAAAAATCGCAACTATAACCAAAATAAAATTTTCTTAAAACATGGAAACATCATACGAGTCGGTTAGCACCAGCATTGCATCGTTACTCCTAAATTATGCATAGCCTGTACACCTATGCATAATTCAGGAGGAATCATATGATGATGGGATTAGTAGCCTCGGATTATGTTTGGTCGAGTCTTAAAGAGTCTGATCACCTGGAACTGCATTAGTCGCGTGAGTATGCATACCATGTTTATATGTCCACTATACCTTATATACATTTTATGTATGCATTCTTCTTTCTATATATTATGACCCGTTAGGCTAAGCACATTCTTGTTTCCCGTCACATTACACTCACTACCTGTCGCCGTCCCACACATCATCCACCATTGTCTCACTCAACCAAATGCCTTGGCCTATTGTAGAATCATGACTACAAGGAACACCCGTTCAGGAAGCATCAACAATAAAGCTCCAAGAGACAGTGCTGCTGGACTGGCGGATCTCCTCACTCAGATTGTCGCACACATTGATGCAGGACGAGCCAATGAGGGAGCTGGTACCTCGACCAATGGCCACGGATGCAGCTATAAGACCTTCATGTCATGCAGGCCAAAGGAATTTCATGGCACCGAGGGTGCCATTGGCCTGCTATCATGGTTTGAGAATGTGGAGTCGAAACTTAGCATCACTAAATGTGTGAAGGATAAGGTTGAGTTCTCTGCGGGTCTACTTCAGGATCGAGCACTGACCTGGTGGAACAACCAGCTACAGACCAGAGGGAGAGAAGCTGCAAATGGATTATCTTGGGAAGAATTCAAGAAGCTACTAACTGAGGAGTACTGCAGGAAGGACGAAGTGCAGAAACTGGAAGCGGAATTCTGGAACCATATGATGGTAGGAGTGGAAGTTGACAAGTACACAGCCCGCTTTCACGAACTGACCAGAATGGTTCCCCATATGGTCTCTACTGTGGAGAAGCTGATTGATCGATACATTTGGGGTTTGATCCCTGAGATCAGGAGAGATGTCACCTCATCCAAGCCAACTACTCTGCAAGCTGCTGTGGGAATGGCATACCGCTTGACTAATGAAGTGATCAGTCCGGAGGTCTAGCAAAACAAACGACAATGGGCGAAAGCGACATGAGGATCACCAGGGAAGCCGAGACCAGGACCATCAAGACAAGAGGCAACGAGTGACCAGGAACTATGGAGGCGGACTCAGGAGCGCAGGAGGATATGCAGTCCACATCCTAAGTGCACTCGATGCAACCTCCATCACATAAGGAAATGCCCTAAGTGTAACGTGTGCCAGAAGACGGGCCACATTAGTCGGAATTGCTCAGACAGAAATGGAAACCAGGTACGAAGGCTAACATGCTACGAGTGTGGAAGTCCGGATCACCTTCGGAACACATGTCCTAAGTTGAATAGGGCACAAAAGTCGAAGCACGGTAGCATGACTCTCGCGTTAGCACTTGATGAAGATAACCCAAACCGTGGAGGCAATGTCAGCCCAGCTCGGGGTCGAGCATACTTCTTGGGCACTAAGGAAGCTCGCTAAGACACAAGCACCGTGACGGGTACATTCTTTTGATCACCCACCTTATTTCAGTACCTTCTAATTCTAGTTCATGGCATTGATTAGTGTAGAACCTTGCATCATGAGCCTTAGTTTAATTGTTGCCTTCTCACTAATCTGATCACCCCACTATTAGTTGATTTGATTGGTTTAGACGATTTCAAACTCGAGCCAAACTTTCAAAAGGTCTCTTACATATATGAGAAGCCATCTCTCTTTGACAACTTGTTTCCTAGCTTGTTCTAGTGACAGTTCTTGTTTGATGAGTTGCGAAAACCAAGTTGGAATCAAGTTGTTACTCAACCTACACAACTTAAACAAAAGACCGGTCAGGTCGACAAGTTGTGAAAATTCACCAACTAAGAGTCTTTTGAAGGCAAGGCTCGAGAATGAGAAAGTTTGAACCATTAAAATGTACGCCTGTAGTGTAGACGGACTGAATCTCGAGGACGAGATTCCTTTTAAGGCTGGCAGACTGTGACAATCCGTCAATTTTCCGGCTATTATTTATATCAGAATACGCGAGTTATTTATTTTCTGACCATTATAACTCTTAAACGAGTAGTTATCTAGTGTTTTCCCAAGTCCCGGCACCACACGCGTACCGACACCATAACAAAATTTACGTAAAATTTATTTTCTAATGTCAAAGTAATAATAATACCATATTAATCCACTCGTCAAAACGTCTCCGAAATATAAAATTTATAAAATACGGATACCCGAATAATATTCTACATAATTTAACGTTATCCTGTACGGAACAAATTATACAGTACAAGGTACATATAATACAATAAATAATAATAATAACAAAAATACATCTCTTTGTCTTTCTTATCCCCACTCACGACAAAACACAAAACCAGGAAAACAAAAGATATGCTATCTCCATCTTCAACCTCTAGACCTATACCACCCTAGCAAATCGAATCTCCCAAAAGAGATAATCCAACATGCCTAAACCTCCATATCCTCATCTCTCTTACCATATTCATGAAAGTTTTTGCTTCACAATCCTCTCTTTGATACTCTTGCTACATCAAGTACGAATCCAAGGGAAATCAAAGAAAAATCGTCCAAGGGAATCATATCTTCACACATATTTAGCTTGAGCCAAAAGTCCAAGAGGTTCTTAGCTTTTGGAAGATATCCAAATTTGGCTTCAAACCAAGACCAAGAGAAGAAAGATAACCAAACTCCTCCTCAACATACTCCTATATTTCTAGTCGAATTGCAGAAGCTCCAAACTCAGTTTCTCATCATCACTTTCACAAAAATTAGGGTTTGGTAAATCAAAGGGCTTTTGAAATTGATTGAGGGGTTTTATTCTTGGGTGAAAGAGGAAGCTATCCCAGAAGTTAATTGGTCTAAATCAAACTGGGTCACCTCCAATTGGAGTTTTTGTATTCGGTGTTCATATGCACTCGTCCCCTCTCTTGATTTAATTGTAAGAAACATGCTCTTTTATTGTTTGTTTATGAATTAATTTGTTAATTAAATTTTGTATACCTTCCAAAGTGTATGACGAATTATGGGGTAATAAAATGGTGAATTGGTGAAATTGTTGTTGTCGTGATGTTGTTGTTGTCGATTAATTGTAATGGGGATCAACCAAACTAAAATAAAAACTTGAAAACATTTAAGGCTTATGTAAATTGTTAACCTTTTGAAAGTTACACATATTTTTCTTGATTTTATATACATCGATCATATATACATAAAGGTCTGAAAATTTTGTTGTGATGCTTGTGTGGTGTTAGTAAACTCATAAAATCCTTATAAGCACTAGAAATTAAGCCATAACTTATTCTTTGAACTTTTAGACATGAATAAATTTTTATAGACTTATCGTACAACTTATGGTCTTAAGTAAATTAAGGGATTGTAAATCTATTAAAAACATAAAGTATGGCTCAAGATTTGGAAAAGTACTTATTTGATCTTTTAGCTTATTAGCTTATTTGACGTCTTAATTTAATCTATGGCTTATTGGACTCGACGCGACCGATCTATTTATTTTGCCTTGGGCGGTTACATCTTGGGTGAGAGAGAGGCACAAATGTATAGCCTAAAGAGCACATTTCGAACTAAAAATGTGAAGTGCCTAATTGATAAAAGTTTACAAACTTATTTTGCACAAACTTGTCTTAATGAATTGTTTGGAAAAGAAATCATGTAGGTTGTGTCGAGACTAAGGTAGCAGTAGACTAATCATTTTTCTTTCTAGCAAGACAAATTTTTTTTTTAACTCAAAACAATTAAACCTCACTATTAAGTAGTCCTATAAGTACAAAAAAAAATGTTTTGCTAATCATTCATATAAGGTTAATTTGGTTTAGTGGTTGAGCGCCTGTTTACTAACCAAGAGGTGCAAGGCTCAAACCTTGTGGCTGTCACTATTTTAGTTATTATTTTTGGTTGGTTGTTTGCTTAGTATTTTAATTGTTGGGTTTTGTTTATTATCTTTAATCAACCAAAACTCAAGTACTTATTTCGATATACTATAACACCTTTTTGTGCAACTTAATCTAAACATATAAATCTTGTTTAACACTTGGTAAATATGGGAAAACTAATATTTTCGAACGTGTCATGCCCAAATTTTCTAAAACCTTACATTTATAACTAAGAAGAGTATTTTTAAATATAAACCCTTTTAATAATTTTATATACTAACTAATATTCGATCATATATATAAATACACATACTTTTAACGACGGTTTATAAACTCTTTTAATAAAACCCCCAATTAGAGTATGACTTTAATATACTTTTATCATTAACTAGTATTAATCATATATAAATGTGTGTACTTTTAATGACTTTTGATTTTAATTAGTTAACGTCTAATATTATGAGTAATTATTTTCCGTACATCGTCTTTCGGTTGCCATCGAACCGAAAATTCATTCGTCATTGATATTTTCTTATTATGTACTTATGTACTTCCAAGAGCCAAAATTTACAAAATTATATTAAACATTAATCATTGCCACACAAGCAACAACAACACGAAAAGACTTTTAAACTCATTTAAAATTTTCCGAGTCTTAAACTAAAACTATGGACTAAAAATTTGCCATACTAATCTAGGTCGCGTGTCGGTGCCATCCAATAATTCTATTTGACTGCTGCTTTAGACTACTAATTGCCAAGGTGAGTATTCACAGCCCCCTTTTTAATGTTTTACTTATTTGGGGTGAAATGCATGAATATAAACTTAAATTGTTTTCCTTGAACTATTTGATATATTTTGAACCCTTAAACTTAATTATAAATTTATGACTTGTTTGAACTTGATGGACCGTGCGTCCTTGACCAAAAGTCTCCCATGTTCGGAGCAATGCCGAGTCTCCCATGTTCGGAGCAGTCTTAATTGATAGTATATAATAGTTGTTATGATGTACTGTTCGTACATTCGCATTGTTAGTCCCTTATTGGTTTGCCGTTCGCACTCCAATTATACGTACCGTTCGTACGGCTCCTTTGTGCGGAGCAGTAGGTAGTATGGATAGCGCTATTAGAGGTCGGCCAACCTCTCGTTCCCCTGTCTACGGAACGCATATTATTTATTTTAGGGGCTTTGCCGCATACTTTATTATATACGAGGCTTATTTTGACCATATGTGCATTATTCACTTGACTTAAAATATGGAAGTGTATGTGAATTTATATGTTACAAGTCTTGTATGGGCGGGATTTTGTAACATAGCGAGTTGACAGGACATTTGCCAATTAGACCTTCAAAAATCGGTATTTTATTTTACATAAAAACCTGTGTACTCACCAACTATTTTCATAGTTGACCCGTTTTTCTCATGCATTTCAGGTGATCGTTGTTTAGCTTATATTATGAAGATTTTAAATAAAGGAGTCGTCACAAGTTATCTGGGTCGTTATGTAGTAAAATGTTATCTTTTGGAAGTCAAACTTTATGTTTCAATTGCCAAGGTCGGCTAGAACCTTGTTGTAATGTTACAATATTTCTTTAAATTTAAATTATGGTATTGTACTATATCTCTTTGCGATGTATATTGATTATGTTACACCTCGCGTTTCCGCCTCCGACGGGGTGTGACAGATTGGTATCAGAGCCAGGTTATAGTGAATGCCGGTTTTTATAAAATAAAAATCGCAACTATAACCAAAATATAATTTTCTTAAAACATGGAAACATCATACGAGTCGGTTAGCACCAGCATTGCATCGTTACTCCTAAATTATGCATAGCCTGTACACCTATGCATAATTCAGGAGGAATCATATGATGATGGGATTAGTAGCCTCGGATTATGTTTGGTCGAGTCTTAAAGAGTCTGATCACCTGGAACTGCATTAGTCGCGTGAGTATGCATACCATGTTTATATGTCCACTATACCTTATATACATTTTATGTATGCATTCTTCTTTCTATATATTATGACCCGTTAGGCTAAGCACATTCTTGTTTCCCGTCACATTACACTCACTACCTGTCGCCGTCCCACACATCATCCGCCATTGTCTCACTCAACCAAATGCCTTGGCCTATTGTAGAATCATGACTACAAGGAACACCCGTTCAGGAAGCATCAACAATAAAGCTCCAAGAGACGGTCTGCTGGACTGACCGCGGATCTCCTCACTCCATTGTCGCACACATTGATGCAGGACGAGCCAATGAGGGAGCTGGTACCTCGACCAATGGCCACGGATGCAGCTATAAGACCTTCATGTCATGCAGGCCAAAGGAATTTCATGGCACCGAGGGTGCCATTGGCCTGCTATCATGGTTTGAGAATGTGGAGTCGAAACTTAGCATCACTAAATGTGTGAAGGAGATAAGGTCGAGTTCTCTGCGTCTACTTCAGGATCGAAACACCGACCTGGTGGAACAACCAGCTACAGACCAGGGGAGAGAAGCTGCAAATGGATTATCTTGGGAAGAATTCAAGAAGCTACTAACCGAGGAGTACTGCAGGAAGGATGAAGTGCAGAAACTAGAAGCAGAATTCTGGAACCATATGATGGTAGGAGTGGAAGTTGACAAGTACACAGCCCGCTTTCACGAGCTGACCAGAATGGTTCCCCACATGGTCTCTACTGTGGAGCAGCTGATTGATCGCTACATTTGGGGTTTGATCCCTGAGATCAGGAGAGATGTCACCTCATCCAAGCCAACTACTCTGCAAGCTGCTGTGGGAATGGCATACCGCTTGACTAATGACGTGATCAGGTCTGGAGGTCTAGCAAAAACAAACGACAATGGGCGAAAGCGACATGAGGATCACCAGGGAAGCCGAGACCAGGACCATCAAGACAAGAGGCAACGAGTGACCAGGAACTATGGAGCGACGACTCAGGAGCGCAGAGGATATGCAGGTCCACATCCTAAGTGCACTCGATGCAACCTCCATCACATAGGAAACTGCCCTAAGTGTAACGTGTGCCAGAAGACGGGCCACATTAGTCGGAATTGCTCAGACAGAAATGGAAACCAAGGACGAAGGCTAACATGCTACGAGTGTGGAAGTCCGGATCACCTTCGGAACACATGTCCTAAGTTGAATAGGGCACAAAAGTCGGAGCACGGTAGCATGACTCTCGCGTTAGCACTTGATGAAGATAACCCAAACCGTGGAGGCAATGTCAGCCCAGCTCGGGGTCGAGCATACTTCTTGGGCACTAAGGAAGCTCGCTAAGACACAAGCACCGTGACGGGTACATTCTTTTGATCACCCACCTTATTTCAGTACCTTCTAATTCTAGTTCATGGCATTGATTAGTGTAGAACCTTGCATCATGAGCCTTAGTTTAATTGTTGCCTTCTCACTAATCTGAGCACCCCACTATTAGTTGATTTGATTGGTTTAGACGATTTCAAACTCGAGCCAAACTTTCAAAAGGTCTCTTACATATATGAGAAGCCATCTCTCTTTGACAACTTGTTTCCTAGCTTGATCTAGTGACAGTTCTTGTTTGATGAGTTGCGAAAACCAAGTTGGAATCAAGTTGTTACTCAACCTACACAACTTAAACAAAAGACCGGTCAGGTCGACAAGTTGTGAAAATTCACCAACTAAGAGTCTTTTGAAGGCAAGGCTCGAGAATGAGAAAGTTTGAACCATTAAAATGTACGCCTGTAGGGTAGACGGACTGAATCTCGAGGACGAGATTCTTTTTAAGGCTGGCAGACTGTGACAATCCGTCAATTTTCCGGCTATTATTTATATCAGAATACGCGAGTTATTTAGTTTCTGACCATTATAACTCTTAAACGAGTAGTTATCTAGTGTTTTCCCAAGTCCCGGCACCACACGCGTACCGACACCATAACAAAATTTACGTAAAATTTATTTTCTAATGTCAAAGTAATAATAATACCATATTAATCCACTCGTCAAAACGTCTCCGAAAATATAAAATTTATAAAATACGGATACCCGAATAATATTCTACATAATTAAACGTTATCTTGTACGGAACAAATTATACAGTACAAGGTACATATAATACACTAAATAATAATAATAACAAAATACATCTCTTTGTCTTTCTTATCCCCACTCACGACAAAACACAAAACCAGGAAAACAAAAGATATGCTATCTCCATCTTCAACCTCTAGACCTATACCACCCTAGCAAATCGAATCTCCCAAAAGAGATAATCCAACATGCCTAAACCTCCATATCCTCATCTCTCTTACCATATTCAAGAAAGTTTTTTCTTCACAATCCTCTCTTTGATACTCTTGCTACATCAAGTACGAATCCAAGGGAAATCAAAGAAAAATCGTCCAAGGAATCATATCTTCACACATATTTAGCTTGAGCCAAAAGTCCAAGAGGTTCTTAGCTTTTGGAAGATATCCAAATTTGGCTTCAAACCAAGACCAAGAGAAGAAAGATAACCAAACTCCTCCTCAACATACTCCTATATTTCTAGTCGAATTGCAAAAGCTCCAAACTCAGTTTCTCATCATCACTTTCACAAAAATTAGGGTTTGGTAAATCAAAGGGCTTTTTGAAATTGATTGAGGGGTTTTATTCTTGGGTGAAAGAGGAAGCTATCCCAGAAGTTAATTGGTCTAAATCAAACCGGGTCACCTCCAATTGGAGTTTTTGTATTCGGTGTTCATATGCACTCGTCCCCTCTCTTGATTTAATTGTAAGAAACATGCTCTTTTATTGTTTGTTTATGAATTAATTTGTTAATTAAATTTTGTATACCTTCCAAAGTGCATGACGAATTATGGGGTAATAAAATGGTGAATTGGTGAAATTGTTGTTGTCATGATGTTGTTGTTGTCGATTAATTGTAATGGGGATCAACCAAACTAAAATAAAAACTTGAAAACATTTAAGGCTTATGTAAATTGTTAACCTTTTGAAAGTTACACATTATTTCTTGATTTTATATACATCGATCATATATACATAAAGGTCTGAAAATTTTGTTGTGATGCTTGTGTGGTGTTAGTAAACTCATAAAATCCTTATAAGCACTAGAAATTAAGCCATAACTTATTCTTTGAACTTTTAGACATGAATACATTTTTATAGACTTATCGTACAACTTATGGTCTTAAGTAAATTAAGGGATTGTAAATCTATTAAAAACATAAAGTATGGCTCAAGATTTGGAAAAGTACTTATTTGATCTTTTAGCTTATTAGCTTATTTGACGTCTTAATTTAATCTATGGCTTATTGGACTCAACGCGACCGATCTATTTATTTTGCCTTGGGCCGGTTACATCTTGGGTCGAGAGGCACAAATGTATAGCCTAAAGAGCACATTTCGAACTAAAAATGTGAAGTGCCTAATTGATAAAAGTTTACAAACTTATTTTGCACAAACTTGTCTTAATGAATTGTTTGGAAAAGAAATCATGTAGGTTGTGTCGAGACTAAGGTAGCAGTAGACTAATCATTTTTCTTTCTAGCAAGACAAATTTTTTTTTAACTCAAAACAATTAAACCTCACTATTAAGTAGTCCTATAAGTACAAAAAAAATGTTTTGCTAATCATTCATATAAGGTTAATTTGGTTTAGTGGTTGAGCGCCTGTTTACTAACCAAGAGGTGCAAGGCTCAAACCTTGTGGCTGTCACTATTTTAGTTATTATTTTTGGTTGGTTGTTTGCTTAGTATTTTAATTGTTGGGTTTTGTTTATTATCTTTAATCAACCAAAACTCAAGTACTTATTTCGATATACTATAACACCTTTTTGTGCAACTTAATCTAAACATATAAATCTTGTTTAACACTTGGTAAATATGGGAAAACTAATATTTTCGAACGTGTCATGCCCAAATTTTCTAAAACCTTACATTTATAACTAAGAAGAGTATTTTTAAATATAAACCCTTTTAATAATTTTATATACTAACTAATATTCGATCATATATATAAATACACATACTTTTAACTACGGTTTATAAACTCTTTTAATAAAACCCCCAATTAGAGTATGACTTTAATATACTTTTATCATTAACTAGTATTAATCATATATAAATGTGTGTACTTTTAATGACTTTTGATTTTAATTAGTTAACGTCTAATATTATGAGTAATTATTTTCCGTACATCGTCTTTCGGTTGCCATCGAACCGAAAATTCATTCGTCATTGATATTTTCTTATTATGTACTTATGTACTTCCAAGAGCCAAAATTTACAAAATTATATTAAACATTAATCATTGCCACACAAGCAACAACAACACGAAAAGACTTTTAAACTCATTTAAAATTTTCCGAGTCTTAAACTAAAACTATGGACTAAAAATTTGCCATACTAATCTAGGTCGCGTGTCGGTGCCATCCAATAATTCTATTTGACTGCTGCTTTAGACTACTAATTGCCAAGGTGAGTATTCACAGCCCCCTTTTTAATGTTTTACTTATTTGGGGTGAAATGCATGAATATAAACTTAAATTGTTTTCCTTGAACTATTTGATATATTTTGAACCCTTAAACTTAATTATAAATTTATGACTTGTTTGAACTTGATGGACCGTGCGTCCTTGACCAAAAGTCTCCCATGTTCGGAGCAATGCCGAGTCTCCCATGTTCGGAGCAGTCTTAATTGATAGTATATAATAGTTGTTATGATGTACTGTTCGTACATTCGCATTGTTAGTCCCCTATTGGTTTGCCGTTCGCACTCCAATTATACGTACCGTTCGTACGGCTCCCTTGTGCGGAGCAGTAGATAGTATGGATAGCGCTATTAGAGGTCGGTCAACCTCTCGTTCCCCTGTCTACGGAACGCATATTATTTATTTTAGGGGCTTTGCCGCATACTTTATTATATACGAGGCTTATTTTGACCATATGTGCATTATTCACTTGACTTAAAATATGGAAGTGTATGTGAATTTATATGTTACAAGTCTTGTATGGGCGGGATTTTGTAACATAGCGAGTTGACAGGACATTTGCCAATTAGACCTTCAAAAATCGGTATTTTATTTTACATAAAACCTGTGTACTCACCAACTATTTTCATAGTTGACCCGTTTTCTCATGCATTTCAGGTGATCGTTGTTTAGCTTATATTATGAAGATTTTAAATAAAGGAGTCGTCACAAGTTATCTGGGTCGTTATGTAGTAAAATGTTATCTTTTGGAAGTCAAACTTTATGTTTCAATTGCCAAGGTCGGCTAGAACTTTGTTGTAATGTTACAATATTTCTTTAAATTTAAATTATGGTATTGTACTATATCTCTTTGCGATGTATATTGATTATGTTACACCTCGCGTTTCCGCCTCCGACGGGTGTGACAGATGGTATCAAAGCCAGGTTATAGTGAATGTCGGTTTTTATAAAATAAAAATCGCAACTATAACCAAAATAAAATTTTCTTAAAACATGGAAACATCATACGAGTCGGTTAGCACCAGCATTGCATCGTTACTCCTAAATTATGCATAGCCTGTACACCTATGCATAATTCAGGAGGAATCATATGATGATGGGATTAGTAGCCTCGGATTATGTTTGGTCGAGTCTTAAAGAGTCTGATCACCTGGAACTGCATTAGTCGCGTGAGTATGCATACCATGTTTATATGTCCACTATACCTTATATACATTTTATGTATGCATTCTTCTTTCTATATATTATGACCCGTTAGGCTAAGCACATTCTTGTTTCCCGTCACATTACACTCACTACCTGTCGCCGTCCCACACATCATCCGCCATTGTCTCACTCAACCAAATGCCTTGGCCTATTGTAGAATCATGACTACAAGGAACACCCGTTCAGGAAGCATCAACAATGAAGCTCCAAGAGACAGTGCTGCTGGATTGGCGGATCTCCTCACTCAGATTGTCGCACACATTGATGCAGGACGAGCCAATGAGGGAGCTGGTACCTCGACCAATGGCCACGGATGCAGCTATAAGACCTTCATGTCATGCAGGCCAAAGGAATTTCATGGCACCGAGGGTGCCATTGGCCTGCTATCATGGTTTGAGAATGTGGAGTCGAAACTTAGCATCACTAAATGTGCTGAAGGAGATAAGGTTGAGTTCTCTGCGGGTCTACTTCAGGGTCGAGCACTGACCTGGTGGAACAACCAGCTACAGACCAGAGGGAGAGAAGCTGCAAATGGATTATCTTGGGAAGAATTCAAGAAGCTACTAACTGAGGAGTACTGCAGGAAGGATGAAGTGCAGAAACTGGAAGCGGAATTCTGGAACCATATGATGGTAGGAGTGGAAGTTGACAAGTACACAGCCCGCTTTCACGAACTGACCAGAATGGTTCCCCATATGGTCTCTACTGTGGAGAAGCTGATTGATCGATACATCTGGGGTTTGATCCCTGAGATCAGGAGAGATGTCACCTCATCCAAGCCAACTACTCTGCAAGCTGCTGTGGGAATGGCATATCGCTTGACTAATGACGTGATCAGGTCTGGAGGTCTAGCAAAAACAAACGACAATGGGCGAAAGCGACATGAGGATCACCAGGGAAGCCGAGACCAGGACCATCAAGACAAGAGGCAACGAGTGACCAGGAACTATGGAGCGACGACTCAGGAGCGCAGAGGATATGCAGGTCCACATCCTAAGTGCACTCGATGCAACCTCCATCACATAGGAAACTGCCCTAAGTGTAACGTGTGCCAGAAGACGGGCCACATTAGTCGGAATTGCTCAGACAGAAATGGAAACCAAGGACGAAGGCTAACATGCTACGAGTGTGGAAGTCCGGATCACCTTCGGAACACATGTCCTAAGTTGAATAGGGCACAAAAGTCGGAGCACGGTAGCATGACTCTCGCGTTAGCACTTGATGAAGATAACCCAAACCGTGGAGGCAATGTCAGCCCAGCTCGGGGTCGAGCATACTTCTTGGGCACTAAGGAAGCTCGCTAAGACACAAGCACCGTGACGGGTACATTCTTTTGATCACCCACCTTATTTCAGTACCTTCTAATTCTAGTTCATGGCATTGATTAGTGTAGAACCTTGCATCATGAGCCTTAGTTTAATTGTTGCCTTCTCACTAATCTGATCACCCCACTATTAGTTGATTTGATTGGTTTAGACGATTTCAAACTCGAGCCAAACTTTCAAAAGGTCTCTTACATATATGAGAAGCCATCTCTCTTTGACAACTTGTTTCCTAGCTTGATCTAGTGACAGTTCTTGTTTGATGAGTTGCGAAAACAAGTGGAATCAAGTTGTTACTCAACCTACACAACTTAAACAAAAGACCGGTCAGGTCGATAAGTTGTGAAAATTCACCAACTAAGAGTCTTTTGAAGGCAAGGCTCGAGAATGAGAAAGTTTGAACCATTAAAATGTACGCCTGTAGTGTAGACGGACTGAATCTCGAGGACGAGATTCCTTTTAAGGCTGGCAGACTGTGACAATCCGTCAATTTTCCGGCTATTATTTATATCAGAATACGCGAGTTATTTATTTTCTGACCATTATAACTCTTAAACGAGTAGTTATCTAGTGTTTTCCCAAGTCCCGGCACCACACGCGTACCGACACCATAACAAAATTTACGTAAAATTTATTTTCTAATGTCAAAGTAATAATAATACCATATTAATCCACTCGTCAAAACGTCTCCGAAAATATAAAATTTATAAAATACGGATACCCGAATAATATTCTACATAATTTAACGTTATCCTGTACGGAACAAATTATACAGTACAAGGTACATATAATACAATAAATAATAATAATAACAAAAATACATCTCTTTGTCTTTCTTATCCCCACTCACGACAAAACACAAAACCAGGAAAACAAAAGATATGCTATCTCCATCTTCAACCTCTAGACCTATACCACCCTAGCAAATCGAATCTCCCAAAAGAGATAATCCAACATGCCTAAACCTCCATATCCTCATCTCTCTTACCATATTCATGAAAGTTTTTTCTTCACAATCCTCTCTTTGATACTCTTGCTACATCAAGTACGAATCCAAGGGAAATCAAAGAAAAATCGTCCAAGGGAATCATATCTTCACACATATTTAGCTTGAGCCAAAAGTCCAAGAGGTTCTTAGCTTTTGGAAGATATCCAAATTTGGCTTCAAACCAAGACCAAGAGAAGAAAGATAACCAAACTCCTCCTCAACATACTCCTATATTTCTAGTCGAATTGCAGAAGCTCCAAACTCAGTTTCTCATCATCACTTTCACAAAAATTAGGGTTTGGTAAATCAAAGGGCTTTTGGAAATTGATTGAGGGGTTTCATTCTTGGGTGAAAGAGGAAGCTATCCCAGAAGTTAATTGGTCTAAATCAAACCGGGTCACCTCCAATTGGAGTTTTTGTATTCGGTGTTCATATGCACTCGTCCCCTCTCTTGATTTAATTGTAAGAAACATGCTCTTTTATTGTTTGTTTATGAATTAATTTGTTAATTAAATTTTGTATACCTTCCAAAGTGCATGACGAATTATGGGGTAATAAAATGGTGAATTGGTGAAATTGTTGTTGTCATGATGTTGTTGTTGTCGATTAATTGTAATGGGGATCAACCAAACTAAAATAAAAACTTGAAAACATTTAAGGCTTATGTAAATTGTTAACCTTTTGAAAGTTACACATATTTTTCTTGATTTTATATACATCGATCATATATACATAAAGGTCTGAAAATTTTGTTGTGATGCTTGTGTGGTGTTAGTAAACTCATAAAATCCTTATAAGCACTAGAAATTAAGCCATAACTTATTCTTTGAACTTTTAGACATGAATACATTTTTATAGACTTATCGTACAACTTATGGTCTTAAGTAAATTAAGGGATTGTAAATCTATTAAAAACATAAAGTATGGCTCAAGATTTGGAAAAGTACTTATTTGATCTTTTAGCTTATTAGCTTATTTGACGTCTTAATTTAATCTATGGCTTATTGGACTCAACGCGACCGATCTATTTATTTTGCCTTGGGCGGTTACATCTGGGTCGAGAGGCACAAATGTATAGCCTAAAGAGCACATTTCGAACTAAAAATGTGAAGTGCCTAATTGATAAAAGTTTACAAACTTATTTTGCACAAACTTGTCTTAATGAATTGTTTGGAAAAGAAATCATGTAGGTTGTGTCGAGACTAAGGTAGCAGTAGACTAATCATTTTTCTTTCTAGCAAGACAAATTTTTTTTTTAACTCAAAACAATTAAACCTCACTATTAAGTAGTCCTATAAGTACAAAAAAAAATGTTTTGCTAATCATTCATATAAGGTTAATTTGGTTTAGTGGTTGAGCGCCTGTTTACTAACCAAGAGGTGCAAGGCTCAAACCTTGTGGCTGTCACTATTTTAGTTATTATTTTTGGTTGGTTGTTTGCTTAGTATTTTAATTGTTGGGTTTTGTTTATTATCTTTAATCAACCAAAACTCAAGTACTTATTTCGATATACTATAACACCTTTTTGTGCAACTTAATCTAAACATATAAATCTTGTTTAACACTTGGTAAATATGGGAAAACTAATATTTTCGAACGTGTCATGCCCAAATTTTCTAAAACCTTACATTTATAACTAAGAAGAGTATTTTTAAATATAAACCTTTAATAATTTTTATACTAACTAATATTCGATCATATATATAAATACACATACTTTTAACGACGGTTTATAAACTCTTTTAATAAAACCCCCAATTAGAGTATGACTTTAATATACTTTTATCATTAACTAGTATTAATCATATATAAATGTGTGTACTTTTAATGACTTTTGATTTTAATTAGTTAACGTCTAATATTATGAGTAATTATTTTCCGTACATCGTCTTTCGGTTGCCATCGAACCGAAAATTCATTCGTCATTGATATTTTCTTATTATGTACTTATGTACTTCCAAGAGCCAAAATTTACAAAATTATATTAAACATTAATCATTGCCACACAAGCAACAACAACACGAAAAGACTTTTAAACTCATTTAAAATTTTCCGAGTCTTAAACTAAAACTATGGACTAAAAATTTGCCATACTAATCTAGGTCGCGTGTCGGTGCCATCCAATAATTCTATTTGACTGCTGCTTTAGACTGCTAATTGCCAAGGTGAGTATTCACAGCCCCCTTTTTAATGTTTTACTTATTTGGGGTGAAATGCATGAATATAAACTTAAATTGTTTTCCTTGAACTATTTGATATATTTTGAACCCTTAAACTTAATTATAAATTTATGACTTGTTTGAACTTGATGGACCGTACGTCCTTGACCAAAAGTCTCCCATGTTCGGAGCAATGCCGAGTCTCCCATGTTCGGAGCAGTCTTAATTGATAGTATATAATAGTTGTTATGATGTACTGTTCGTACATTCGCATTGTTAGTCCCCTATTGGTTTGCCGTCGCACCAATTATACGTACCGTTCGTACGGCTCCCTTGTGCGAGCAAGTAGATAGTATGGATAGCGCTATTAGAGGTCGGTCAACCTCTCGTTCCCCTGTCTACGGAACGCATATTATTTATTTTAGGGTCTTTGCCGCATACTTTATTATATACGAGGCTTATTTTGACCATATGTGCATTATTCACTTGACTTAAAATATGGAAGTGTATGTGAATTTATATGTTACAAGTCTTGTATGGGCGGGATTTTGTAACATAGCGAGTTGACAGGACATTTGCCAATTAGACCTTCAAAAATCGGTATTTTATTTTACATAAAACCTGTGTACTCACCAACTATTTTCATAGTTGACCCCTTTTCTCATGCATTTTAGGTGATCGTTGTTTAGCTTATATTATGAAGATTTTAAATAAAGGAGTCGTCACAAGTTATCTGGGTCGTTATGTAGTAAAATGTTATCTTTTGGAAGTCAAACTTTATGTTTCAATTGCCAAGGTCGGCTAGAACCTTGTTGTAATGTTACAATATTTCTTTAAATTTAAATTAGGGTATTGTATTATATCTCTTTGCGATGTATATTGATTATGTTACACCTCGCGTTTCCGCATCCCGACGGGGTGTGACAGTTGGTATCAAAGCCAGGTTATAGTGAATGTCGGTTTTTAAAAATAAAAAAATCGCAACTATAACCAAAATAAAATTTTTAAAACATGGAAACATCAACGAGTCGGTTAGCACAAGATTTGCATCGTTACTCCTTAATTATGCATAGCCTGTACACCTATGCATAATTCAGGAGGAATCATATGATGATGGAATTAGTAGCCTCGGATTATGTTTGGTCGAGTCTTAAAGAGTCTGATCACCTGGAACTGCATTAGTCACGTGAGTATGCATACCATGTTTATATGTCCTCTCTACCTTATATACATTTCATGTATGCATTCTTCTTTCTATATATTATGACCCGTTAGGCTAAGCACATTCTTGTTCCCGTCACATTACACTCACTACCTGTCGCCGTCCCACACATCATCCGCCATTGTCTCACTCAACCAAATGCCTTGGCCTATTGTAGAATCATGACTACAAGGAACACCCGTTCAGGAAGCATCAACAATAAAGCTCCAAGAGACAGTGATGTGCTGGCGGACTGGGCGGATCCCTCACTCAGATTGTGCACACATTGATGCAGGACGAGCCAAACGGAGGGGCGGGTACCTCGACCAATGGTCACGGATGCAGCTATAAGACCTTCATGTCATGCAGGCCAAAGGAATTTCATGGCACCGAGGGTGCCATTGGCCTGCTATCATGGTTTGAGAATGTGGAGTCGATTAGCATCACTAATGTGTGAAGGAGATAAGGTTGAGTTCTCTGCGGGTCTACTTCAGGGTCGAGCACTGACCTGGTGGAACAACCAGCTACAGACCAGAGGGCGAGAAGCTGCAAATGGATTATCTGGGGAAGAATCAAGAAGCTACTAACTGAGGAGTACTGCAGGAAGGCGAAGTGAGAAACTGGAAGCGGAATTCTGGAACCATATGATGGTAGGAGTGGAAGTTGACAAGTACACAGCCCGCTTTCACGAACTGACCAGAATGGTTCCCCATATGGTCTCTACTGTGGAGAAGCTGATTGATCGATACATCTGGGGTTTGATCCCTGAGATCAGGAGAGATGTCACCTCATCCAAGCCAACTACTCTGCAAGCTGCTGTGGGAATGGCATATCGCTTGACTAATGACGTGATCAGGTCTGGAGGTCTAGCAAAAACAAGACAATGGGCGAAAGAGACATGAGGATCACCAGGGAAGCCGAGACCAGGACCATCAAGACAAGAGGCAACGAGTGACCAGGAACTATGGAGCGACGAATCAGGAGCGCAGAGGATATGCAGGTCCACATCCTAAGTGCACTCGATGCAACCTCCATCACATAGGAAACTGCCCTAAGTGTAACGTGGCAGAAGACGGGCAACATAGTCGGAATTGCTCAGACAGAAATGGAAACCAGGTACGAAGGCTAACATGCTACGAGTGTGGAAGTCCGGATCACCTTCGGAACACATGTCCTAAGTTGAATAGGGCACAAAAGTCGGAGCACGGTAGCATGACTCTCGCTTTAGCACTTGATGAAGATAACCCAAACGGGAGGCAATGTCAGCCCAGCTCGGGGTCGAGCATACTTCTTGGGTACTAAGGAAGCTCGCTAAGACACAACCACCATGACGGTACATCTTTGATCACCCACCTTGTTTCAGTACCTTCTAATTCTAGTTCATGGCATTGATTAGTGTAGAACCTTGCCTGAGCCTTAGTTTAATTGTTGCCTTCTCACTAATCTGATCACCCCACTATTAGTTGATTTGATTGGTTTAGACGATTTCAAACTCGAGCCAAACTTTCAAAAGGTCTCTTACATATATGAGAAGCCATCTCTCTTTGACAACTTGTTTCCTAGCTTGATCTAGTGACAGTTCTTGTTTGATGAGTTGCGAAAACCAAGTTGGAATCAAGTTGTTACTCAACCTACACAACTTAAACAAAAGACCGATCAGGTCGACAAGTTGTGAAAATTCACCAACTAAGAGTCTTTTGAAGGCAAGGCTCGAGAATGAGAAAGTTTGAACCATTAAAATGTACGCTGTAGTGGGACGGACTGAATCTCGAGGACGAGATTCCTTTTAAGGCTGGCAGACTGTGACAATCCGTCAATTTTCCGGCTATTATTTATATCAGAATACGCGAGTTATTTATTTTCTGACCATTATAACTCTTAAACGAGTAGTTATCTAGTGTTTTCCCAAGTCCCGGCACCACACGCGTTACGACACCATAAACAAAATTTACGTAAAATTTATTTTCTAATGTCAAAGTAATAATAATACCATATTAATCCACTCGTCAAAACGTCTCCGAAAATATAAAATTTATAAAATACGGATACCCGAATAATATTCTACATAATTTAACGTTATCCTGTACGGAACAAATTATACAGTACAAGGTACATATAATACAATAAATAATAATAATAACAAAAATACATCTCTTTGTCTTTCTTATCCCCACTCACGACAAAACACAAAACCAGGAAAACAAAAGATATGCTATCTCCATCTTCAACCTCTAGACCTATACCACCCTAGCAAATCGAATCTCCCAAAAGAGATAATCCAACATGCCTAAACCTCCATATCCTCATCTCTCTTACCATATTCATGAAAGTTTTTTCTTCACAATCCTCTCTTTGATACTCTTGCTACATCAAGTACGAATCCAAGGGAAATCAAAGAAAAATCGTCCAAGGGAATCATATCTTCACACATATTTAGCTTGAGCCAAAAGTCCAAGAGGTTCTTAGCTTTTGGAAGATATCCAAATTTGGCTTCAAACCAAGACCAAGAGAAGAAAGATAACCAAACTCCTCCTCAACATACTCCTATATTTCTAGTCGAATTGCAAAAGCTCCAAACTCAGTTTCTCATCATCACTTTCACAAAAATTAGGGTTTGGTAAATCAAAGGGCTTTTGGAAATTGATTGAGGGGTTTTATTCTTGGGCGAAAGAGGAAGCTATCCCAGAAGTTAATTGGTCTAAATCAAAGGGTCACCTCCATGGAGTTTTTGTATTCGGTTGTGTCATATGCACTCGTCCCCCTCTCTTGATTTAATTGTAAGAAACATGCTCTTTATTGTTTGTTTGAATAATTTGTTAATAAATTTTGTATACCTTCCAAAGTGCATGAGAATTATGGGTAATAAAAATGGTGAATTGGTGAAATTGTTGTTGTCATGATGTTGTTGTTGTCGATTAATTTAATGGGGATCAATCCAAACTAAAATAAAAACTTGAAAACATTTAAGGCTTATGTAAATTGTTAACCTTTTGAAAGTTACACATATTTTTCTTGATTTTATATACATCGATCATATATACATAAAGGTCTGAAAATTTTGTTGTGATGCTTGTGTGGTGTTAGTAAAACTCATAAATCCTTATAAGCACTAGAAATTAAGCCATAACTTATTCTTTGAACTTTTAGACATGAATACATTTTTATAGACTTATCGTACAACTTATGGTCTTAAGTAAATTAAGGGATTGTAAATCTATTAAAAACATAAAGTATGGCTCAAGATTTGGAAAAGGACTATTGCATCTTTTAGCTTCTTCGCCAGTATT
>OU343225.1:162017820-162064653 GCA_910596185.1 Chrysanthemum makinoi | reverse complement strand
TGAAATTATGCATCATTTCTCTGTTGCCTGACATGCTCCTTGAACAACCACTGTCAACAATGCCAACTTCCTTGTGCTTAAGAGGATGATCCTACAACAACAACAAAATATATACAAAATATTAGTACACTATGGAGGCTCAAGTCATTGCTGACTTGAACCTGCCTTGTGGATCATTAGATTTAGGCCATGCAGATGAATAAGATCCACTATTGTTCTTGGGTTTCCATTGAAATTTAGGTCCCTTTTTATTCCAAGA
Organism: Chrysanthemum makinoi; assembly: GCA_910596185.1. NCBI lineage: Eukaryota > Viridiplantae > Streptophyta > Magnoliopsida > Asterales > Asteraceae > Chrysanthemum > Chrysanthemum makinoi. Next base: position 162,064,394 of record OU343225.1, on the reverse strand, counting down.
ACAACCTGCTAAGGACTTGACAGCAGTATCCCAACATCCTTTCCCAGCATTCATTGAGTCAACATATCTAGGCCAATAACCATTATTAAAATATGAACTTGTTGGTTGCATATAAGGTCTAGCAACTGAGCTTCTCCAAGAAAAAGGAGGAGATGCATAGGTTGCTTGTGGAACATAAGGTGGTATAGCATTAACATTAGTCCACATTGGTCTAGATTTCCCAGCACATACACCCATTCTTTGTTCATGAAAATCACAATCCTTAATTAAATGAAATTTACTTCCACACACAAAACATGTCTTCTTTTTAGAAGATTTATTCAAACCAAAAGATGTTCTATTACAAGCAGAAGTATTCAAACCAAAACCATGAAAAGAATTGTTTTTAATAAAATTATTATGCAAAGACTGAAAAGACAAGTCTTCGTGAGGAAACTGCCTTAGAAGATGATTCCTTAGCAAGAACTCTAATGGACTTAAAGGTAGGCTTGGGTGCGCAGGGTGAGGTCTTGGGAATGTCCGACTTGTCATTTGAATCACACCCGTAGAAGTATACCCTTGGTCGTAAGACTTGTCACTGCCAAAGACAAGAGACAAAGTCAGTAGATGAAGTATAAGGGTCTGGCAAGTCCCTTGACTTTTTGCCATATAGATGGTGTGATCCATCGAAGTCAACTGTAATGGACATGTCAATGGCATAGGTATTCTCTAATAGGTCCAACGAGCGTGTAAATCTCCTTCTTTAACAAAGTTAGCTAATCCTGCTGGTGTAGATTTACGTGTGTCATCTCTAGCTTCTAATCCTACATATTTTTGAAAGCCTAAACCTATAGAAGTATTAGGAGTTTGACTAGCATAGATGTGACTTGCTAACTTATTACCATTCAGTAACCATTCGTTATGCCTAGCAATTTCTTTCTCTAATTTTTCTTTCAACACAATATTTTCTGAAATTACTCCTGCTTTTTCTTTCTCAGTCCTTTTTAAATCATTTTTAGTACATTCTAGATCACATTCTAGCACCCTAATCTTCTCATCATAAGCTATTTGATTCTTCTGAAACCAAACCTTTTGTCTTTCTAATGTTTTTAATGCCTGTTTATAAGCTTCAACTTCAACATAGCATTCATTATATTTAGGTTTCAAAATATCATATGCTTCCTTAAGTTCATTATAACGCTCACTACAACCAAACAAACAATTTTGTACCTGAGAGATGCCCATCAAGGCAATCTGATCATGCCTATCCTCTGAAGTACGCTTGCTAGCAACCCAATATTATCAGCACCTGAGCTTTCATCATTCTCCTGCTCATGTAGCTTCCAGTAGACATTAGTGTCCAAAGTGACCATAGCAACTGAGGATCTAGTCTTTGAAGTTCCATCATCCCTCTGATTCTGATGATATGAAGAGTATCTCACCTCATCACCAGATTTCCTATCCTTACATTCTCTGGAGAAGTGACCCATCTGATGACATGTAAAGCACTTGACCTTCTTTTTGTCAAACCTTGTTGGATCTCTTCCCTGGAAACCAAAATTCCTCCCAAATTTTACGCCAAATCTCTTGATGTCCATTGAGAGCATGGCCACTTGCCACTTCAACTTCATCTCCTCCATATCCAGTGGATCCACCTGTTCAAAATCCTCATATGCAATGCCGAGGGTCATAATCAGTAAAAAAGGATCCAAGCACATCTTCCATTATACCACTAGTTTTAGATTGAGAACTTGATTGAGTGGTAGTGTAAGATGATGATTAGTAAGTTGGACTTGGAGCATGGATCATCTTTGGGGTGGAGTCCCCAACAAATGCGATGTGACTAGCAGTAGATGATGAACGGAAGGGACTTCTGACATCATGCTCAAGAGCTTTAAGCTTGTTGTACAGCTCATCAAAGGTAATCATATCAAGCCCTGGTATATGTGAAAACATATACCTTTTTCTTTATCAAAACCGGACCAAAAAGACCAAAAACTAACCCCTAAAGACATAAATATTTGTGTTTTTGTGTTTATGTATGTGCAGGTAATGGATATTGCAAAATGGAAAAAAAGAAGACAAATGGACAAAAACGAGCACGAGAATGGAAAGAGTATGAAGTTACGGGTCTAATGATAATTTTATTTGGAGCATCGAGGCAAGAGAAGAAAAATTTTAAAGACCAAGCGAAGAATTAATTAATTAGAAGAAAAAAATGATTAGCAGAGAAAAAGAGCTTAAATGAAAATTAAATGCAAAATTTAACATTAGTAGGGCTCTTAATCTAGTGGGTGGGGACATTTTTGTCAAGCAAAAGGTCTTGGGTTCAAATCCTACTGATGGCTAAATTGTTGTTATATTTTTTTGTATCACTCTAATTATCTCTCCAAACCCAGCTACTGCCCAAAGAATCCAAGCCCAGTGATGATTTGATACCAAGAGTATATAAATAAAAATTTGCAACTAAGGAAAGAATTTGGTATGAGGCTCCCACGTGAACTCCAAATAAATCCAATCATGAGCACGTGACGCTTGGATTCTAATTACACTCGCTGCTGCAGAAAGAAATTGTTCCACCCTCTCATTGAAGGCCACGTGGCACACATATTGCATATACGAGGTATCACCTCGGAAGGATCGCGAAGCTGATAGAGGCAATCATATGGCTATAAATACCACAGCACCTCAAGAAGAACAGATATTTTTTTTTACTTGCAATTTATTTTTCATACACTCTTTTAGTAGCATTTATTTTTATGTCTTATTTCAAGTTTTGTAACTTATCTTTTTAGCTTATCTTTATTTACAAAGTGCTTATTTTGTACCAAACTCTTTTAGCTTATTAATGAAAGTTATGTTTATGGTTTACTTAAGTGCTTATTTCTTCTTCTCATCTCTTTCTTTATTTTCTTTTTCTTTTCTTACCTATTAAGTTATATTAGCTTATTAGCTTATTATAACTTATTTAGGTTTTGCTTTTTGGGTTAGCTTTTCTATAAGCTTATCCATTAAGCTCTTTTATTTGTTTTTCTTCTATAATTTTTTTTTATTTACTTTTCATAAGTAGTTTTTATTTCACTTATTTTATAAAAAGTTTACATCTTTATAAGTTTTAGCTTATTATGTCTTATTATCTCTTCTCTTCTTCATCCTCTAGCTCGATTCAAACAACAAAAGAGATGCATGAGCTTGTTAAGCTCGGCTTATTTTACAAATAAGTCTTGACACCTCTTAAGTTTGAGAGCACTTTTCTTTATTTTTAGCTTTTTTATGTAGCTTATTAATTAGATCTATTAGTTTTATCAAGTTTTTCATAAAAAGTTTGCATCTTTTTAAATTTTTATTGAACAATAAGCTATTTATTAGCTTGTTCATGTAGATCTAGTCCTTAAATATACCCGATTCGGCCTAATCTTCGGATGGGACAACTTAGCTTCGGGTGGACTTAGATCTTATAGTTTTTAGTTATAAAGTTTAAATCTTTTCAATTTTTAGATCACTTTTAGCTTATTTACATTTAGTAGTAGTGCTTATTATTGCTTATTATTGATTAACCCTTGTTAAAGTTTGTATCTTTTAGTGTTTATCATCATCTCTACCGCTAAGGCCGGAGCTTAAGGGTCTTTAAGCATTTTTAATATATAAAGTTTGAAGCTTTAGTAATTTTTAAGCTTGTTAGTGAATAAAGTTTTAAACTTTACTTACTAATTAGTGGATAAGATTAATAAAGTTGTAAACTTTTGTGTTAATTTGTGCTTATTTGATCGGGTGGTTTTATTCCTCTCGTTTCATCATCCGGGTTCTACTTTCTTTACTTTTTGAATCTTTAGTAGTTATAAATTTTAGTATAATAGTTATGTTTATTTTTGTTGAATTAATTGCTATGTGTTGTTTTGCTATGCTTAGTGAGTAGACTTTTTATGTACTTGTTGAGTAGATTATATCGTGAATTAAGTGTGGTTTAATAAAAGTTAGAAAATATATTGGTTAGTAATTTTAAGTTACTTAGATTGAAATTTTGGTTGTTTAAGCGGGCAAAAGCCGTGAAAATAATTGGGTTTTAATCTAGATATTGATATCTCTTTATGAAAAATTATTGTGACAAAATAATTATTTGTAAAAGATATTAATTCATCAATAAAGGACTTAATTGAAATAATAAACCACACTTAAGGATCTTGATAATTTGCTTAACAAGTATATCGTTTAATCATATATTTCTTATTCGCTTTCTTAGCATAATTTAGTACGTATTTTTAGTTGTTATCTTTTATCGTTAACTTTAGTTTATTTATTTAATTGCTACTAGTTTTATTATTGTTTTTGCTTTAACTATTATCATTTTAATCTAAAACCTACAAACTTTAAACGTTTTTAGTTAAATTTGCATAATTGCTTATTTGTGTTTAGCTTTCTTGTTTTACATGCTTAATTGTTTCTTTCTTATTAAGTTCCAAAACCCAAAATATTTTTATCCTATTCAAATCGCTCGACCTTTAAACAACGAATCGATTTTCCATTACACCCTCGTTGGGAGAACGACCCGGGAGTTCCATACTTCCGGTAAATTATATGTACTACGAAAACGAACAAATCAAAAATGGCGCCGCTGCCGGGGAGGTGTGTTAGCGATTTTTCGTTTCGGAGTTTGAAGTTTGGTGTTTGAAGACCCTCATCCGTGGAGTTCCCTTGCTTTTGTAAATACTTTTCATAAATTATAAAAATACAAAAATAGAATAATCATAAACACTTTTCCTAAAGTGTTTTTTAAAAAAAAAAAAAAAAAAAAAAAAAAAAAAAAAACAACCAAAAAATATTTTCCTTTTCAAAATTTGTTTTCCTTTTATGTTTGATTTGTTTTAAAAACCCAAAAATATTCTTCTTTACCATCTGATTTGATAATTCTTTCCTCTTATTCCTCTTATATTTGATTCTTATGGACTCCTTCGACTATTTTTGTAAGTGTTGTAATTCACGTTTGGGATATGATTATCGATGTTATAATCATATGTGCCCCATTTCTTTCAATAATCCTCAAAATTTTTCCGACTACCCTCCACAGCCCGAGATATCTTCGTTTGATCCATATTATTGTTATGGTTGTGGAGATATGGTAAATTCGTCGAACGATTTTCGTTGTTTACGGTGTATGCCCGAGATACATCCTATTTATGAAGAACCCGCTCGATTGTTAATAATGATTTCATGAATGAAGAACCCACCGAGGGTGTCGTGGACGATTATTCATGGCTTGAGGACAATAATGAGCTTAACGATTTAATAGAAATGGAATGCTGGTTCACAGTTTTCTTCAATCAATGGCAAGCTCAACAAAGTATAAATGAAGAACCCGTCCAAGTTACGGAAGTCAATCACACCATTCCGAGCCACCAAGAACCCACCGAGGGTTACTTAAGACGATTTTTCAACGTCGTGCTTTTTCTAACAACATTGAAAAACTTGAAGCATTGTCAAAAATTTTGAAATATAAGCTTGATGAACCCTCGATTCCTACTACCTCTCCGGTGAGGGAGATGGAACATGTTTTTGAATCCGAGGTGACTCCCGTTTGTACTCTCGACTCTAATCCGAAGAATTCTAGAATCGATCCTTATCTTTCACGATTCGCTGTTACGAGTTCATCGAGTTACAACAAAACGAAATTACATTATGAACTTAAAACGATTTCTCAGGAAGAACCGGAGACCACAACGGAAGTGGTGGAAATTGCTAGCTCTAAGAGCACACCATTTTTCCCATCTCCGGAACCTTCGACATACACTTCTTCTCTCATTTATGAGCCTTTCATTTCTAACCCTTCCCCTTCACTCACGCTGGTTGAGCGAAGTGACGTCGTTTTGGAAGAGGTCGATGATCATATTTCTACGGACATCGTTGAACCCATTGACTCTCTCATAATGGGGGATGAGCATCTTAGTTCTATTCCGGAAATGGAATCTTCTAATGTTGAGATCCTTATCCCAATCCCAAGAGAGTCCGAGGTTGTTCTTAATGATATTTGTGATGAGCCTTCTCTTGATATTTCGAATGATCATGATGAGATGTTCTCCGATTCCGATAATGATTCTTATGGAGACATTGATTTTGTCGACGATTTACCTTCTGATCCCATCGACATAGAAGAAGTAAATGATTTTGAGCCAGAAGATGAAGAGATTGAGCCCGGTGATATAGAGATCGAGGATGAAGCATTACGTGAAAAATTGTTAAATGTCCATCTTCTCATTTCTAAGATTGAAGCCCTAAACGACAATTCAAGTTCGCCTCCTATCTCCGTTAAAGATAATGATTTCTCTCCCGAGCTTGAAACTTTTCAATTTGATGAAGAGATTAGTGGCAATCCCACTACTATAGATGTTTATCCTCCGATTCTTGAGCAATTCTACTTTGATGTTGATGATATGAGCAAGGTTTTGAACGAAATTTCCGATACTCCGATGAGTGACCCGATCATTGAGGATGCTATTGATGACTTGATACCACCGGGTATTGAGGATGCCATGAATGATCCCGAGGGGGATACGTTGTTACTTGCTGATGATTCTCCTTCCTCTGATGAGTCCATCATCACTTATCCCGTGAGCCCTCATGTGAAGACAAAATTTTTAAACCCGGGATATTCATTGATGACTTTCATGTTATAACCATCATTCGAGATAAGGATCCTCTGATGGATGCCTTCGTTGTTGAGCCTACACCTCTTATCCATTACCATGAGCTCCCATCTTCTTTGGAGTTTTCTCATTGTGATCCGTCATCCCTTCGGCCCACCAAGCAAAACCGCCGGATGATAGATCATTCTTTCTTGATATACCTTATGTGAGTTTGGGAGGAGTTATCCTTTATGTGCTGGAGCCCGACATTTTCTTTCCCTCCCAACCCACCCATTCTCTTTCCTTCCGGAGTGAGGATACCATCTTTGATCCGGGTATCCCTTCCGCTTGTTTCCCCAAGGACAAATGAATTCGGGACGAGTAAGCTAACGACTCGGTGAAGAAAAACAGAGCGCCGTGGAGGCACCCCATGCTTATCCTTTTATCTTATTTATGTTTTCTAATAAGTGACGTAAGGAGGTTCGCCTCTTCCATTTCTCGTGTTTCGTGTTGTGATGTTTTGTCCAGGATTCTCCTCGATACATTGTCACACCCTCGCCGGAGGCGGAAACACGAGGTGTAACGGAAGGGAACATAAGCACAAGATAATAGAACATACCAACGTTAAGATTTAAAAGAAAGAGTACACCATTACAATACCAGTTTAGCCGTCATCGGCAAATATATTACAAAGTTTAGATTCCAAAATATTTCGTTCTAGTACATAACAATTTGTAGTGACAAGTAAAAACTTCATTATGCAAGACCTGGTAGAAAAGCTTACTAACGATCACCTGAAATGCATGAGAGAAAAACGGGTCAACTATGAAAATAGTTGGTGAGTAAACATGTTTAGAAAAAAATAAGAAAACTCGTAAGAAAGAGTCAAAGGTTTCGGTCATCGGAAATAGTCCGCAAAGCAAAGGCATTGTATATCCACTCAGTCCCAAGTTCCGCCCATACAAAACTTGCAACCTGTGTGTACACAACCCATTGCACAAAATATAGCGTATCAAGTAGTCAAGTATAAGTGATCATAATGGTTCATAATATAGTACCACGAATATAATAATTCAGGGATGCTCCGAACATGAGGGACTTTGCACTGCTCCAACAAGGGAGACTTTGTAATGATGCTTCTGATGAAACCAAATTATGTTGGGTGCCACTACCCAAAGTTATGTTGGGTGCCCCTTCCCAAAGTGCCCCTTCCCAAAAATATACTGGGTGCCTCTTCCCAAAGATATACTGGGTGCCTCTTCCCAAAGATATACTCCGAACGTAGGAGACTTTATAGTGATGCTCCGAACATAGGAGACTTTATAGTGATGTCTCACCATAGGAGACTTTATAGTGATGTTCGAACATGGGAGACTTTAGGTCAAGGTCATAACATGTACGGTTCAATAAGTTCAAGTAAGGCATAATTTCATAATTAAGTTAAAGGATTTGATTCAAGTTCAAATATTCAAGTCAAAAGAGTTCACAAAAGTAAGAATCAATTCAATTCAAGTATGGTTCATGCATTTCGCCCCAAAAATATAGCAAAACGGTAAAAAAAGGGGTGTGATTACTCACCTGTTGCAATAGTTATGGTGACAAAAGTAGATACACTGAAATGAGGTGCGATCTCTATCCGCAACCTAATATGAATGATATGCTCTAATATAAGTCATGAAACAATGTCGTGCATGCAAACTCATATGATATCCATACCACTTGTACATTTTGGAAAATAAAGTTTATCGTTGAAATTTATGTTTATGACATATTGCCCAGTTACCAAGTACTTACGTTGAAATGATATCCTACGATAATCATTTAGTGATTTATTATGAAAATATAACTTTTCGTCGTAAAATAATGTCGTTGAAATTTTCATGAAAGTGACTAAACGGCCTCGAAAAGCTAGTCGTAAAATGGTGCACGTCGAATGTTAGGAAACAAACTCAACGGTTTTGGGAAGCTCGTATCATTATCTCAAAGTTTTAGTACATGCATTTCCATCCTAGAGGTCTCGAACATAAAGAAAAATAGAGGTTAAGTATGGTACTTATGTCCCAAAATATAGTTTAAGGATGGTTTTCGACCAAGTTTGAGTGACCATAATTTATTTATTACAACTCCGCTAATCAAACGGTCGGACATTTTGATAAATATACTTGGCGAACTTACTTTTATTAGAAGACATCTCTTTATAAAAAGTTCTAATTCGATGTTAAAAACAACCTTTAACTTGGTCTCTAGTTTTGCCGTAAAACTTGCCTATTAGAAATAATATAGTTTTTCTTATATAATAAAATTACGGCAACTTTGTGAAAACGTGTATAATTTAATCGTTACAATTCCGTTTTCTACGTTTTAAAGGTCCTTAGCTTTGTATCAAAGTATACCAACATATTTTTGACAAGTCGACATAATTTACAACGCCCAAGCTTCATTTTTGACTCATACAAAATAAACAATGTTTGCTGAAATTCCAGAAATTTATATTTTTCGGCGCCAACTTGAAAAATTCATAACTTCTTCGTTATAGCTCCGTTTTAATCCGTTCAAGCGGCCATGTTTTCGTTTTAAAGTATATTTTCCAAATATCTAAGCCAAAAATATTTACCTACTGTCGGATTTTCCAGATTTTCAAAATAAGGACAGACCCTTTTGCAAACTTGTCGAAATGAGTTTTTCTCGCGCCAAACCTATTCTAACCCATTCAAAACAACTCCGGAGCTATTCTAATCCTACCATACACCTTCTTAGGGTGGCATGGGTTCCTAGACATCACCAAAAATAATATATAACAAGGAGTAATTATAGGATGGATTATATATATATAACACTTAAAAACCTTTAAAAAATGGTATAAACATCACATAACTTGCATGTTCCTCAAATAAAATGATATGACCATAACAATGAGTATGAAATAAAAATATGAATATGAATGCTTACAAGTGATATGATGAGGTTTAAGGACAAAGGGTTTCCTAATCACTTGAGGTTTTTATTGCAAAACCTATACAAGGATGATACTAGAGTAATAATCTTGTCTTGAAAAATAAAATGGTGATCCTTCTTTTGGTCTCCTTGTGGCTGCCGGATTTTTGCAAGAGAAAAAAGAATGAAATATTTGATCTAGTATTTGGGAAATGAAATGATATGAAATGAGTTTAGTATAATATACATTATACTTAAAGATATTTGCAAAAATCTTCCATGACTCACCCCTTGTGTCGACAAGGGGTGCTAGTCATTCTCTTGATATTATTATTTTTTGTTATTAAGTATAAGTATAAGATTTGTGAAGTTAAATGAGGTTAAATGATAAGTTGTAGTCACTTTTGAATATTTAAGGTAGCGTTAAATAAAAATAACTTTTAACGGGTAAAGATAAAATATATTGAGATCATAAAAATTATAAAAATACATTTCTTGCAAAATTTGAGTGAAATAATAACTATCGTATAGTATTTAATAAAACCGTCGTAATTATATAAATATAACAATTTATATACGAAATAAATTAAAACACTGGGTAAAATCATAATATTATTTTATAAACTTAATATGAATATAAAAATATATTGGAATAATTTTTGGAAGTAATGGATCAATTGTTCAAAATAATTAGTTACGCGATAACGTTTATTTAATATGAAAATTATACGTTTAATGTAAAATGCAAAACCATGTATGAACTAATATGATGACAATGATGTTAATGAAATGTAGACTAAACTTAGTCTATATGAAATGACCTCGATGATATGATCATGAATTCACAGCTAAACCATTACGGTTACGTGAATTTAATACTTGTAAACCTAGTTTACAATATACGATGAAATAGTAAATGTGAGAAATGACCGGAAATTGAGAATTGTGACATTCTTCCCATGTCGGAGGAATCACGTCCTCGTGATTCAATTAATGATACTATAGTCCGAACCGCGACAAAGGTTCTAAAAGTTCATGCTCGTACGAATAGTCTAAATGATCATGTCAATGCTCATGCATATGGATTCCTCATCCAACTAAATACATGCCCGTGATTAGATTTGATGGGGTAAACTTACCCAATATCGAACGTAGTCCTCAAAAGACCTTTAGATAGTGACTTGAGTAAACTTGTTTCTTAGCTTGACTTTCGCAACTTCATCAAACAAGAACTGTCACTAGATCAGGCTAGGAAACAAGTCTTTTGAATTAAGTCTTTTGAAAGATTCACTCGATATTGGATTTGCTTACACAAATCAAATCAAATCAACAAAATACATTACAACTAAGGTCGATATCGATAGGTCTCAAATTAATCAATGTCGTGAACGTGGTAAAAATTGGAAGGAAGTTATGCACTCAAAATCATGTCGTACAGAAATAAGGTAGTTGTTCGAAAGAATGTACCCGTTACGCGTTGCGGGCTTCCTCGGTACCCAGATAGAATGCTCGACCACGTGCGGGAGGAACTTCAATGTTATGATCTTGTGGGCCTTCTATTGCCAATGCCAGATTTGGACGATTTCCTTCTTGATTGGGTGTTCTTTTCAACTTTGGACGTGTTCCAAGGTGATCCGACTTCCACACTCGTAACATGCTTTTCTTTGTCCTGGTTCCCGTCCTGTTTGAGCAATTCCGCTGTGGCCTGTCTGTCCACATTTGTCGACTTTGAGCAGTCCTGAGTGATGATAATTACATCGAGTACACATAGGGTGTGGACCTGTATATCCTTTGCACTCCTGAGTGGTCGCTCCATAGTTCCTGTTTATTCTCTGCCTCTTGTTTTGCTGATCCTGGTCTCGACTTCCCTGGCGATCATCCTGTCGCTTTCGTCCATTGTCGTTTGCTTTTGTTAGTTCTCCAGACCTGATCACATCATTTGTCAAGCGATACGCCATGCCCACAGCGGCTTGCAGAGTGGTTGGGTTCGACGAGGTGACGTCCCTCCTAATTTCCGGTATCAATCCCCATATATATCGGTCGATCAACTTCTCCACAGTGGAAACCATGTGAGGAACCATCCTAGTTAACTCGTGGAAACGGATCGTGTACTTGTCGACCTCTACTCCTACCATCAAGTGATTCCAAAATTCCGCTTCTAGCTTTTGCACTTCATCTTTTTCAGTAGATCATCAGCTAGTAGTTTCTTAAATGCTTCCCAAGATAACGCATTTGCAGCCCCTCTTCCTCTAGTCTCAGCTGATTGTTCCACCGGTCAATGCTCGACCTTGTAGTAGACCAGCAGAGAACTCAACTCTGTTTCCTTCAAAGACACTTCGTGATACTAAGCTTCGACTCAACATTCTCGAACCAGGTTAATAGTCCAATGGCACCCTCAGTACCATAAAATTCCATCGGCTTGCATGTCATGAAAGTCTTGTAGCTGCACCCATTACTAGTGTCTCAAGTACCTTCTCCGTGTTGGTTCGTCTAGCATCAAGGTGCGCCATAATTTGGGTGAGTAGATCCGCTATTCCAGTGCGTTGTTGTTGGATTGTCGTTGTTTTTGGGTTGCCGTTGTTGTTGACTCCTGAGCGGTGTTTCGCGCACCATGATCCCGTAATGGACCAAAATATCGGGTTGAGTAAATGACACTTTACGAAGGCGTATGAGGTTTAGAACGGTGGTAATGTGTTATAGTGATCAAACATGACAGAATAGAGACATGCTATGTCTAACAAGTCGAAAGATGGAAAAGAGAAGGTATAAACAAGGTACGGTAATGTAGACGTGAACGTAAAAAACATGCTATGCATACCCACCCGACCAATGCAACTTCAGTGACCGACTCAAAAGACTCGACTAAACATGATTTAAAACTACCACTCTTATCATTGTATGGTTCTTCATAAATTAGACATAGTTGATCAGGCTATGTATAATTTATGAGTAACGATGCAACGATAGGACTAGTTGACTCGAATGATGTTCGATGTTTAATAAAACTTTATTCCGGTTATAGCTGTGATTTTTATTTTTGAAAAATCGGCATTCTCTATAACCTTTGGCTCTGATACCAATCTGTCACACCTCGCCGGAGGCGGACACACGAGGTGTAACGGAAGGGAACATAAGCACAAGATAATAGAACATACCAATGTTAAGATTTAAAAGAAAGAGTACACCATTACAATACCAGTTTAGCCGTCATCGGCAAATATATTACAAAGTTTAGATTCCAAAATATTTCGTTCTAGTACATAACAATTTGTAGTGACAAGTAAAAACTTCATTATGCAAGACCTGGTAGAAAAGCTTACTAACGATCACCTGAAATGCATGAGAGAAAAACGGGTCAACTATGAAAATAGTTGGTGAGTAAACATGTTTAGAAAAAAATAAGAAAACTCGTAAGAAAGAGTCAAAGGTTTCGGTCATCGAAAATAGTCCACAAAGCAAAGGCATTGTATATCCACTCAGTCCCAAGTTCCGCCCATACAAAACTTGCAACCTGTGTGTACACAACCCATTGAACAAAATATAGCGTATCAAGTAGTCAAGTATAAGTGATCATAATGGTTCATAATATAGTACCACGATATAATAATTCGTGGATGCTCCGAACATGAGGGACTTTGCACTGCTCCAACAAGGGAGACTTTGTAATGATGCTTCTGATGAAACCAAATTATGATGGGTGCCACTACCCAAAGTTATGTTGGGTGCCCCTTCCCAAAGATATACTGGGTGCCTCTTCCCAAAGATATACTGGGTGCCTCTTCCCAAAGATATACCGGGTGCCTCTTCCCAAAGATATACTCCGAACGTAGGAGACTTTATAGTGATGCTCCGAACATAGGAGACTTTATAGTGATGCTCACCATAGGAGACTTTATAGTGATGCTCAACACGGGAGACTTTAGGTCAAGGTCATAACATGTACGGTTCAATAAGTTCAAGTAAGGCATAATTTCATAATTAAGTTAAAGGATTTGATTCAAGTTCAAATATTCAAGTCAAAAGAGTTCACAAAAGTAAGAATCAATTCAATTCAAGTATGGTTCATGCATTTCACCCCAAAAATATAGCAAAACGGTAAAAAGGGGGTGTGATTACTCACCTGTTGCAATAGTTATGGTGACAAAAGTAGATACACTGAAATGAGGTGCGATCTCTATCCGCAAACTAATATGAATGATATGCTCTAATATAAGTCATGAAACAATGTCGTGCATGCAAACTCATATGATATCCATACCACTTGTACATTTTGGAAAATAAAGTTTATCGTTGAAATTTATGTTTATGACATATTGCCCAGTTACCAAGTACTTTACAAGTACTTACGTTGAAATGATATCCTACGATAATCATTTAGTGATTTATTATGAAAATATAACTTTTCGTCGTAAAATAATGTCGTTGAAATTTTCATGAAAGTGACTAAACGCCTCGAAAAGCTAGTCGTAAAATGGTGCACGCCGAGCGTTGGGAAACAAACTCAACGGTTTTGGGAAGCTCGTACCATTATCTCAAAGTTTTAGTACATGCATTTCCATCCTAGAGGTCTCGAACATAAAGAAAAATAGAGGTTAAGTATGGTACTTATGTCCCAAAATATAGTTTAAGGATGGTTTTCGACCAAGTTTGAGTGACCATAATTTATTTATTACAACTCCGCTAATCAAACGGTCGGACATTTTGATAAATATACTTGGCGAACTTACTTTTATTAGAAGACATCTCTTTATAAAAAGTTCTAATTTGATGTTAAAAACAACCTTTAACTTGGTCTCTAGTTTTGCCGTAAAACTTGCCTATTAGAAATAATATAGTTTTTCTTATATAATAAAATTACGGCAACTTTTGTAAACGTGTATAATTTAATCGTTACAAACCGCTTACGTTTTAAAGGTCCTTAGCTTTGTATCAAAGTATACCAACATATTTTTGACAAGTCGACATAATTTACAACGCCCAAGCTTCATTTTTGACTCATACAAAATAAACAATGTTTGCTGAAATTCCAGAAATTTATATTTTTCGGCGCCAACTTGAAAAATTCATAACTTCTTCGTTATAGCTCCGTTTTAATCCGTTCAAGCGCCACGCTGCTTTTAAAGTATATTTTCTAAATATCTAGGCCAAAAAAATTTTACCTACTGTCGGATTTTCCAGATTTATAAAATAAGGACAGACCCTTTTGCAAACTTGTCGAAATGAGTTTTTCTCGCGCCAAACCTATTCTAACCCATTCAAAACAACTCCGAAGCTATTCTAATCCTACCATACACCTTCTTAGGGTGGCATGGGTTCCTAGACATCACCAAAAATAATATATAACAAGGAGTAATTATAGGATGGATTATATATATATAACACTTAAAAACCTTTAAAAATGATATAAACATCACATAACTTGCATGTTTCTCAAATAAAATGATATGACCATAACAATGAGTATGAAATAAAAATATGAATATGAATGCTTACAAGTGATATGATGAGGTTTAAGGACAAAGGGTTTCCTAATCACTTGAGGTTTTTATTGCAAAACCTATACAAGGATGATACTAGAGTAATAATCTTGTCTTGAAAAATAAAATGGTGATCCTTCCTTTGGTCTCCTTGTGGCTGCCGGATTTTTGCAAGAGAAAAAAGAATGAAATATTTGATCTAGTATTTGGGAAATGAAATGATATGAAATGAGTTTAGTATAATATACATTATACTTAAAGATATTTGCAAAAATCTTCCATGACTCACCCCTTGTGTCGACAAGGGGTGCTAGTCATTCTCTTGATATTATTATTTTTTTATTAAGTATAAGTATAAGATTTGTGAAGTTAAATGAGGTTAAATGATAAGTTGTAGTCACTTTTGAATATTTAAGGTAGCGTTAAATAAAAATAACTTTTAACGGGTCAAGATAAAATATATTGAGATCATAAAATTATAAAAATACATTTCTTGCAAAATTTGAGTGAAATAATAACTATCGTATAGTATTTAATAAAACCGTCGTAATTATATAAATATAACAATTTATATACGAAATAAATTAAAACACTGGGTAAACTCATAATATTATTTTATAAACTTAATATGAATATAAAAATATATTGGAATAATTTTTGGAAGTAATGGATCAATTGTTCAAAATAATTAGTTACGCGATAACGTTTATTTAATATGAAAATTATACGTTTAATGTAAAATGCAAAACCATGCATGAACTAATATGATGACAATGATGTTAATGAAATGTAGACTAAACTTAGTCTATATGAAATGACCTCGATGATATGATCATGAATTCACAGCTAAACCATTACGGTTACGTGAATTTAATACTTGTAAACCTAGTTTACAATATACGATGAAATAGTAAATGTGAGAAATGACCGGAAATTGAGAATTGTGACATACATGAAGACTCTCGTGCTCTAAGTTTTGTCTTTTCTCCACTCGAGTTTCATGTTTCGACGCTCTTATGGAAATCCGATATCCAAAATCTTTATCGATTATCGTTTATCTATTAGCATAACTAACCAATGGCTTTAGATTTACGTTGAGAACCCTTACCTTTAAACATTGAGGACAATGTTTGATTTTAGTCTGGGGTGGGTAATCTTCGATTTGATTTGACCGCACTTGTTTTTTTTTTTTTTCGTGTACTCTCGCAACCCCGTTTTTCTTTAGAAATTGAAAAAAAAATTGTGCAAAAATGAGAAAATTTAAAAATTTTGTAAGCTTTTGCTAGTTTTATGATTGAAAAGTTCTTGCTAGTCTCTTAGAAGTTTCTTTAAATATGCATTTTCTTGAAATAGTCTTTGCTAATTGCTTAGACAATAGGCTATAAAATGCGATTCTAGCTCACAAGGCCAAGAATTTGCAAGTCTCCCTAAGTGATTTTAAATATGTAAGCTTTGACAAGAATTTGCGAGTTTCTAATAAGTGACTTTAAAAATGCGAGACTTGAGATTATTTGACGAAACAATTGCTAAGTTAATCTATGTTTTGACACCTTGTTGACTTTCCGCAGGTGAGAGTAGGAATGGAATTCTGACTTGACCGCAGTGTTGAGCCCTAGCTTGTTCCCTTAACCATAGATAATCTAAAAATTATCGGCTAAGCATCCTCGGATCTCATTATTTGGGATTTTAAATTTGCCGAGATCGAGGAATGATAGAGTTACTTATGAGTTTAGATGCTAAGCGTGGAGTAGTTGGTTCTCTTTAGAGCCCATCGAAGGTACTTATGGCTTTTTGTTCCCACAAAATTGTTTCACCCCATATTTGTCTAATAATAATTAAAGATGTTGAGTTTATGGCGATAGTTAGTTCTTTATCTTCTTTAGAAAATCCTTGCCCATGAGAGTTGGGTACACATCAAGGTACTCAGTTGCTGTGTAATAGACAACTGATTCCTGATAGTTTGCTGCTATTGTTTCTATTGTTATAAAAGCCGTAGGATTCGGAGTTTGGCACAAAAATTAACATGAAATAAAGCCCAAATGTATTAAAGTTGAAAAATCCAAAAGCCATAAAAGTTTTCTATGTCCGACGGTACCCGCATTGTCATGGACTTCTAAAAAGGTTGAGGAAAATCCAAAGTCATAATAAGACTTCTGATAAAACGGTAATCCCGTTGAGTTAGTGGTTGAAAAGACCAAGGGCCTAAATTGCAAAAATGCAAATGTGCTGAAATAAGTGTTAAGCCAAACTTTGAATCCGGGAGATATCTCCCTAAATCGTGTGAAATTAGGACCTTGATGTGGACCTCATTCTTGTGTGCAACGGTTTTCGAGGGAAGATAAATAACTAATTATCGACTTAGCTTCATATCTTTATCGAATAAAAATTATCGAAACGAGAAACTTGAAGAAATTCATTTCTCACCAAAAATAAAATAAATAGAGGAAAATAGGAAAATGGGAGCAAAAGGTAATTACACAAGTAACTTCCATGGGTAGTGTTAGCATCTAAAGTCATATTTAACAATGATTTCGATTTTACGCTTAGTTTGGGGACTTGTGAAAAATCAGGGACGATGTATTCTATCCGTATGGTCACTTGACGCTGTGTTGTGTTTCCTATTCCGTGATCCTAACGTGTCGTTTGAAAAATGTTGGAGTTATTGATCGACATGAAAGTTCAACAAACCGTCACTCATAACCGAAATGTGCTTAACCGTAATATCTATATGAGAAATGAAAGGTAAACGGGCGCTTTTAGAAATAAGGGTTTCTTAATCTCTTTTGAGGAATCTTTGCTACTTTTCATAGGTTTAGTAGAAAGAAGTTGAAATCTTTGTTTTTTAGAAGCGTGAGTTGATTACATTGCGTGAGGACACGGCAATCTTCTCGTCTGGGTATTTTGGTATATGTGAAAACATATACCTTTTTCTTTATCAAAACCGGACCAAAAAGACCAAAAACTAACCCCTAAAGCCATAAATATTTGTGTTTTTGTGTTTATGTATGTGCAGGTAATGGATATTGCAAAATGAAAAAAAAGAAGACAAATGGACAAAAACGAGCACGAGAATGGAAAGAGTATGAAGTTACGGGTCTAATGATAATTTTATTTGGAGCATCGAGGCAAAAGAAGAAAAATTTAAAGACCAAACGAAGAATTAATTAATTAGAAGAAAAAAATGATTAGCAGAGAAAAAGAGCTTAAATGAAAATTAAATGCAACATTTAACATTAGTAGGGCTCTTAATCTAGTGGGTGGGGACATTTTTGTCAAGCAAAAAGTTTTGGGTTCAAATCGGCTAAATTGTTGTTATATTTTTTTGTATCACTCTAATTATCTCTCCAAACCCAGCTGCTGCCCAAAGAATCCAAGCCCAGTGATGATTTGATATCAAGAGTATATAAATAAAAATTTGCAACTAAGGAAAGAATTTGGTATGAGGCTCCCACGTGAACTCCAAATAAATCCAATCATGAGCACGCGGACGCTTGGATTCTAATTACACTCACGCCGCAGAAAGAAATTGTTCCACCCTCTCATTGAAGGCCACGTGGCACACATATTGCATATACGAGGTATCACCTCGGAAGGATCGCGAAGCTGATAGAGGCAATCATATGGCTATAAATACCACAGCACCTCAAGAAGAACAGATATTTTTTTTACTTGCAATTTATTTTTCATACACTCTTTTTAGTAGCATTTTATTTTTATGTCTTATTTCAAGTTTTGTAACTTATCTTTTTAGCTTATCTTTATTTACAAAGTGCTTATTTTGTACCAAACTCTTTTAGCTTATTAATGAAAGTTATGTTTATGGTTTACTTAAGTGCTTATTTCTTCTTCTCATCTCTTTCTTTATTTTCTTTTTCTTTTCTTACCTATTAAGTTATATTAGCTTATTAGCTTATTATAACTTATTTAGGTTTTGCTTTTTGGGTTAGCTTTTTCTATAAGTTTATCCATTAAGCTCTTTTATTTGTTTTTCTTCTATAAAACTTTCTTAAATACTTTTCATAAGTAGTTTTTATTTTACTTATTTTATAAAAAGTTTACATCTTTATAAGTTTTAGCTTATTATGTCTTATTATCTCTTCTCTTCTTCATCATCTAGCTCGATTCAAACAACAAAAGAGAGGCATGAGCTTGTTGAGCTCGGCTTATTTTACAAATAAGTCTTGACACCTCTTAAGTTTGAGAGCACTTTTCTTTATTTTTAGCTTTTTTATGTAGCTTATTAATTAGATCTATTAGTTTTATCAAGTTTTTCATAAAAAGTTTGCATCTTTTTAAATTTTTATTGAACAATAAGCTATTTATTAGCTTGTTCATGTAGATCTAGTCCTTAAATATACCCGATTCGCATCTAATCTTCGGATGGGACAACTTAGCTTCGGGTGGACTTAGATCTTATAGTTTTTAGTTATAAAGTTTAAATCTTTTCAATTTTTAGATCACTTTTAGCTTATTTACATTTAGTAGTAGTGCTTATTATTGCTTATTATTGATTAACCCTTGTTAAAGTTTGTATCTTTTTGTGTTTATCATCATCTCTACCGCTAAGGCCGGAGCTTAAGGGTCTTTAAGCATTTTTAATATATAAAGTTTGAAGCTTTAGTAATTTTTAAGCTTGTTAGTGAATAAAGTTTTAAACTTTACTTACTAATTAGTGGATAAGATTAATAAAGTTGTAAACTTTTGTGTTAATTTGTGCTTATTTGATTGGGTGGTTTTATTCCTCTCGCTTCATCATCCGGTTCTACTTTCTTTACTTTTTGAATCTTTAGTAGTTATAAATTTTAGTATAATAGTTATGTTTATTTTTATTGAATTAATTGTTATGTGTTGTTTTGCTATGCTTAGTGAGTAGACTTTTTATGTACTTGTTGAGTAGATTATACCGTGAATTAAGTGTGGTTTTATAAAAGTTAGAAAATATATTGGTTAGTAATTTTAAGTTACTTAGATTGAAATTTTGGTTGTTTTGCGGCAAAAGCCGTGAAAATAATTGGGTTTTAATCTAGATATTGATATCTCTTTATGAAAAATTATTGTGACAAAATAATTATTTGTAAAAGATATTAATTCATCAATAAAGGACTTAATTAAAATAATAAATCACACTTAAGGATCTTGATAATTTGCTTAACAAGTATATCGCTTAATCATATTTCTTATTCGCTTGCTTAGCATAATTTAGTACGTATTTTTAGTTGTTATCTTTTATCGTTAACTTTAGTTTATTTATTTAATTGCTACTAGTTTTATTATTGTTTTTGCTTTAACTATTATCATTTTAATCTAAAACCTACAAACTTTAAACGTTTTTAGTTAAATTTGCATAATTGCTTATTTGTGTTTAGCTTTCTTGTTTTACATGCTTAATTGTTTCTTTCTTATTAAGTTCCAAAACCCAAAATATTTTTATCCTATTCAAATCGCTCGACCTTTAAACAACGAATCGATTTTCCATTACACCCTCGTTGGGAGAACGACCCGGGAGTTCCATACTTCCGGTAAATTATATGTACTACGAAAACGAACAAATCAAGCCCACCTTTAGTTTTAAAGGCAATGCTTACTTGTAACCAGGATTGAGGTAAAGATCGCAAAAACTTAGAATTGCAATCATCATTATCTGGCTTTGCCTTAAGCTGATTCAACTGACTTAAAATCTTGTGAAACCTGTCATAGCCCTTGTGAATTCCTTCCTCTTCAGAGATTTGAAATTCTTCAAACCTGTTGTCTCAAAGATCGATTTTCTCATTCTTCTAGACTCCTCATTCCCTCCAAACTTGGCCTTGATGGCCAACCATATATCCTTAGCATCATTCATGAAGTGAAAATCACTCAAGTGATCCTCAGTAATAGCTTGAAGAAGAATTGTTTTAACTTTGGTTTCTCTCTCTGAATGCCAAGAACTCTTCACCGATTTGGGAGGAACATAAATAAGATTACCATCGATCCGTGGTAGTTCTCTTCAAATGTTCCCTTCCTTACAATCTCCCATAGATTCCAATCAATGTTGGAGATCCAGCCGTGATCTTCATTGCCCATAAATCGTATCTCCTTCTTGAGGTATGGAAACTTAGCATTATTGTTCGAAAGACTTAGTTGTTGCAGATGAGTGGTGTTCTGGTTGTTGGTGACTTCGATATCATCTGCTGATCCAGGCATGGTGAATGTTGTGTTGGTTGTATGGGTGTTTAGAAAAGACTGTTCTTAGTATCGTAGAGACTCTCTCGAGGCTCTGATACCACTTGTTGAAACGTTAGACCTTAATAGATCTTGAGCACTCGTAGATCGTTAGTATTGCTTATGTAATCACAAACAAACTAATAAACAATCTCTACAACTTATATTCTTTAGCGGAAATCAAATATAAGCACAAACACAAATAACTAAGAACATGTTGATCCTCTATGGATCTTAATATTACTAAAACTTTGTTTTTCAAGTCGTACACAAATCATACTATTGTGTTCCTTTTATAGACAAGGAACCCTAACTTGTTTCCTAAGAAACGTATAAACATAAAACTTAATATGATATACATTATCACTTCTTAATAAAGCTCATGTATATCCTAACTAAATATAAACTATACACGGAATAACTATCTCCGCAGAAACAAACTACGTACTAAATAACTTCAGCAGATTCTGTTCTTCAGCATAAACATTGAACTTCAGCAGAATCCTTCGGCAGTAACATCAGCAGAATTCTAACTTAGCAGAATTCCCAACAAATGCGGACTTAGTTGCATTAGGTCATAAAAAGTTGGCCCATAGGACCAATGTATCTGCAGATAAATGGATCAAAACTTGAACCAATCCACACCGATCAGATCTCATTCTTATAATCTTGAAAGGGGAACGTAAATTCCACGTGAACCAATAATATGGTGCAACATCATTCATAACTTGAAAGTTAAATGTTTTTCCCTTGCCACGTCATTCGCGTACTCCTGTATTTTTTAGGAGGGAAATTGTTAAAAGAGAAAATAAGGTAATTGTTAAATAGAGGTGGAAAATGTTGCCTAGATTGTAATTTTACGGCATTTTGGCACTTTATTAAAAGTCGTGATCATTTTTTGCCCATCACTTATTTTTGACGGGCTCTTATGGGCTTCAACTAAAAATAAATAAATCTAAAAGGGAAAGTTGCATGTTGGGCGAAATTTGTCTCCTTTTTTAACATAACAACTCGTTCTTTCTTAGTTTCAATGATTTGTATAACTCATAATAGCTCATTCCATTCAAATCAAAATAGTTTTCTTGTGGTATTTGTGTTTCCTTGTGTCTATCTTGGCCTTCCAATTGGTGCCAATATGAATAAAGTGGCTAATTGGAAGCCGATAGTAGAAAATTTTCATAAAAGACTTAATTCTTGGAAAGCAAGAACCCTCTCATTTGGTGGTAGATCACTCTTATCAAATCGGTTCTTGGTACGTATTACTTCTCATTGTTTAAGGTTCCAAAAGGTGTGATCAGCTACCTTGAGAGATTAAGGCGTAACTTCTTTTAGGGTGGTTCAATAGACTCAAATAAGTTACCTTGTGTTGCTTGGAAGAAAGTTTGCTCTTCTAAGAGTTGTGGAGGTCTTGGTATTGGTAGCCTTTATGCTTCCAACATGCCATGGTGACAAAATGGTGGTGGAGATTTCATAAAGAACCGAGTTCGCTTTGGAGACAAATTATAGTTTCCATCCATAGTGATCAATGAGGCATAGGTAATGAGTTAAACAACAATCGAGGGCCGCCTTCAAGCACATGAAAATCAATTCATGACTTAAACAATCATCTGGCAAGTGTTAATATTAACATACATTCGACTTTTGTTCGTAAATTTAGAGATGGTCATTCTTTTGACTTCTGGAACGAGCACTGGATAGGTGATCGCAATCTTCAAACAACATATCCTAGGCTTTACATGCTAGAAAACGAAAAACACTGAAAGATTTATGAAAGGGTTACTTTTGTTTATGGGGTTCAAACGACAAACTGGAATTGGAGACGACCCATTAAGGATGGGCCTGAAAGTCAACAACTCAGCGGGTTGCTCATCCAGCTTAGAGTCTTAAACCTATCTAATGCCCCTGTTACTTGGAACTACACACTCGATCCATCCCTTATGTTTTGTCTCATCCTTCAGACGCCATGTTGAAAGTTCATTCTTGTCATCATCTCTTGATCCAGTAAGGTGGAACAAACATCTTCCCATTAAGGTTAACATCCATGCTTGGAGACTATGTATGGATTGACTACCTACAAGGGTTAATTTAGATTTAAATAAAATAAAAAAAAAAAAAAATCGATCTTGATTCTGTAAGATGTCAGGTATGTGATGGCGACATCGAAACAACAAAGCATTTGTTCATCGAATGCCCGGTGGCTGTCGAGTTGTGGGAATTGGTCTCGGCTTGGTGGGATGTTGGAGATTAACCTAGAGATATTCAAGGCTTATCTTCATGGGGTGATTTAGTGAACTTAAACAGCTTTTCGAAAGGCTGCTTTGATGTTGTTATCCAAACAACATTTTGGATCTTATGGAGATACAAGAATAGAGCTTTCTTTGATGCTAAAACCCCGCGGAAGGACACTCTAGGTGAAGAGATCAAAGCGCTTTCCCATTCTTGGATCCTCCATAGGCATAAAAAAGCAAATCTTACTTGGTTTGAGTGGATTTGCAATCCTAATCATGCTTGTACAAACTAATTGTAATCTTTATTGTTGTATTATTTCGTTTCTAATTTCTTACTAGAACGTCATATCTTTATATATAAAATGTTGTTAAAAAAAAAGGAAATTAAAAAGGGGTTTGTGATTCGTGTTTAAACTTCATGTTTTAGACATCGAAAGGGGTGATTATTGTGTTTGTAGTTTCTTTTTAGAAGCAAGATAAACCAAGTGTTGTTCTTGATTCGGTGGTTGAATTTGTGTTGATTGAAATGATATTTAAAGAGATAAGAAAGGTGGATGTGGTAACAGAGGAAGATACAAGTTTTAATTTTATTTTATTTTTATTTTGTGTGTGTGTGTGTCATGTTCAGCCGTTCACTTGTGTGTGTACCTATAAGTAGCATCTTTAAGGTTAAAAGTCGGCTAATTCTTAGTTTAAGTTTTGGGGCTGATAATATGTCATAGCGTGGCAAAACTTTTGTGTTATTTAGTGCTTAATCGTCTATA
Organism: Chrysanthemum makinoi; assembly: GCA_910596185.1. Taxonomy (NCBI): domain Eukaryota; kingdom Viridiplantae; phylum Streptophyta; class Magnoliopsida; order Asterales; family Asteraceae; genus Chrysanthemum; species Chrysanthemum makinoi. Next base: position 162,040,197 of record OU343225.1, on the reverse strand, counting down.
ATGTTTAAGACAACCATATTTTATTTCGATAGACGTTTTATTTTGATATATTCGATTCTAATGTTTGTTTTACCGTTATCTAATTTAAGTAGACAATAAGGGGGTGTTTGATTTAGGAATTTATTTTGTAATTTGATTTTTTTAAATAGCCCGTTTTGACCTGTGCCCGCCCGATCCGCCTGCTTAGGTGGCGTGGCATGACATGATCTTATTCGTCCAATGTGGTACGCGCCCTCCTTGCTTGATCAAACGGAGACCATAAGCATATATCAGTAAACAACTATAAATTGGTCTGTGTTGCGCAAAATTGACTTTTAAATTGACGGTTGCCGTAATTTTCACATTTTAAGGTATGTGTAATTACATGAGATAATTATTCGATAAAGTGAAAGTTGTACATTTGTACCCCTTTTCATTTGCATTTATAAAAAGAGAATTGATTTGCACACTCAAGTTTTTTGTTGGGACGCTCTACTCTATGCATTACATAGTTGTACAATATTTATGACTGCTGTATAGTTGAGTGTCTCAATCAAAATAAAAAGTGTGCAAATCAACCCCTTATAACAATGTTCATTCACAAAAGTTACAATGATCGTAAGATAGAACAAATACACGTATATAAATGAATCAAGGACATAGTACTATACTCTTGTTCACCAAATCAGGATTTGAATGAAGATAATGCTATGACAGAGTTGTTTCCACCGAAACCAAATGAATTAGAAATGGCTGCATGTAAAAAAGAAGTTTGAATAAGCAAACGAAACAAAGCATGAAAAATAAACAGGGCAAAGGGGCTACAAACAAACTTACCAACGTTGATTTGATGACGCTTCTTTTGATTGGCAACAGTGTCGAATTCTATTGTTGGTTCGAGGTTCTATAGTTCCAATGAAAACATGAAAGTTGGTATTAATCCGTTGTGTTTAGAATACATGCACCATCTCAAAAAATAAATTTTGTACTTATTATAAGTTGAATCTTGTTTCAAAGTATTGCCATTTAATTTCTTGTTAGTTTTATGGTTCATGTGATGAATATATGTTTTGTTGCAGTTTTGTACTTATAATACGTGTATGTTGTGCACATGTAAGGGTGTATTTCCTTTTTCTTATAAAACCATATATTTAACTATCCGTATATTTCAAGTGTGTTCCTAATGCTAGTTTTCGACAAGATAGTTACACAATTGGTGTGACATACAATTTGATTAATGGTGGGATGCAACCATCCTGTTTGAATCGCTTTAATTGTAGCAATAGCCTCAAGACCCCCGGCTGCTCCAATACTGTGTCCGATCATAGACTGAAACGCAATAAGTAAGATAATGTCAATAAGTATTTGAGGTTGTGTAGACAACTTGGACAATGGGGACGTTACCTTGGTGGCGTTGATTTTTATCTCTTTCGTTTTCTTGAATACCTTCTTCAGAGCATTTATCTCAGCCAAATCACCAACTAGAGTGGACGTTGCGTGTGCATTGATGTAATTTATCTACCAACAAGATTAAATTTGGAAAATACAATTAGTGAATTTTGCGTAAGTTCAAATCGTTTAAAGGAATAATAATGATAATTAAATTCGCAGAAAGGGGAAGTGATCCGTATTATTTATCTTTACAGTTCATAGACGACAAACTTGTGTTTGTGTTTGACGTTTTTGGATTTAAATTTCTAAATATTTCCAAAACCAAATTACAATTTCTTTTTTATGAAAGGCTATAACAAAATTACAATTTCTAAACGTTTTCCAAGTTAAATTACCTCCTCTACTGATACGCTAGCATCCGTTAGACATTTTTTAACACAAGATGCAACAGAAAAACCTTCAGGGTGTGGATTAGTTATATGATATGCATCACAATTTATTGCACCTCCCAAGTATTCAGCTAGTATTGGTGCATCCCTTTTTATTGCATGTTCTAAACTTTCCATCACCTGCACAAAAAGCAAACTAGTTACAAAAGTGGACGATCAAAGAAATTGGAGTCAGCTAGCATTGATGGTAAAGTTACCAGAACACCAGCTCCTTCACCAATGACGAACCCATCTCTATCTTTGTCCCACGGTCTGCAAGCGGTCTGTGGATCATTGTTTCTTTGTGACAAAGCATTACAAGCAGCATAACCAGCCAATGAAACGGGAACTAAAGGAGCATCAACACCACCAGCAATCATCAAATCAGCCTTACCATCACGGATACAATTTGCAGCAGCACAGAAGCAATAATTGGATGTCGCACACGCTGCTGAAATGGAATAGTTTGGTCCCAAAAAGCCAAGATCCATAGCAAGTAAGGAAGATCCCATGTTTGTTGTCATCAAAGGCGTCAAATATGGTGTAATTTTGCTTGAGCCTTTCTTGATTAAAGTCTCCATTCCATCAGAAAATACTGTAAAACCTCCCATTGCGGATCCAACAAGTACACCAGCACGCTCCTTATCAATCTACACAGTAAACACATGCAAGAACTTATCATCACTAAAATTTGAGACGTCTCAAGTTCAAATCATGCTTGGTTTAAAAAACTCTGAAGTGGCCGCCAACCTTCCGAAAGGAAAGGGCTTTACCCTGTTTGAGTCTGTGTGGCAGTGGCTCAAATCCCGTGGATTAGTTGGCCTAAAGGTGAGAAACTATGTTTAGCAAAATAATGAAGAAAACCTTAATGTTGTTACGTACACATCGAAAGGAATACTTAGACGCATGAAAAGCTGGAATAAATTACAAACCTTTGAACGTTCATCATAACCAAGAGCAGCATCTTCCAGAGCTTTTTTCCCTGCAACAATGCAGTAGCGCTGATGGTCATCTAGTCTCCGCTCAGTTTTGGGATTAATATATCCATTTGACTTGAACCCTCGAATCTGGCCACCAAATTGCGTTGTTTGGTTTGATACATCAAATCGATCTATTGATGTGATTCCACTTTCCCCAGCTAAAAGGCTTTCGTAAAAAGTATCAACATCATTTCCAAACACAGAAACAAGGCCGATACCTGTAATAACCACTCGCTTTTTTGCATTTTTCTCTCGTTTTGGGGCAGTGGTAGGGGGAGGCAAGCAAATATTCGACAGCGTCTGGTGAGTGTGCGTGATGGAGATCTGACAATTATGGGGAGTGAGTTATTAAGGAGTGAGTGGAGTGGGAACACCGTGGGAGATAGTAACCGGAAATGAGCTTGAGTTTCCATTATGGTGTAAAATGTACAACTATAGTAATACTGATATACGGTATTATGTTACTCAAACAATCATGCATATATATACAGATCAATATATCTGTAAACCTTTTCCTTTTAAACTCATCAGTCATAATTAGATACAATTTTAACTAATTAGCATCTTAGAATGCTTATGCAACTTAATTTATTGTACTTTAAGAAACATATATCATATATGTCAATATATAATATTTTCACTAGATCTTTGTCTTCTTAAACTTTATAAAAAGTAAAACATTTATTTGTTTTAATTAGTTGTGTTCCAATCAATTAGCTAGAATGGTGCTAGAGATTAGTGTAAAGAATTATTTGTTCATATAATGACTAATATATCTTTTGACGTGTAAATCATATTTGGATGGAATACTGGCTTAGATACAATCGTGGCATTCGACTTGTGGATTAGCGGTTGATTATATGCCTATATGCAATGAAGCCATGGAATCGAACTATCAAAGAACGGTCAAATGGCTGTTGGTCGATAAGCTAAAACAGCCAAAGTTAGATGTCATTTATTCCTCAGGAAGCTTCTTGAAGTGTACGTGGCTGTGTGCGTAGAGGGAACGTGACCTCATCTAAGCAGATTCGAAGTCTTTGGACTATAACAATAAATCGAATTGTGGCCACTCAGGAAGGCGAGAATGGATATATCAATCTGTGGCCCCTCAGGCAGATGCTTTAATGGTGTAATGCTGTTTAAATGTGAACAACGTAAGTACGATGTATAAATTTTGATGTTTACGCCCCATAAATCATTTTCAAGACACAGTCTTTTAATTTCCCTCTTTAACAATTTTTACTTGATCTTGATCGCATTCGTATTGTGTTTAATACATCATTTCACTCATGAATGATAGTTGATCAAACCTTTATATCAAACAATATGGCAATTCAACATTTTCATGTCATTTATATCACTACTAGATAAACCACTTTTAGAGACTACTAAAAGTGGGGAAAGTAGTCGCTAAACCTTTAGCGACCACTTAGTCTCTATAAATGCCTCTGTTGTAAAAATTGGTCCAGGCGGCCGATTAATTCTCGCATAATCGTTGATCGCTTACTAAACACCTTGATTTATCCTAATCGGTCTATTTAATTGGTTTGGTCAAAGATCGCTTAAAAATCGGTCAACAAACCGATTAATCGGACAAAATGGAACAAAATTGGTCTAATCTGATTAATCAAACAAAATCGCTTAAAAATATGTCCAAAAAATCGCTTAAAAATCAGAAAAACTCGCTTAAAAATTGGTCAACAAACTGATTAATTGGTCAAAGATCGCTTAAAAATTGTCAACAAACCGAGAAATATCTATGTTTCACTTTGAATTTTGAAGAATTATGTATTATATTTATATTTGAACACTTAAAATATTTTAACTTTGATGCACTATGCTTATCTCATACATATAATATAATATAATATGTAAAATTACAATTTTGTGCATAAAAATTCCAATCCGATTAAACCCCGATTAATCCCCGCCTAACCGATTAATCGCTAGGCCCTACCCAACCGCTTCATTAACGCCTAGCGATTTTTACAACCTTAATGTTGTCTCATTAAATTCGTCGCTAAAGGTTTTAGCGACCACATATTTTACTTTTAACGACTACGGGTTTGATTTGACTTTTTTGACTTTTGACTTTTGACTTTTTGACTTAACTTATGTGACAAAACCGTTAGCGACTGCATAAAGCCGTTATAAGTTCATCGACTTATTATCTTTAGCGACCACATGTGGTCGCTAAAAGTCCTTGACTGATTTGACCAAAATCTGTGGCGACTACTTTTAACGACTACAAGTGGTAGCTAAAGGTCCTTAACTATTTGACCAAGCAACAAATGACGACCACCTTTAGCGATCACATGTGGTCGCTAAAAGTGTCTGCAGGAAACCCGCAGGCTGTTTCCGGCCATGGAATAGTGAAAAACTACTAAAAACACTCAGATTAAAAGAAATGGATAACGAAGAAGAAGATAGAATGGGTGACTTACAAAATTGCTTACTTATTGACATCATTTCTCGTTTACCTGAGACAAAAGAAGCTATTAAAACAGGTACGCTCTCGAAACGATGGCAACATGTTTGGCCTAAAGTTCATAATCTTATTTTTATAGATGATGATAATCATCCGCTTGACAAATTTGTTTCGTTTAGTCGACAAAACCTTAACCCAATGCCGCCAATCAAACCTCATCAAATTTCTTATAGTGAAGACTTATAGCGACCACATATCGTCGCTATAGATAATAGTCAGTCAAATATGAAAGACGTACTTGTTTTGTTGTCTAACAAACTTGTAGCGACTACAATGTCGTCGCTAAAGGTTAGACGTAGTCGCTAAAAGTTTTGGTCAAAGACGAGGCAAAGAATGTGGATTTTTTGTAGTTTAGTATTGTAGTCGCTAAAGGTTAAGACGTAGTCGCCAAAAGTTTCTATCAAAGTCGGAGACAAGAATGTGGATTTTTTTTTTTTTTTTAAACCGTTTAGTGGACCTATACTGACGACATCCTTCGTAGCAATAGGTCGCCCGTCGCGAGAACTCAAAATTGGTGTAGTGAATTTGGATTAAGGTATCTTATACGAACAAGATAAATATGTCTATTGAAGGCTCATTGTTTTGTAATCACGTATCTTAACAAATTCTAGGTTACAAATATCTATCATTTTCACACATTTATCACTTACATTAGTGTAACCTTCAACAACCATTAGTCAATATAAGGTAGTTTTAATTTCTTGTTACTAGTCGTGTTCATTGGCCTGATATTGTGGACAAACTTAAATAAGTAATCGATAGTTGAAACAATCTTTTATGATTGAAAATTAAGTAATGGTTTTGCTAACAACATCTAATAAGAGCATCTAGTATGTTAAACTTTTATAAAGGTTTATAGTTTTATTATGACATTAATTAACAAACCTTGAACCTATCTTCAATATGTATAAACCTCATAAAGCTTTATAAAAATTATACAAAATTCAAATGCATTAAATTATGAAGAGGTTTAATATTCTAGACCTATTCATCATAAACCTATTTATAAACCTATCTTCACTATGGTTTACAAGTTCTTAGACTTATTCATCATTTTATAAACATTTTTATAAACTATTATAGTGGATGTCCTAAGATTGTTATTAATAGCTGATTATGTGAATTTAAGTTTAGACGGTATACAATATTCAAACAAAACCATTAATAATCACAACCACTTTCTAAAATTTCTTAAACACAAATACAATTCACTCTACATATTGATCATGTGAGCGAAGAGTATGAAGTTAGTTGGTAGCTATATGTCTTGATGTTAGCAGATTTCCCAAATATCTAATAGCATATATACTAGCTCACACTAGCAATCTGTTACTTATTGGCACCCGTTAAATTAATAGGCCCAAGCCCGGTTTGTGGGCTTCGGATCTATTAGGATTTAATATCTCTCATGTAATTGCCATTATAAATAGTGGTCACTAATAAATATAATATCGACGAGGAATTATGTAGTCCAACATGATATCAAGAGCGGGTTAAATCCTAGACCTAACCGTCCATTATGAGCCAGCAGCCTTACGCCTCTCCGTCCCGAATTCCCAGCCATCAATTCATGGCTTTCTTTGCTGCATTTTCTTAACTTTAATTTCTTCCCTCTCAATATCTCTCATACATGTTTCTTTTTTATTTATCTAGTCTTATTTATTTTTCTTAGCCATCATTGTTGACCACACCAATTTTCTTCACAAAGTTTTTCTTTTCATTTTTTTACGTTAAGTAAAACACAAATCCTTTTTCATTAATGTTCTTGTATCAATATTTGTTACCCAGAAAATCTCTTGCTTTTTAAGTTACTTAAAAAAAGAAAAGAATTTATAACCTCTCTTGCTTTCTTTTATTGTCAAAAGTTTGTTTTCTTTTCCTTCCCTTCAAATCTTATTCTCTCTCATTCTAAACTTTGTTTCGTGCCTTTTTCTTTCTTTGTTTCTTTCATGTTCCTTTTAATTTATCATCACTATGAATTTCAAATCTCCAGTGGAAGATTTCTCAAACGTCAAGATGCGGAACAAGAAAAAATTAAGTTAGCGTAGCTACGTTATGAGGAATTCACCAACAAAATCAATTTAGTTTTAAGCTTTTATGTTTATTACTCCAGTCCGAGCTTTCGCGATTTCGCCGCTTGGACTGCGAGGGAGTATTAGAAGATAAATAGGCTCAAGCCCGGTTTGTGGGCTTCAGGTCTATTAGGGTTTGTGGGCTTCAGGTCTATTAGGGTTTGTGGGTTTAATATAATATCGAAACCCACAGACCGGGCTTGAGCCTATTTATCTTCTAATAGATACATGTCTAATCTAATTTTGTACTTAATGTCTTACAATAATCTTTCGCAAATCACTTGACAAATCTGAGAGCAATATATATCTTTCCACAATTAAGTTTATTGGTGATAAGGCTATGCGCAGTAATGAAGGTCGAGTGTAGGTCGGCCGATTCAACAGTCGGTCGTCTTTGCTGGGTGAATCAGTCGCCTACCATTCGTCCTTTTTTTATTAAGTATTATTATTTGGGTCATGCCGATTAGTGAACCACAAACCAACAAAACTTTCCCACTTATTTTTTGTTTTTTGTGTTTAGTGTGTGTGTTTTCAGTGTGTGTTTTCGGTGAGTAGCATTGAAGATGAAGTTATAATTTTTTTGTTTTTTTTTAATGCGTGTTGTGATTTTTTTGGCTGTGACCGTTATGTTTTATTTTTTTTTTTAATTTTAGTTTTGTAAATTTTTTTTAATATTTGGAAATTTGGTCTTTTAAAAAAAATGTAATGAAACTAATAGGGCTGTAAACGAACCATACGAACACGAACGCTTAAACGGACAAATTTTCTTGTTCATGTTCGTTTATTAAGAAAATGAGTTGTTCATGTTCGTTTATGTTCGTTCATTAAGATACTAAACGAACGCTAAATGAACATAAACGATTCGAACATAAATGAATATAGACAACCAAACATAAATGAGCAGACGTGACATTTATTCATTTTCGTTCATTTAACTAAACGAACATAAAATATTGTTCATGTTCGTTTATTTAATAAATAAACAAACATAAACGAACTTTTCTTGAACAATTCATGAAATGCGCACTGAACGTTCAGTTCGTTTACAGCCCTAGAGATTAAATTTTGTTAGTTGAGAAAAAAAATAGATTAAGGTCGCTTTAGTGTGGTAAAAAGTCGTTTGTAGGTTGGCGAAGAGAGAAGGCTGATATGGCAGGTAAAATGAATGTCGCCCATGGTCATTGTTGTGCTTAGCCTAATAAACTTCTTCCTAGCTAGGTGCATGTGGTCGTACATGTACGGAATTCCTTAAGTTGCACTAACTGGGCTATTAGGCTATGCACAATGGTTCGGTCGACTTTATGGTCTTCGTCGGTCGAGTGTCGGTCGCCCCATTGTGGGTTGAAGGTCGTGTTCGGTCGCCGGGCAACCAAAACCACAACTCGGTCGTATTTTCGACCTAGTTTGTGTGCTTGTTTTGCGGGTAGATTTTGAATAAGTGTATCGTTTGGTTTGAATTGTTAAAATAAATAAATAAATAAAAATAATAATAAAAAAAAAAGTCGATGATGTGAATATTAGGTCGTTTGGAAAGAAAAAGCTGATATGGCAGGCAAAATGAATATCGTATTGGGTCATGATTGTGCATAGCCTTATATACTCGGACCACTCAATCAGTCACATACTACTATATATACTTTTTATAAGTCATTTTGTGTGTATATTTTTATAAAGTGGTTATTTTAATAAAAGATGATGGGAAAGTAACCAAAACAAATGAATGATGAGAGGGAATGAAGGGAAGTGAGAAGAGAGAAGAGAGAAAAAACTGAGGTGGCGCTGAGATAGCGATAACCCGATCAACACCACTCCCTTTAGTCTTATGAGCATGAAAAGAAGAGCATCATTGACATCATCATAAGTACATGTCTCAATCCTGGAACACCATATTAGAAAAATGCATCTACATGGGAAATACTTCATTAGAGTAAATTGCAAAAATCGTCCCTGTGGTTTGCCCAGATTGCAAAAATCGTCCCTGGGGTTCGCTAATTGCAGGCGGCCTCCCTGTGGGGAAACTTTTTCATCATTTTGGTCCCTGGCTTCTAACGACGTTAGTGTTGCTCAGTTATCTCGTGGTCCCAATTTGTAAATATCAAAGGTACAAGGACAAATGTGTCATTTTATGTCCTTGCCCCATTTTTCCCCCAAATTAAACCCGTTTACCCACTTAAAACCCTAATTGCACCCATCATTTTCAGTCCTAAAAATTTTAAGGTTAAATCACTTTCATCCTTATGCTTTACAACCAATAACCATGACAACGACAACCAGTTTATGGTACATAAGACCAGATGGACAAAGAGTAGATACAAAAGCTCTTTATGGTAAAAATCATACGTTGTTTTTTTCATGATTTGTTATTTTTGTTGTTGATATATTGTAATTGTAACTGAAACACTACTCTATGCTTGTGAAACATATCAATATCCAAACTTGTTTTCAATAAGGTTTCATCATGAAGGAAGATTCACAGAGTTACCAAACAGGAAGTATGTTGGTGGTCAGGTAACTTTTGTGGACTTGATAGCCATTGATCAGTTTAATATTGATCTCATGAACTCTTTAATGTACCAAAGCTTAGGTTTTGATGAGAATGTGAAAATGCATTATCACTACAAAGTACCTATGAAAGGTTTAGACATTGGACTGAAGCCTTTAGTTAGTGAAAATGATTTTTATGACATGTTAAAGCATGTTCCAAAGCATAAGATTCTGTATGTATATGCTGAGCATGGCCATACAAATGTTGATTTAGAAGCAGAAAAAATGAAGTCATTGAAGCATAAGGTTGAAATCAAGGAATTAGATAGTAATGTGAATGTAGTTGACTTAGAACTGGAACAAAATGAGGGTAAGGGTGTTGGGATTGGGGAAACTAATGAGAGTGATGATGAGGACCAAAGTGAGAGTGAGTATGAGCAGCAAAGTCAGAGTGACGATGAGCAGCAATCTGATGAGAGTGAGGAACACATAGAAGATATTGTTGATGAGGAACATATAATAGATGAGAGTGAAGTTAAGGTTAACATGACTAGTTTTAGTTTTCAAGTTGAATCAGATAGTGTTGACCCATTGCAGCCTATAGTTAATATCAGTGAAGATGCTTTGGAGGTTATAGATTATGACTCATTTGAAGATGTAGGATCTGATACTGAATATGATAGGAGAAAAGGTTTGAGGAAATTAAGGAAAGCTGCTGGTGCTACAACTGTCATAAATAGTTTAGATGCTGGACAAGAGTTTGCAAACAGGGATGAAGCAAAAGATAGAATCAGGGCACATTCAGTTGAGACTAGAAGGAATATAATGATAATAAAAAATGATAAACAAAGGGTTAGAGCACAGTGTTATGGGATAGTTCCTGAATCTGTAAAAGTGACAAAAGAAAGTATCTTAAATAGACAAAAAAACAAAGGATGGCAGGGGTGTAAATGATGATAAAGGTAAGGGCAAGAGTGTAAATGCAAAAGAAGACAAAAAAACCTCTATGTCCTTGGGTTGTGCATGTTTCAAAGGGTGATAAAGGCAAGTGGGTGGTTAAAACATTAAAGAATATGCATAAATGTTTACAATCTAGGAAAATAAAAGCCTGCACATCCACTTTCCTCTCAAAACACATCCAAGATCTCTTGACCATGAACCCTGATATTCCTGTCAAGGCTGTCCAAGAACAAATGCAGAAAAAATTTAATGTAGGTGTTACTAATACCAAAGCATTTAGGGCTAAAGCAAAGGCACAAGTTAATTTAAGGGGTGATGCTCAGCTTCAGTACTCATTATTGAGGGATTATGTGAATGAATTGATGAGGTGTAACCCAAATACCACTGTTAATATTGATGTGTATGGGGAAGCAAATCCAGATTCACCCACAAGAATGTTTAGGAGGATCTATGTGTGTTTGGGTCCATTGAAAGAAGGTTTTAGAGCTGCTGGTAGGGATTTGTTAGGTCTAGATGGAGCTTTTATGAAAGGCCAGTATCCAGGACAGTTACTCACAGCAGTTGGTGTTGATGCTAATAATGGTATATACCCAGTTGCTTATGGGATAGTTGAATCAGAAAATATTTATTCTTGGACATGGTTCTTGACCTGCCTTGGTGATGATTTGGATCTATACAGCAATTCCAACTTCACATTTATCACAGACAGACAAAAGGTTAGTTTCATAACTGTTTTTAAAGTGTTTGTTCAATTATTTGTTTTAACTTAATACTTGAATGCTTATTAAGACACATTTATCACATTTAGGGCTTGTTACCAGCAATTGCAAAGCTATTTCCTGCAGCAGAACATAGATTCTGTGTAAGACATATTCATGAAAACATGAATCTTACTTGGAGAGGTGCAGAGTACAAGGACTTGTTGTGGAAGTGTGCAACTGCTACCATTGTAGTTGAATTTACAAGATACATGGAAGAGTTGAAAGGATACAACAAAAAGGCCTATGAATGGTTAAAAAAAATTGACCCACAACACTGGAGCAGATCTCACTTTTCAGGTATTTAATTATCAATTAATTTTAACCTTTTAGTTGGATCAGTTTGGTTTAGTGTAGAGTCTTGTGAGCTAAGTGTGAAATTTACTTGTATCACAGGAAGGGCTAAGTGTGATCTACTGATAAACAATGTTTGTGAGGTCTTCAATAGGCAACTATTAGAAGCTAGGGAAAATCCAATAATTTTTGCACTAGAGTATGTTAGACAATATCTCATGAAGAGGATAGTGTTAGTGCAGAAGGTGATTGACAAGAGTGAAGGTCCATTAACTCCATCTGTTACCAAGGTTTTTAATGCCATCAAGGATGTTGCAAGTAATTATACAGTTGAGTGGAATGGAGCATATCTATTTCAGGTTAAGGGTCCATGGGGGGAACAATGTGTGGTAAATTGGAATCAAAAGAATTGCAGTTGTAGGAAGTGGGAAGTGTCTGGAATTCCGTGCAAACATGCAGTAGCTTGTATTCATGACTTGGCAGACAATGGTATGAATGTTGGACTGCCAGAAGACTATGTTCATCAATCATGCAAGCTCCATACATGGAGAGATGTGTATGCTTTTAAGGTGAATCCAGTGAATGGGAGACAATATTGGGCCAAGTTTGATTGCCCTACTACTTTAATTCCACCCAAGTCAGTTCCTTAAATTGGTAGGCCATCTAAGAAAAGAAAGAGAAGTGCTGGTGAGATTGACATGGTGAAAGGGGGCAAACTTACAAGGAAAGGTAAAAGTGTGACATGTTGTATTTGTAAAGGGAGTGGTCACAACAAAAGAAGCTGTCCTGCAAAAGATGTTGGATCAAGTCAGGTTGGAAGTCAAAGTGCACATGAAGTTGGATCTCAAGTTGCAAATGCTACTGCACCAGCAAATGCAGATGCACCAAGAAATGTTGCTGCACCAGATGTTACTCCAACAAAAAGAACCAAGAAAATGGCTTCAAGATTGAGTCCTAATTAATTTAGTTGCTGCAAAACTATGTTTAAGACTATGTTTTGTTTTTAAGACCTTAGTATGGTATGAATGTTTAGACTTTGCTATGTTATGTTTAAAACTTTAGTATGTTTACCACTATGGTATGTATGTCATACCAGTTTTCAATCTATGGCAAGTATTCTGTCTTTATAATGCAGTTTGTACATGTTTGTCATACCAGTTTACATTATGGTATGTATGTCATACTAGTTTTCAATCTATACTAAGTACTCTATGCTGCAACATATACCAGTTAACATAAAGAACATAACCATAGCTTCATTACATATACCAAAACTTGTTGACCATTACATACCAACCTTGATCAACTACCTTCATCAGTTAACATAAAAAACATAAAAAACATAAAAAGATTACATTGAGATCATAAAAACCACCACCAACCAACTACAAATCAAACAAATCTTCATCCTACGATATCCAACTGCCATTGCATCCAAAGATTCTTGGACTTCATTTCTTGACCTTAGAAGACCAGGTATAATCTGCCTTGAACGAGCACACATAGGTGGATCAAACCATAAAAAGAAGTCACAATGTGGTTCCATTTGAGAGCAACACATAAACCTACGACCAGGGTTATTGTTTGTCCAAGAAGTGTGAATAGTTGCTTGGATACCACAAAAACAATTCACATTTGCCATTACTTTGACTGATTTGGTATTCTAAAAAAAGTAGGTTTTTTATGTTTGGGGAAGAGGAAATGGATTTGGGGAAGGTGGAGAGTATTTAATAAATGGGGAATTGTGGTGTAAGCATGTAAAAAGACATATTTGTCCTCGTGTGCAAAGCATGTGCCTCCCTTAACTGACCAACACTAACGTCGTTAGAAGCCAGGGACTAAAATGATGAAAAAGTTTCCCCACAGGGAGGCCGCCTGCGATTAGCGAACCCCAGGGACGATTTTTGCAATCTGGGCAAACCACAGGGACGATTTTTGCAATTTACTCACTTCATTATTTCGTGATGGAGGCTTATACATGCCACAAGTGATTTCTTAGTTATAGTGTACTCCAATCTAATAAAGTCATCATTAAAGAAGGTGTTTCGACCTCTTAAGACATTCACTATGTTAAACATTTATAAAGGTTTCTAGTTTTATTATGACATTAATTAACAAATCTTGAACCTATCTAAACTGCGTATAAACCTCATAAAGCTTTATAAAAATTATACAAAATTCAAGTGCATTAAATTATGAAGAGGTTTAATATTCTAGACCTATTCCTCATAAACCTATTTATAAACCTATCATTACTATGGTTTACAAGTTCTTAGACCTATTCATCATTTTATAAACCTTTTCATAAACTACTATAGTGGATGCCGTTAGCTTACTTGTGCCAGAGTTAATTAAGTGCACTGCTGAGTACAACACACTAGTTATACTATGATCTATATGAACCTATGGAGTTGCACACAAAGTATGAAAGTATTGAGGAAGTTTGACTAGTCATTGACCCGGTCAACACAAGATAATAAGCATACAAGTTTGTTGCATGCGGTACTTGCTAACATCAATAAAAAAAGATGTGTGTGTGAGAGAGAGAAAGGGAGAGAGAAAAAGAAGATGGTTGGCAAGAGGTTTTTAACAAAAGAAGACAAAGAGGAGAAAAGATTAATAGACCTCAGAAGGTCCATGGGAAAGATATTGTCAAGTTTTTCGTCTCTAATATCCCAGATGGGTGCCGACCATGGGATCTAGCGACAAGGTTCAAGGAATACGGAACGATTGCCGGGGTGTTCATAGCCAGGAAAAGGGATAGTAGAGGGGCGCGTTTTGGGTTCGTTAGCTTTAAACGTGAACATGGCTGGAAGGATTTGGAAAGAAGTATGAAGAATGTGAAGATAGGTAGTTTTAAACTAGATATTAACATTGCTAGGTACGCTTCCGAGAATGAAACCATGGGTATTGGTGCGGCTAACCATGGAGATGGGCATGTTAGAGCGAAACCGAAAGGTCCCGCTCCTCCTCCATCTGCTTGGGGGAAGTTTAATGGAAACTCATACAGCAACATGGTGAAAGGTATCTCGAATGGCCAGAAGGAGATATTTATCAACCTGGACCCCGTTGTTGGTGAGATGTCCACACTTTACGGGCGCGCTGTGGTGGCGTGGTGTCGGGATTTCCACACTCTCTCATCCCTCAGCTCCCTGTTGGGGGTTTTCGGTGACATGGGTTTGGAGATGCAATACATCGGAGGCCTTTGTGTGCTTTTGAGTTTCAATAATAATGATGACTCCTCAAAGTTTTTACAACTAGAAAACTGATGGGGAGGTTGGTTCGATAAGGTGGAGGAGTGGTCAGGGCAAATTATACCTTTCGAGCGTATTGCTTGGGTGGGTATCCATGGTGTTCCTTTGCATTTGGCATCGGCTAAAACATTCAACAAAATCGGTAGCCATTTTGGAAAAATTGCCCATCCTTCTTTAGTGCATGTTGGCTCGAAGAACCGTTCCGTGGAAGGTATGGGTATCCTTGTTAGCGACGGCAAGGAAATTAAGGATTCCATAACTATCATGTGGAGGGGTAAAACATTTCGCGTATGGATCCTGGAGAAGTTGGTGGATTGGCAACCTAATTGTGTAATTACTGGTATGGGTGGGACGTCTCCTCCAGTTTGGTCTCCTGTGAATAACATCGAAGATCCGAGTAAGTCCATGGCTGAGTCCAATGATTGGGAAGAAGGTGAGGTGAGACAAGATGATGATCAAGATGTGCATGGGAAATAGAAAGGTAACGTAAGGTCGTTGCATGGGGAAGATCAGGTTTTTAATGCCAAGGTGGCGCATGATCTTGGTATACCAAAGGACTATCTTTTCAATACAGAAGGGGCCTCAAATACAAACGGTTTTGTATTTAATACAGGTCCAAAAGATAATATTCTTGGTGGGAGACTTAATGTCAAACACAAGAAATCTAATGCTAAAGATTGGAATATCTTGGACCGTGAGTTCTCTTTCAGGCCCAAAAAACGGCCCAGAGAATCAGACCCTTTTTCTCTTGATGGTCTTTTGGGCTTAAAGGATTTGGGTACTTTACCTAATAACGACACCAGGTCTTGTAGGGTTAGTAACATAGTATCAGATGAAGAGCAAAGATCTTGGGACCTCAACAACTCTCCTTCCATCCCCATGGAGGGGTGCTCGAATATTGGTGTTCAAGTTGATAACGAAGGTACTTCGGAGCAGGAAGGTGAGACCGATCAAGTTATGCATACCGAAATCAACGAAACTATGGGAGTGGGTAATCTCGTGGGTCTTGATCTCTCAAAAGCGGCCTCTGAGATTAGGAACGCCATCACGGAAGAAGGTATTAATCGTGTTTATCAATGAATATTCTCTCCATCAACATTAGAGGGGTGGGGGGAGATAGGAAATCAAACTGGATAAAAAAGATTAAAAACAAAGAGCAGGTTTCTTTTCTAGCTATCCAAGAAACTCAATGTGGGGGTTTGGAAGAGGATTCTATTAAAAGGTACTGGGGAAATACTAAATTTGATTTTGAAGTGATGGAACCAACGGGTAGGCCAGGGGGTCTCGTTAGCGTTTGAGACCCGGGGTGTTCAAAAAAACGGAAGTGATAAATCACGCCAATTACCTGGTTACAAAAGGGTCTCTTATTGGCAGTGACAAGGTTTTGTTAGTGGCAAATGTTTACGCCCCTCAGCATAGGAGGGACAAAAAAAAGATTTGGGATGAGCTATTGGAGCTTAGAAATAGACATTCTGGATGGTGGATTTTGATCGGTGATTTTAACGCCGTTAGAAATAGTGAAGAGAGGAAAGGTTCGAGTTTCAAACGTGGCTGTGTCGATGATTTCAATTCCTTTATTGAATCGGCAGACCTGTTCGAATACGAGATGAGGGGTAGCAAATTCACGTATTTGAAAGACGATGATAGGGGGAAAAAATTAAGTAAGATTGATCGTTGTCTAGTGAGTAAAGAGGTTTCGGACCTATGGCCCGAGGCGTGCTTTCGATCCATTCCCAGATTATTTTCGGATCATAATCCGATCCTTTTATCTCTGGTGGACCTCAATTTTGGGCCGAAGCCTTTTAGAGTTTTTAATTCTTGGCTTGATTTACCCGAATGTGTGGAGGTGGTTACAAAGACTTTGAACTCGTTTCATTACGAGGGAGCCCCTGATTTGAGATTGGTTAAAAAGTTGAGATGGCTTCGTGGTCATCTAAAAGAGTGGCGGGATTCTTTACTGAATAAAGAAAACGAAGAATTAGAAGTTTGCAAGAGAGAGCTGGAAGAATTTGACAAGGAGATGGAAAATTCAGACCTTTCGGATGAAGATCTATGGTCTCAGATAGAATGCAAAAGAAGGGTGATTGAGATTGAGGATCGTAAATCCCAAGACTTAAAGCAGATTTCTAGAAGTAAATGGGCGATGGAGGGGGATGACAACACCCGTTTTTTTCATGGTATCATTAATATGAGGAAAACCTCCAACGCGATCCCGGGGCTTATGGTTAATAATGAATGGGTGGCTAAGCCGAAGCTGGTGAAGAAGCAGGTCCTAGATTTTTTCAAAAATAAGTTCAGTGAAAATTGGAAAGATAGGCCTGTGTTGGATGGTGATTTCTTGTCCAAGCTTTCTTCTTCGGAGGCAAAACTGTTAGAGGAGCGTTTCTCCAAGGAAGAGATTAAAAAGGCAGTCTTTGATTGTGGGGAAGATAGAGCGCCGGGTCCCGACGGCATCACCTTCAAGCTCATTAGAAAATTTTGGGGTCATTTCGAAAGTGATTTTTACGATATCATGGGGGCTTTTTTTGACGACGGGGTGTTAAATAGGGGATGCAATGCCTCTTTCATCACTTTGATTCCCAAAGTAAAAGACCCGGTGTCTCTTAATGACTATCGTCCAATTACTTTGGTCGGTTCGATATGAAAGGTTATTTCGAAAGTTCTCGCAAACAGGCTTAGATTAGTTATAAGCTTAGTTATTTCTTATAATCAATCGGCCTTTCTTAGTGATCGTTTTATTTTAGATGGCCCCCTAATTTTGAACGAGGTCATCTCGTGGTCCAAGAGATGTAAAAGGAAAGCTCTCATTTTTAAAGTGGACTTCAACAAAGCCTTTGACAACGTTAACTGGGGTTTCTTACTTTCGGTTATGGATCAGATGGGCTTCCCTAGCAGATGGTGTAAGTGGATTTTTGGGATCCTCTCGTCCGCCCGGGCAGCTGTCCTTGTCAATGGTTCCCCTACTTTTGATTTCCAATATAGCAAAGGGGTGAGGCAGGGCGACCCTCTTTCCCCTTTCCTCTTTCTCATCGCTATGGAAGCTCTGACCTGCATCATGAATAAAGCGGGGAATTGCGGTTTTTTCGAGGGCCTCTCTCTGCCTAATAATGGTCCCACTCTATCTCACCTTCTATACGCGGGTGATTGTACTTTTTTGGGGGAATGGTCTTTGCTTAACATTAAAAAGGTTACGAGAATTTTGAGGGTCTTCTACTTATGTTCGGGGCTAAATATTAATTTGGGGAAATCTCAAATTTTTGGGGTTGGTGTTGACAAGGGAGAGCTGCAAGACTCCGCGGCTAGTGTGGCGTGCAAATCTGGGACTTTCCCTTTCAATTATTTGGGCATTCGTATCGGTGGGAATATGAATAGAATTGTGAATTGGGATTTCTTGTTTGAGATTTTCAAATCTCGGTTATCAAGTGGAAAGGCGGTGTCTCTCCATTGGGGGAGGGTTACCTTGATCAAAAGCGTTACGGAAAGTCTGCCGTCTTACTATCTCGTTATTCAAGGCGCTGTTAAAGTGGTGGAAGGTTTGGAAGGTATTATGCGTCGCTTCCTTTGGGGTGGGACGGAAGACTCGAAGAAAATAAACTGGGTAGCTTGGGAAAAAGTCGCTTCCCCGGTAAAATTTGGAGGTCTTGGATTAGTTAGATTAGCTGACACTAATGTTGCTCTCCTATCGAAATGGATTTGGCGTTACAGATGCGAGCCCGATAGTTTATGGAAGAAAGTGGGGGGCGCGCTTCATGGGTCTTCTAGACAATGGTCCTCGCTCGTTGTGTAAAAAGCTTCGGGGGTTTGGGCTAACATTGTTAAATCGGTTTCAAGATCAAGGTTTAGGGACCAGTTTGAATCAAGCGTTTAAAGGAGTTGTGGGTGATGGAAAAGCTATTAGATTTTGGTTGGATCCTTGGATTTCCAATGAGCCTCTCATGGACGTGTGCCCCATTTTGTTCAAAAAAGAAAAAGAGAAAAGATGTTTAGTCAGGGACAAATTCGACTCGAATATAAATGGTTTCTTATGTTTTAGTGGTTCTCGTATGGCTAGCTGCTCCGAAGCCGAGGAAGAGGAAAGAATTAAGTTAAATAATCTGTTGGTGGGAGTGCACCTCAGTGGCAGTCATGATCAATGGAAGTGGATTGGTGGGAAGCAAAACAAATTTAGTGTCAAGGCTGTCAAATATTTCATTAGAGGTGGGTTAGACCTTAGCGACAGGTTGGTTTTCAAATGGTCCAAGTGGGTGCCAAAGAAGATTAATATATTTATGTGGAGGTTGCTGCTGAATCCCCTTCCTACTATGGATGCCTGCGTGTTAGGACTGCAATGTAGGCTCCTCGGTTTTGCAATTTGTGCGGCGGGATATGGTCGATTGGATCATCTTTTACGCTCTCCATCACGCGTCGCGTTAAACATTTGGTCTCAAGTGAGTGATTGGTGCAAGGCTTGCTCTATTTATCTCTTCTCGTGTTTAGACATCTTTGATATTCACTCGCTACTGCCGGGCATGTTGAGAAGGAAGATTTTAAAAGGTATAATGTTTACTTAGTCTTTGGTGCATTTGGAAGGCTCGTAATGCCAAAAGATTGATAATGCCAGTATTGATTCTAGGATGATCATGCAAGACATTAAGTCTCTTAGTTTTCTTTGGTATAAGAACCGTTTGAGGAATTGCTCGATAGGTTGGAATGATTGGTTCTCTTTCAATTTGATGTAATTTTTGTGTAGTTGCCTCGCTTTTGGCGGGGTTTGTATTTGTGTGAATAATAGTCTCCTTTCAAAAAAAAACATATACTTTTGTTGACCTTTATGTATATTTAGTCTCTAGTTTACCCATCTGAAGGTGATCCCAAGTTGCCTCGTTTAGAGTACGTAAGCCCTTTTGATTGGATCGTGGAATGCAATTCCCAATTCTTTCTGCTTCAATGCTTTGGAGATCATATTTATAAAGTTCTATCTATGCAGAAGAATCGGGCATCATGTTTGACCAAAACTTGGTTTCTTGTCAGGACTGAACTTATGTTTGTTTTGTTGGTTAGGGATAACTAGTTAAAATAAAAAGATAAAAAAATATCAGCTAAAAAGTAAGTCAAACTAGTTGGAAGTCAGTAATAATAAGATAACCTACTAAATGACATTTTTCATGACACTAAATATTTTTTTTTCGTAATCATGATTTAACTCACAATTTATTAACAGAACTGAACCATCGTACCCAACTCAACCCAGTCTGTTTTCCAGTTTTGGATCCAATTTGACCGTCTCAACAAGTCTTTGTTTTGTCAACCTACCTGGTTCATTCTTGTTAGTTGGCTGTAAGGCTCAACGAAAGACAAATGAGTAAATTGTTCTTACAGTTTTTCGATCAGAAACTAAGGGGCCGTTTAGTTGGTGAATTTTTTTTTTTGTTTTCCGTTTCTAAATTCCTAGAGAAGGTATTAGTTTTTCTTACCTACAGAAGAGTTAAGAATTTTGAAAACCCGTTTAGATGGAATTATATTTTTCCATTTTAAAAAAATGAAAAGATGTTTATATGAAGCTCTTTTCAAACATTTTTTTCTTTTTAAATCAACTTTTTTTTCCATATTGGATCTTTGTATGTTTTTATCCAATTTTATCAATTTTATACGTTTTTGTACGGTTTTATATGTTTTCATCCGTTTTTTATCGTTTTTGTACGTTATCATTCTTTTTTATCCATTTTTATACATATCATCCGATTTTAATACGTTTTACACGCTTTTAAACTTCTTTCATCCATTCTCGTCCGGTTGCTTCCGTTTTGTATGCTTTTGTATGTTTTTATACGTTTTCGTTCGTTTTCATCTGTTGTATATGTTTTCGACCATTTTTTTTTATGTTTTCGTATGTTTTTTTTTACGTTTTCGTCTATTTTTACTTTTTTCACATTGTTTTCGTTGTTTTAAATTCATACGTTTTATGCGTTTTTTTACGCATTTTCTGCTTTTTACGCTTTAGTGCGTTTTTTACGTTTTCCTCCGTTTTCTAACGTTTTCGTCCATTTTCTTACATAAGATAATATAAAGCGTGCAAAAGCGTACAATTATGAAATCACATGAAAGCAGACGAAAACGTAAAATGACGTAAATGTAAAGGACACAAATGTAAAAATGGAAAGCGTAAGAAAGCGTGCGCAGACAGCATAAAAAGCGTCTGGCGTAAATAAACGGATGGCGTAAAATGGGCAGCGTAAAGCGGACAGCAACAAATCATATGGCGTAAAAATAGACAGCGTAAAAATAGACAGCGTAAAAAAGCAGACGAACGTAAAGCAGGGAAAACTTAAAAAGTAGCGTAAAAGCGGACGAAAGCGTAAAATATGACAGCGTAAAATAACAGATGAAAACGTAAAAAATATACGAAAACGTAAAAAACGGACAAAAACTTAAAATAACAGATGAAAACGTAAAATTACTGACGAAAACGTAAAAAACATATGAAAACGTAAAAAAACAGACAAAAACGTAAAAAAAAAATCGACGAAAACGTAAAAAAGCGGATGAGAAAAAATAAAAAATAAAAAAAAGTAAAACAAAGACAAAAAGCGTAAAAGTAAAAATCGAGCTGCGTAAAAGTAAAATAGGATGAAAACATAAAATAATACGGATGAAGCGTAAAAAACATAAGAATAAAAAAAATGGATGAAAGCGTGAAACGACAGCGTCAAAAAAAATAGCAGCGTAAAAAACACGGTGAAAACATAAAATATCATAAAAACGTAAAATAACATATGAAGACGTAAAATAACGGATGAAAACGTAAAAAAACGGAAGAAAACGTAAAAAACGGACGAAAACGTAAAAATGGACGAAAGCGTAAAAAGCAATCAAAAACGTTAAAAAAACGGACGAAAACGTAAAAAAAACGGACGAAAACATAAAAAATGACAAAAACGTTAAAAACGGATGTCAACGTTAGGAAACGAATAAAAACGGTTAAAAATGTATAAAAATGTATTAAAACGGACGTAAAAAAAGTAAGAATAAAAAAAGTGAGAAGAGTAAAATAGTTTTTTCAAATTTGTACTTAAAATTTAGAGAATAAGAATTTCATATTTTTTAAAATTCTTGAAAAAAAATGTAACTAAACAGATTTTCAATATTTCCTTTTTCATATGAAAAAATTCTTGAAAAAATGGTAAATTTTTCACCAACTAAACGGGCCCTAAAACCTTAAAATACAAAATGCCAAAGAGCTCAACAAAATCACATACAAGTTGACACTTTGTTGAATTCTTTTGTGGTCCTCCATCTTCATGGAGCTCCC
>OU343225.1:161975000-162017720 GCA_910596185.1 Chrysanthemum makinoi | reverse complement strand
AGCTGTCTTGGAAGAGATGATTCCTTAGCAGCAACTCTAATGGACTTAAAGGTAGGCTTGGTGCGGGGGGGTGAGGTCTTGGGAATGTCCGACTTGTCATTTGAATCACCCGGTGAAGTAGACCCTTGGTGAAGACTTATCCTTGTCGACACACAGAGACAAAGTCAGTAGATGAAGTATCGAGGAGTGGCAAGTCCACTTGAATTTTGCCATATAGATGGTGTGATCCATCGAAGTCAAGCTGTAATGGACATGTCAACGGAGCATAGGTATTCCTCAATAGGTCCACGGCGTGTAAATCTCCTTCTTTAACAAAGTTAGCTAATCTGGGTGTAGATTTACGTGTGTCATCTCTAGCTTCTAATCCTACATATTTCTGAAAGCCTAAACCTATAGAAGTATTAGGAGTTTGACTACTAGATGTGACTTGCTAACTTATTACCATTCAGTAACCATTAATTATGCCTAGCAATTTCTTTCTCTAATTTTTCTTTCAACACAATATTTTCTGAAATTACTCCTGCTTTTTTCTTTCTAGTCCTTTTAAATCATTTTTAGTACATTCTAGATCACATTCTAGCACCCTAATCTTCTCATCATAAGCTATTTGATTCTTCGGAAACCAAACCTTTTGTCTTTCTAATGTTTTTAATGCCTGTTTATAAGCTTCAACTTCAGCATTCATTATATTTAGGTTTCAAAATATCATATGCTTCCTTAAGTTCATTATACTTTACAAACAAACAATTTTGTACAGAGATGCCCATCAAGGCAATCGATCATGCATATCCTCTGGAAGTGACAGCTTGCTAGCACCCGATATTATCGGCTTTGAGCTTTCATCATTCTCACCTTCTGTAGCTTCCAGACATTAGTGTCCAAAGTGACCATAGCCCGAGGATCGGTCTTTGAAGTTCGGCATCCCTCGATTCTGCGTGATATGAAGAGTATCTCACCTCATCACCGATTTCCTATCCTTACATTCTCACGGAGAAGTGACCCATCGATGACATGTAAAGCACTTGACCTTCTTTTTGTCAAACCTTGGATCTCTTCGACCAAACTTCCTCTCGACCTTAAACAAATCTCTGATGTCCATAGAGAGCATGGCCACTTGCCACTTCATCTCTCTCCATATCCGATGGATCCACACTGTTCAAAATCCTCATATGCCGATTCTGGCGAGGGTCATAATAAACAAGAAGGATCCAAGCACATCTTCCATTATACCACTAGTTTTAGATTGAGAACTTGATTGAGTGGTAGTGTAAGATGATGATGAGTAAGTTGGACTTGGAGCATGGATCATCTTTGGAGTAGAGGCCCCAACAAATCTGTGTGACTAGAGATGATGAGCAGGAAGGGACTTAGACATCATGCTCAAGAGCTTTAAGCTTGTTTGTGACTCATCATCAATCATGTCCAGGTTTAGTTTAAGGCAATCTTACTCTTGAATAAAGATCGCGTAAAACTTGTGAATTCCTTCCTCTTGAGAGATTTTGAAATTCTTGAGAAGCTGTTGTCTACCGAGTTTGAATTCGTTTTCTCATTTCTCCTAGACTCCTCATTCCCTCCAAACTTGGCCTTGATGGCCAACCATATATCCTTAGCATCATTCATGAAGTGAAAATCACTCAAGTGATCCTCGGGAATAGCTTGAAGAAGAATTGTTTTAACTTTGGTTTCTCTGCTGGCGCGGTAACTCTTCACCGATTTGGGAGGAACATAAATAAGATTACCGGATCCATGGTAGTTCTCTTCAAACTGTTTCCCTTCCTTACAATCTCCCATAGATTCCAATCAATGTTGGAGATCCAGTTTTGCATCTTCATTGCCCATAAATCGTACTCTCCTTCTTAAGGTATGGAAACTTAGCATTCGTTGAAAGACTTAGTTGTTGGATGAGTGGTGTTCTGGTTGTTGGTGACTTGATATCATTTGTGATCAGGGCATGGTGAATGTTGTGTTGGTTGTATGGGTGTTTAGAAAAGATTGTTCTTAGTATCGTAGAGACTCTCTCGAGCTCACGATACCACTTGTTGAAACGTTAGACCTTAATAGATCTTGAGCACTCGTAGATCGTTAGTATTGTCTATGTAATCACAAACAAACTAATAGACAATCTCTACAACTTATATTCTTTAGCGGAAATCAAATATAAGCACAAACACAAATAACTAAGAACATGTTGATCCTCTATGGATCTTAATATTACTAAAACTTTGTTTTTCAAATCGGTACATAACTCATACTATTGTGTTCCTTTTATAGACAAGGAACCCAACTTTCCCTAAAGCGATATAAACATAAAACTTAATATGATATACATTATCACTTCTTAATAAAGCTCATGTATATCCTAACTAAATATAAAATATACACGGAATAACTATCTCCTTGAAACAAACTACGTACTATATAACCCGATTACGTTCTTGACATAAACATTGAACTGTGAATCCTTCGGATAACATCATGAGAATTCTAACTTAGCAAAATTCCCAACAAATGCGGACTTAGTTGCATTAGGTCATAAAAAGTTGGCCCATAGGACCAATGTATCTGCAGATAAATGGATCAAAACTTGAACCAATCCACACCGTCGGATCTCATTCTTATAATCTTGAAGGGGCGTAAATTCCACGTGAACCAATAATATGGTGCAACATCATTCATAACTTGAAAGTTAAATGTTTTTCCCTTGCCACGTCATTCGCGTACTCCGCATTTTTAGGAAATTTTTAAAAGAAAATAAGGTAATTGTTAAATAGAGGTGGAAAATGTTGCCTAGATTGTAATTTTACGGCATTTTGGCACTTTATTAAAAGTCGTGATCATTTTTTGCCCATCACTTATTTTGGCGGGCTCTTATGGGCTTCAACTAAAATAAATAAATCTAAAAGAAGGCAAGTGTATGATGTTGGGAAATTTGTCTCCTTTTTAACATAACAACTCGTTCTTTCTTAGTTTCAATGATTTGTATAACTCATAATAGCTCGTTCCATTCAAATCAAAATAGTTTTCTTGTGGTATTTGTGTTTCCTTGTGTCTATCTTGGCCTTCCAATTGGTGCCAATATGAATAAAGTGGCTAATTGGAAACCGATAGTTGAAATTTTCATAAAAGACTTAATTCTTGGAAAGCAAGAACCCTCTCATTTGGTGGTAGATCACTCTTATCAAATCGGTTCTTGGTACGTATTACTTCTCATTGTTTAAGGTTCCAAAAGGTATGATCAGCTACCTTGAGAGATTAAGGCGTAACTTCTTTTAGGGTGGTTCAATAGACTCAAATAAGTTACCTTGTGTTGCTTGGAAGAAAGTTTGCTCTTCTAAGAGTTGTGGAGGTCTTGGTATTGGTAGCCTTTATGCTTCCAACATGCCATGGTGACAAAATGGTGGTGGAGATTTCATAAAGAACCGAGTTCGCTTTGGAGACAAATTATAGTTTCCATCCATGGTGATCAAGGAGGCATAGGTAATGAGTTAAAAACATTGAGGGCCTTCAGCACATGAAAATCAATTCATGACTTAAACAATCATCTGGCAAGTGTTAATATTAACATACATTCACTTTTGTTGTAAAAGTTAGAGATGGTCATTCTTTTGACTTAGGAGCGAGCGGATAGGTGATCGCAATCTTCAAACAACATATCCTAGGCTTTACATGCTGGAAAACGAAAAACAAGAAGATTTATGAAAGGGTTACTTTTGTTTATGGGGTTCAAACTGGAATTGGAGACGACCCATTAAGGATGGGCACGAAAGTCAACAACTTCGGGGTTGCTCATCCGACTTAGAGTCTTAAACCTATCTAATGCCCCTGTTACTTGGAACTACACACTCGATCCATCCCTTATGTTTTGTCTCATCCTTCAGACGCCATATTGAAAGTTCATTCTTGTCATCATCTCTTGATCCATGGAGTGGAACAAACATCTTCCCATTAAGGTTAACATCCATGCTTGGAGACTATGTATGGATTGACTACCTACAAGGGTTAATTTAGATTTAAAATTAAATCGATCTTGATTACGTAAGATGTCGGTATGTGATGGCGACATCGAAACAACAAAGCATTTGTTCATCGAATGCCCGTGGGTTTGTCGAGTTGTGGGAATTGGTCTCGGCTTGGTGGGATGTTGGAGATTAACCTAGAGATATTCAAGGCTTATCTTCATGGGGTGATTTAGTGAACTTAACAGACTTTTGAAAGGTGCTTTGATGTTGTTATCCAAACAACATTTTGGATCTTATGGAGATACAAGAATAGAGCTTTCTTTGATGCTAAAACCCCGAAGGAAGGACACTCTAGGTGAAGAGATCAAAGCGCTTTCCCATTCTTGGATCCTCCATAGGCATAAAAAAGCAAATCTTACTTGGTTTGAGTGGATTTGCAATCCTAATCATGCTTGTACAAACTAATTGTAATCTTTATTGTTGTATTATTTCGTTTCTAATTTCTTACTAGAACGTCATATCTTTATATATAAAATGTTGTTAAAAAAAAGTAAAAAGGGGTTTGTGATTAGTGTTTTAAACTTCATGTTTTAGACATCGAAAGGGGTGATTATTGTGTTTGTAGTTTCTTTTTAGAAGCAAGATAAACCAAGTGTTGTTCTTGATTCGGTGGTTGAATTTGTGTTGATTGAAATGATATTTAAAGAGATAAGAAAGGTGGATGTGGTAACAGAGGAAGATACAAGTTTTAATTTTATTTTATTTTTATTTTGTGTGTGTGTGTGTCATGTTCAGCCGTTCACTTGTGTGTGTACCTATAAGTAGCATCTTTAAGGTTAAAAGTCGGCTAATTCTTAGTTTAAGTTTTGGGGCTGATAATATGTCATAGCGTGGCAAAACTTTTGTGTTATTTAGTGCTTAATCGTCTATAATGTTTAAGACAACCATATTTTATTTCGATAGACGTTTTATTTTGATATATTCGATTCTAATGTTTGTTTTACCGTTATCTAATTTAAGTAGACAATAAGGGGGTGTTTGATTTAGGAATTTATTTTGTAATTTGATTTTTTTAAATAGCCCGTTTTGACCGTCCAATCCTGCTTAGGTGGCGTGGCATGACATGATCTTATTAGTCCAATGTGGTGCAGCCCTCCTTGCTTGATCAAGCGGAGACCATAAGCATATATCGATAAACAACTATAAATTGGTCTGTGTTGCGCAAAATTGACTTTTAAATTGACGGTTGCCGTAATTTTCACATTTTAAGGTATGTGTAATTACATGAGATAATTATTCGATAAAGTGAAAGTTGTACATTTGTACCTTTTTCATTTGCATTTATAAAGAAGAGAATTATTTGCACTCAAGTTTTTGTTGGGACGCTCTACTCTATCATTCATAGTTGTACAATATTTATGATGCTACTGTATAGTTGAGTGTCACCATCAAAATAAAAAGTGTCAAATCAACCCTTATAACAATGTTCATTCACAAAAGTTACAATGATCGTAAGATAGAACAAATACACGTATATAAATGAATCAAGGACATAGTACTATACTCTTGTTCACCAAATCAGGATTTGAATGAAGATAATGCTATGACAGAGTTGTTTCCACCGAAACCAAATGAATTAGAAATGGCTGCATGTAAAAAAGAAGTTTGAATAAGCAAACGAAACAAAGCATGAAAAATAAACAGGGCAAAGGGGCTACAAACAAACTTACCAACGTTGATTTGATGACGCTTCTTTTGATTGGCAACAGTGTCGAATTCTATTGTTGGTTCGAGGTTCTATAGTTCCAATGAAAACATGAAAGTTGGTATTAATCCGTTGTGTTTAGAATACATGCACCATCTCAAAAAATAAATTTTGTACTTATTATAAGTTGAATCTTGTTTCAAAGTATTGCCATTTAATTTCTTGTTAGTTTTATGGTTCATGTGATGAATATATGTTTTGTTGCAGTTTTGTACTTATAATACGTGTATGTTGTGCACATGTAAGGGTGTATTTCCTTTTTCTTATAAAACCATATATTTAACTATCCGTATATTTCAAGTGTGTTCCTAATGCTAGTTTTCGACAAGATAGTTACACAATTGGTGTGACATACAATTTGATTAATGGTGGGATGCAACCATCCTGTTTGAATCGCTTTAATTGTAGCAATAGCCTCAAGACCCCCGGCTGCTCCAATACTGTGTCCGATCATAGACTGAAACGCAATAAGTAAGATAATGTCAATAAGTATTTGAGGTTGTGTAGACAACTTGGACAATGGGGACGTTACCTTGGTGGCGTTGATTTTTATCTCTTTCGTTTTCTTGAATACCTTCTTCAGAGCATTTATCTCAGCCAAATCACCAACTAGAGTGGACGTTGCGTGTGCATTGATGTAATTTATCTACCAACAAGATTAAATTTGGAAAATACAATTAGTGAATTTTGCGTAAGTTCAAATCGTTTAAAGGAATAATAATGATAATTAAATTCGCAGAAAGGGGAAGTGATCCGTATTATTTATCTTTACAGTTCATAGACGACAAACTTGTGTTTGTGTTTGACGTTTTAGATTTAAATTTCTAAATATTTCCAAAACCAAATTACAATTTCTTTTTTATGAAAGGCTATAACAAAATTACAATTTCTAAACGTTTTCCAAGTTAAATTACCTCCTCTACTGATACGCTAGCATCCGTTAGACATTTTTTAACACAAGATGCAACAGAAAAACCTTCAGGGTGTGGATTAGTTATATGATATGCATCACAATTTATTGCACCTCCCAAGTATTCAGCTAGTATTGGTGCATCCCTTTTTATTGCATGTTCTAAACTTTCCATCACCTGCACAAAAAGCAAACTAGTTACAAAAGTGGACGATCAAAGAAATTGGAGTCAGCTAGCATTGATGGTAAAGTTACCAGAACACCAGCTCCTTCACTCATGACGAACCCATCTCTATCTTTGTCCCACGGTCTGGAAGCGGTTTGTGGATCATTGTTTCTTTGTGACAATGCTCTACAAGCATTGTAACTAGCGATTGTAAGGGGAACTAATGGAGCATCAACTCCACCAGCAATAATTAAATCAGCCTTACCATCACGGATACAATTCGCAGCAGCATAGAAGCAATAATTGGATGTCGCTGCATGCTGAAATGGAATAGTTTGGTCCCAAAAAGCCAAGATCCATAGCAAGTAAGGAAGATCCCATGTTTGTTGTCATCAAAGGCGTCAAATATGGTGTAATTTTGCTTGAGCCTTTCTTGATTAAAGTCTCCATTCCATCAGAAAATACTGTAAAACCTCCCATTGCGGATCCAACAAGTACACCAGCACGCTCCTTATCAATCTACACAGTAAACACATGCAAGAACTTATCATCACTAAAATTTGAGACGTCTCAAGTTCAAATCATGCTTGGTTTAAAAAACTCTGAAGTGGCCGCCAACCTTCCGAAAGGAAAGGGCTTTACCCTGTTTGAGTCTGTGTGGCAGTGGCTCAAATCCCGTGGATTAGTTGGCCTAAAGGTGAGAAACTATGTTTAGCAAAATAATGAAGAAAACCTTAATGTTGTTACGTACACATCGAAAGGAATACTTAGAGGCGCATGAAAGCTGGAATAAATTACAAACCTTTGAACGTTCATCACAACCAAGAGCAGCATCTTCAAGAGCTTTTTTTCCTGCAACAATGCAGTATCGCTGATAGTCATCTAGTCTCCGCTCACTTTCGGGATTAATATATCCATTTGACTTGAACCCTCGAATCTGGCCACCAAATTGTGTTGAATAGTTTGATACATCAAATCGATCTATTGGCGTGATTCCACTCCTCCCAGCTAAAAGGCTTTCATAAAAAGTATCGACATCATTTCCAAACACAGAAACAAGGCCCATGCCTGTAATGACCACTCGCTTTTTTGCATCTTTCTCCCGTTTTGGGGCAGTGGCAGAGGGGTGGCAAGCAAATATTCTACAGCGTCTGGTGAGTGTGCGTGATGGAGATCTGACAATTATGGGGAGTGAGTTATTAAGGAGTGAGTGGAGTGGGAACACCGTGGGAGATAGTAACCGGAAATGAGCTTGAGTTTCCATTATGGTGTAAAATGTACAACTATAGTAATACTGATATACGGTATTATGTTACTCAAACAATCATGCATATATATACAGATCAATATATCTGTAAACCTTTTCCTTTTAAACTCATCAGTCATAATTAGATACAATTTTAACTAATTAGCATCTTAGAATGCTTATGCAACTTAATTTATTGTACTTTAAGAAACATATATCATATATGTCAATATATAATATTTTCACTAGATCTTTGTCTTCTTAAACTTTATAAAAAGTAAAACATTTATTTGTTTTAATTAGTTGTGTTCCAATCAATTAGCTAGAATGGTGCTAGAGATTAGTGTAAAGAATTATTTGTTCATATAATGACTAATATATCTTTTGACGTGTAAATCATATTTGGATGGAATACTGGCTTAGATACAATCGTGGCATTCGACTTGTGGATTAGCGGTTGATTATATGCCTATATGCAATGAAGCCATGGAATCGAACTATCAAAGAACGGTCAAATGGCTGTTGGTCGATAAGCTAAAACAGCCAAAGTTAGATGTCATTTATTCCTCAGGAAGCTTCTTGAAGTGTACGTGGCTGTGTGCGTAGAGGGAACGTGACCTCATCTAAGCAGATTCGAAGTCTTTGGACTATAACAATAAATCGAATTGTGGCCACTCAGGAAGGCGAGAATGGATATATCAATCTGTGGCCCCTCAGGCAGATGCTTTAATGGTGTAATGCTGTTTAAATGTGAACAACGTAAGTACGATGTATAAATTTTGATGTTTACGCCCCATAAATCATTTTCAAGACACAGTCTTTTAATTTCCCTCTTTAACAATTTTTACTTGATCTTGATCGCATTCGTATTGTGTTTAATACATCATTTCACTCATGAATGATAGTTGATCAAACCTTTATATCAAACAATATGGCAATTCAACATTTTCATGTCATTTATATCACTACTAGATAAACCACTTTTAGAGACTACTAAATTGGGGAAAGTAATCGCTTAACCTTTAGCGACCACTAGTCTCTATAAATGCCTCTGTTGTTGTAAAATTGGTCCAGGCGGCCGATTAATTATCGATTGATGATTCTACTTACTTGATTTATCCTAATCGGTCTATTTAATTGGTTTGGTCAAAGATCGACTTAAAATCGGTCAACAAACCGATTAATCGGACAAAATGGAACAAAATTGGTCTAATCTGATTAATCAAACAAAATCGCTTAAAAATATGTCCAAAAATCGCTTAAAATCGGAAAAACTCGCTTAAAAATTGGTCAACAATGATTAATTGGTCGACTTAAAAATTGTCAACAAAGCAGAAATATCTATGTTTCACTTTGAATTTTGAAGAATTATGTATTATATTTATATTTGAACACTTAAAATATTTTAACTTTGATGCACTATGCTTATCTCATACATATAATATAATATAATATGTAAAATTACAATTTTGTGCATAAAAATTCCAATCCGATTAAACCCGATTAATCCCGCTAACGATTAATGTAGGCCCTACCCAACCGCCATTAAGCGCCAGCGATTTTACAACCTTAATGTTGTCTCATTAAATTCGTCGCTAAAGGTTTTAGCGACCACATATTTTACTTTTAACGACTACGGGTTTGATTTGACTTTTTTGACTTTTGACTTTTGACTTTTTGACTTAACTTATGTGACAAAACCGTTAGCGACTACATAAAGCCGTTATAAGTTCATCGACTTATTATCTTAGCGACCACATGTGGCGCTAAAAGTCCTGGACTGATAAAATGCGTGGCGACTACTTTTAACGACTACAAGTGGTAGCTAAAGGTCCTTGACTATTTGATTAAGCAACAAATGAAGACCACCTTTAGCAACCACATGTGGTTGCTAAAATGTCTACTTGAAACCCAAGCTGTTTGACCATGGAATAGTGAAAAACTACTAAAAACACTCAGATTAAAAGAAATGGATAACGAAGAAGAAGATAGAATTGGTGACTTACAAAATTGCTTACTTATTGACATCATTTCTCGTTTACCTAAGACAAAGAAGCTATTATTAAAGCAGTGCGGCTCTCGAAGCGATGGCAACATGTTTGGCCTAAAGTTCATAATCTTATTTTTATAGATGATGATAATCATCCGCTTGACAAATTTGTTTCGTTTAGTCGACAAAACCTTAACCCAATGCCGCCAATCAAACCTCCACAAATTTCTTATAGTGAAGACTTATAGACCACATATAAATCGCTATAGATAATAGTCGTCAAATATGAAAGAGCGTACTTGTTTTGTTGTCTAACAAACTTGTAGCGACTACAATGTCGTCGCTAAAGGTTAGACGTAGTTGCTAAAAGTTTTGGTCAAAGACGAGGCAAAGAATGTGGATTTTTTGTAGTTTAGTATTGTAGTCGCTAAAGGTTAAGGCGTAGTAAGCAAAAGTTTCTATCAAAGTGGAGACAAGAATGTGGATTTTTTTTTTTTTAAAACGTTTAGTGGACCTATCTTGGCATATCCTTAGTAGCAATAGGTGCTTGTCGCGAGAACTCAAAATTGGTGTAGTGAATTTGGATTAAGGTATCTTATACGAACAAGATAAATATGTCTATTGAAGGCTCATTGTTTTGTAATCACGTATCTTAACAAATTCTAGGTTACAAATATCTATCATTTTCACACATTTATCACTTACATTAGTGTAACCTTCAACAACCATTAGTCAATATAAGGTAGTTTTAATTTCTTGTTACTAGTCGTGTTCATTGGCCTGATATTGTGGACAAACTTAAATAAGTAATCGATAGTTGAAACAATCTTTTATGATTGAAAATTAAGTAATGGTTTTGCTAACAACATCTAATAAGAGCATCTAGTATGTTAAACTTTTATAAAGGTTTATAGTTTTATTATGACATTAATTAACAAACTTAGAACCTATCTTCAATATGTATAAACCTCATAAAGCTTTATAAAAATTATACAAAATTCAAATGCATTAAATTATGAAGAGGTTTAATATTCTAGACCTATTCATCATAAACCTATTTATAAACCTATCTTCACTATGGTTTACAAGTTCTTAGACTTATTCATCATTTTATAAACATTTTTATAAACTATTATAGTGGATATCCTAAGATTGTTATTAATAGCTCATTATGTGAATTTAAGTTTAGACGGTATACAATATTCAAACAAAACCATTAATAATCACAACCACTTTCTAAAATTTCTTAAACACAAATACAATTCACTCTACATATTGATCATGTGAGCGAAGAGTATGAAGTTAGTTGGTAGCTATATGTCTTGATGTTAGCAGATTTCCCAAATATCTAATAGCATATATACTAGCTCACACTAGCAATTTGTTACTTATTGGCACCCGTTAAATTAATAGGCCAAGGGTTTGTGGGCTTCGGGATTATGTTAATTTCTCTACATGTAATTGCCATTATAAATAGTGGTCACTAATAAATATAATATCGACGAGGAATTATGTAGTCCAACATGATATCGAAGCGGGTTAAATCCTAGACCTAACCGTCCATTATGAGCCAGCAGCCTTCCGCCTCTCCGTCCCAAATTCCCAGCCATCAATTCATGGCTTTCTTTGCTGCATTTTCTTAACTTTAATTTCTTCCCTCTCAATGTCTCTCATACATGTTTCTTTTTTATTTATCTAGTCTTATTTATTTTTCTTAGCCATCATTGTTGACCACACCAATTTTCTTCACAAAGTTTTTCTTTTCATTTTTTTACGTTAAGTAAAACACAAATCCTTTTTCATTAATGTTCTTGTATCAATATTTGTTACCGAAAATCTCTTGCTTTTTAAGTTACTTAAAAAAAGAAAAGAATTTATAACCTCTCTTGCTTTCTTTTATTGTCAAAAGTTTGTTTTCTTTTCCTTCCCTTCAAATCTTATTCTCTCTCTCATTCTAAACTTTGTTTCGTGCCTTTTTCTTTCTTTGTTTCTTTCATGTTCCTTTTAATTTATCATCACGATGAATTTCAAATCTCCAGTGGAAGATTTCTCAAACGTCAAGATGCGGAACAAGAAAAAATTAAGTTAGCGTAGCTACGTTATGAGGAATTCACCAACAAAATCAATTTAGTTTTAAGCTTTTATGTTTATTACTCGGTCCGATTTCAGCGATTTAGCGCTTGGAATGCGAAATAGAAGATAAATAGGCTCAAGCCCGGTTTGTGGGCTTCAGGTCTATTAGGGTTTAATATCTCTCATGTAATTGCCATTATAAATAGTGGTCACTAATAAATATCAATATAATATCGGGCTTGAGCCTATTTATCTTCTAATAGATACATGTCTAATCTAATTTTGTACTTAATGTCTTACAATAATCTTTCGCAAATCACTTGACAAATCTGAGAGCAATATATATCTTTCCACAATTAAGTTTATTGGTGATAAGGCTATCGCATGATGAAGGTCGAGTGTAGGTCGGCCGATTCAACATCATTCGTCTTTCTTTGGGTGAATCGATCGCCTACCATTAGTCCTTTTTTTATTATTATTATTTGGGTCATGCCGATTAGTGAACCACAAACCAACAAAACTTTCCCTACTTTTGTTTTTGTTTTGTGTTTGTGTGTGTGTTGTGTGTTTGGTGAGTAGCGTTGAAGATGAAGTTATAATTTTTTGTTTTTTTTAATGCGTGTTGTGATTTTTTGGCTTGACCGTTCGTTTTATTTATTTTTTTTAGTTTTGTAAATTTTTTTAATATTTGGAAATTTGGTCTTTTAAAAAATGTAATAAAACTAATAGTCTGTAAGCAATACGACAGCAACGAATAATTACACAAATTTTCGTATTCGTTTATTAGAGTTATTCATGTTCGTTTATGTTCGTTCAAGATACTAAGCGAGCTAAATGAACATAAGCGATTGAACATAAATGAATATAGACAACCAAACATAAATGAGCGGACGTGACATTTGTTCATTTTAGTTCATTTAACTAAGAACATAAAATATTGTTCATGTAGTTTATTTAATAAATAAACAAACATAAAGCGAACTTTTCTTGAACAATTCATGAAATGCGCTGAACGTTCATTCGTTTACGACCTAGAGATTAAATTTTGTTAGTTGAGAAAAAAAATAGAATTAAGCTTTAGTGTGGTAAAAGTCGTTTGTAGGTTGGCGAAGAGAGAATATGGCGAGGTAAAATGAATGTATATTGTTGTGCTTAGCCTAATAAACTTCTTCCTAGCTAGGTGCATGTGGTCGTACATGTATGCGAATTCCTTAAGTTGCACTAACGGGCTATTAGGCTATGCACAATGGTTGGTCAACTTGGTCTTAGTGCTTGTCGGTGAGTGCGCCCCATTGTGGGTTGAAGGTCGTGTTGATTGCCGGGAACCAAAACCACAACTTCGGTGTATTTTCGACCTAGTTTGTGTGCTTGTTTTCTTGGTAGATTTTGAATAAGTGTATCGTTTGGTTTGAATTGTTAAAATAAATAAATAAATAAAAATAATAAAAATTCGATGATGTGAATATTAGGTCGTTTGGAAAGAAAAAGGCGATATGGCGAGCAAAATGAATATCGTATTGGGTCATGATTGTGCATAGCCTTATATACTGGACCACCTCATGGTCACATGCTACTATATATACTTTTTATAAGTCATTTTGTGTGTATATTTTTATAAAGTGGTTATTTTAATAAAAGATGATGGGAAAGTAACCAAAACAAATGAATGATGAGAGGGAATGAAGGGAAGTGAGAAGAGAAGAGAGAAAAAAGCTGAGTGTGGCCAGATAGCGATAACCCGATCAACACCACTCCCTTTAGTCTTATGAGCATGAAAAGAAGAGCATCATTGACATCATCATAAGTACATGTCTCAATCACGGAACACCATATTAGAAAAATGCGTTTACATGGGAAATACTTCATTAGAGTAAATTGCAAAAATCGTCCACGTGGTTTGCCCAGATTGCAAAATCGTCCACGGGGTTCGCTAATTGCGGTGACCTCCTGTGGGGAAACTTTTTCATCATTTTACGGCTTCTTGACGTTAGTGTTGCTCGATTATCTCGTGGTCCCAATTTGTAAATATCAAAGGTACAAGGACAAATGTGTCATTTTATGTCCTTGCCCCATTTTTCCCCCAAATTAAACCCGTTTACCCGGCCCAAAATCATCAATATTACGAACCCGGTGGTACAAAGTGACATACAAAAGCTCTTTATGGTAAAAATCATACGTTGTTTTTTTCATGATTTGTTATTTTTGTTGTTGATATATTGTAATATGGCTGAAACACTACTCTATGCTTGTGAAACATATCAATATCTTGTTTTCAATAAGGTTTCATCATGAAGGAAGATTCACGAGTTACCAAACGGAAGTATGTTGGTGGTCAGGTAACTTTTGTGGACTTGATAGCCATTGATCAGTTTAATATTGATCTCATGAACTCTTTAATGTACCAAAGCTTAGGTTTTGATTAGAATGTGAAAATGCATTATCACTACAAAGTATCTATGAAAGGTTTAGACATTGGACTGAAGCCTTTAGTTAGTGAAAATGATTTTTATGACATGTTAAAGCATGTTCCTAAGCATAAGATTCTATGTATATTACGAGCATGGCCATACAAATGTTGATTTAGAAGCAGAAAAAATGAAGTCATTGAAGCATAAGGTTGAAATCAAGGAGTTAGATAGTAATGTGAATGTAGTTGACTTAGAACTGGAACAAAATGAGGGTAAGGGTGTTGGGATTGAGGAAACTAATGAGAGTGATGATGAGGACCAAAGTGAGAGTGAGTATGGCAGCAAAGTCGAGTACGATGAGCAGCAATCGATGAGTGAGGAACACATAGAAGATATTGTTGATGAGGAACATATAATAGATGAGAGTGAAGTTAAGGTTAACATGACTAGTTTTAGTTTTCAAGTTGAATCAGATAGTGTTGACCCATTGCGACCCTATAGTTAATATCGGTGAAGATGCTTTGGAGGTTATAGATTATGACTCATTTGAAGATGTAGGATCTGATACTGAATATGATAGGAGAAAAGGTTTGAGGAAATTAAGAAAGGCTTTGGTGCTACAAGCTGTCATAAATAGTTTAGATCTTTGGACAAGAGTTTGCAAACAGGGATGAAGCAAAAGATAGAATCAGGGCACATTCAGTTGAGACTAGAAGGAATATAATGATAATAAAAAATGATAAACAAAGGGTTAGAGCACAGTGTTATGGGATAGTTCCTGAATCTGTAAAAGTGACAAAAGAAAGTATCTTAAATAGACAAAAAAAAACAAAGGATTGCAGGGGTGTAAATGATGATAAAGGTAAGGGCAAGAGTGTAAATGCAAAAGAAGACAAAAAAAACCTCTATGTCCTTGGGTTGTGCATGTTTCAAAGGGTGATAAAGGCAAGTGGGTGGTTAAAACATTAAAGAATGTGCATAAATGTTTACAATCTAGGAAAATAAAAGCCTGCACATCCACTTTCCTCTCAAAACACATCCAAGATCTCTTGACCATGAACCACGATATTCTGTCAAATTTGTCCAAGAACAAATGCAGAAAAAAATTAATGTAGGTGTTACTAATACCAAAGCATTTAGGGCTAAAGCAAAGGCACAAGTTAATTTAAGGGGTGATGCTCAGCTTCAGTACTCATTATTGAGGGATTATGTGAATGAATTGATGAGGTGTAACCCAAATACCACTGTTAAGATTGATGTGTATGGGGAAGCAAATCCAGATTCACCCACAAGAATGTTTAGGAGGATCTATGTGTGTTTGGGTCCATTGAAAGAAGGTTTTAGAGCTGCTGGTAGGGATTTGTTAGGTCTAGATGGAGCTTTTATGAAAGGCCGATATCGGAGACGATTACTCACAGCAGTTGGTGTTGATGCTAATAATGGTATATACCAGTTGCTTATGGGATAGTTGAATCAGAAAATATTTATTCTTGGACATGGTTCTTGACCTGCCTTGGTGATGATTTGGATCTATACAGCAATTCCAACTTCACATTTATCACAGACAGACAAAAGGTTAGTTTCATAACTGTTTTTAAAGTGTTTGTTCAATTATTTGTTTTAACTTAATTCTCGAATGCTTATTAAGACACATTTATCACATTTAGGGCTTGTTACCTGCAATTGCAAAGCTATTTCTGCTGTGAGAACATAGATTATGTGTAAGACATATTCATGAAAACATGAATTACTTGGAGAGTCGCAGTACAAGGACTTGTTGTGGAAGTGTGCAACTGCTACCACTGTAGTTGAATTTACAAGATACATGGAAGAGTTGAAAGGATACAACAAAAAGGCCTATGAATGGTTAAAAAAGGTTGACCCACAACACTGGAGCAGATCTCACTTTTCAGGTATTTAATTATAAATTAATTTTAACCTTTTAGTTGGATCAGTTTGGTTTAGCGTAGAGTCTTGTGAGCTAAGTTTGAAATTTTTGTATCACAGGAAGGGCTAAGTGTGATCTACTGATAAACAATGTTTGTGAGGTCTTCAATAGGCAACTATTAGAAGCTAGGGAAAATCCAATAATTTAAGTATGTTAGACAGTATCTCATGAAGAGGATAGTGTTAGTGCAGAAGGTGATTGACAAGAGTGAAGGTCCATTAACTCCATCTGTTACCAAGGTTTTTAATGCCATCAAGGATCTTTGCAAGTAATCTGAGTTGAGTGGAATGGAGCAGATCTATTTCAGTTAAGGGTCCATGGGGAACAATGTGTGGTAAATTGGAATCAAAAGAATTGCAGTTGTAGGAAGTGGGAAGTGTCTGGAATTCCCCTGCAAACATCATTAGCTTGTATGCATGACTTGGCAAACAATGGTATGAATGTTGGTGCAGAAGACTATGTTCATCACTCTTACAAGCTCCAAACATGGAAAGATGTGTATGCTTTTAAGGTGAATCCAGTGAATGGGAGACAATATTGGGCCAAGTTTGATTGCCCCACTACTTTAATTCCACCCAAGTCAGTTCCTTAAATTGGTAGGCCATCTAAGAAAAGAAAGAATCTTGGTGAGATTGACATGGTGAAAGGGGGCAAACTTACAAGGAAAGGTAAAAGTGTGACATGTTGTATTTGTAAAGGGAGTGGTCACAACAAAAGAAGCGTCCCTGCAAAAGATGTTGGATCAAGTCGGGGTTGGAAGTCAAAGTGCACATGAAGTTGGATCAAGTCAAGTGCAAATGCTCTTTGCCCGACAAATGCAGATGCACCAAGAAATGTTCTTTGCACCGATGTTACTCCAACCAAAAGAACCAAGCAAATGGCTTCAAGATTGAGTCCTAATTAATTTAGTTCTGCTACACACTATGTTTAACACAATGTTTTGTTTTTAAGACCTTAGTATGGTATGAATGTTAAGACTTTGCTATGTTATGTTTAAAACTTTAGTATGTTTACCACTATGGTATGTATGTCATACCAGTTTTCAATCTATGGCAAGTATTGTGTCTTTATAATGCAGTTTGTCATACCGGTTTATTATGGTATGTATGTCAAGCCATTATTCAATCTATGCTAAGTATTCTATCTTTGCTACAATTTACCGATTAACATAAACAACATAACCATAGCTTCATTACATATACCAAAACTTGTTGACCATTACATACCAACCTTGATCAACTACCTTCATCAGTTAACATAAAAAACATAAAAAGATTACATTGAGATCATAAAAACCACCACCAACCAACTACAAATCAAACAAATCTTCATCGATATCCAACCATTGCATCCAAAGATTCTTGGACTTCATTTCTTGACCTTAGAAGACCGGGTATAATCGCCTTGAACGAGCATACATAGGTGGATCAAACCATAAAAAGAAGTCACAATGTGGTTCCATTTGAGAGCAACACATAAACCTACGACCAGGGTTATTGTTTGTCCAGAAGTCGCGAATAGTTGCTTGGATACCACAAAACAATTCACATTGGCCATTACTTTGGTGATTTGGTATTCTCAAAAAGTAGGTTTTTATGTTTGGGGAAGAGGAAATGGATTTGGGGAAGGTGGAGGCTATTAAATAAATGGGGAATTGTGGTGTAAGCATGTAAAATGACATAATTGTCCTCGTGTGCAAAGCATGTGCCTCCCTTAACGAGCAACACTAGCGTCGTTAGAAGCCGGGGACTAAAATGATGAAAAAGTTTCCCCAGGGAGGCCGCGCAATTAGCGAACCCCGGGGACGATTTTTGCAATGCGGGCAAACCACATGGACGATTTTTAATTTACTCACTTCATTATTTAAGTGATGGAGGCTTATACATGCCACAAGTGATTTCTTAGTTATAGTGTACTCCAATCTAATAAAGTCATCATTAAAGAAGGTGTTTCGACCTCTTAAGACATTCACTATGTTAAACATTTATAAAGGTTTCTAGTTTTATTATGACATTAATTAACAAATCATGAACCTATCTAAACTCTAGTATAAACCTCATAAAGCTTTATAAAAATTATACAAAATTCAAGTGCATTAAATTATGAAGAGGTTTAATATTCTAGACCTATTCATCATAAACCTATCTTCACTATAGTTTACAAGTTCTTAGACATATTCATCATTTTATAAACCTTTTCATAAACTAATATAGTGGATGCCGTTAGCTTACTTGTGCGAGTTAATTAAGTTACTGCTGAGTACAACACACTAGTTATACTATGATCTATATGAACCTATGGAGTTGCACACAAAGTATGAAAGTATTGAGGAAGTTTGACTAGTCATTGACCCGGTCAACACAAGATAATAAGCATACAAGTTTGTTGCATCTAACATCAATAAAAAAGATGTGTGTGTGAGAGAGAGAAAGGGAGAGAGAAAAAGAAGAGGGTTGGCAAGAGGTTTTTAACAAAAGAAGACAAGAGGAAAAGATTAATAGACCTCGAGAGGTCCATGGGAAAGATATTGTCAAGTTCTTCGTCTCTAATATCCCGGATGGGTGCCGACCATGGGATCTAGCGACAAGGTTCAAGGAATCGGAGCGATTGCGGTGTTCATAGCCAGGGAAAGGGGATAGTAGAGGCGTTTTGGGTTCGTTAGCTTTAAGCGTGAACATGGTCGGAAGGATTTGGAAAGAAACGAAGAATGTGAAGATAGGTAGTTTTAAACTAGATATTAACATTGCTAGATGCAGCTTCGAGAATGAAACCATGGGTATTGGTGCGGCTAACCATGGAGATGGGCATGTTAGAGAGCGAAACCGAAGGTCCGCTCCTCCTCCATCAGCTTGGGGAAGTTTAATGGAAACTCATACACAACAACATGGTGAAAGGTATCTCGAATGGCGAAGGAGATATTTATCAACACGGACCCGTTGTTGGTGAGATGTCCACACTACTTGTGGTGGTGGCGTGGTGTCGGGATTTCCACACTCTCTCATCCCTCAGCTCCCTGTTGGGGGTTTTCGGTGACATGGGTTTGGAGATGCAATACATCGGAGGCCTTTGTGTGCTTTTGAGTTTCAATAATAATGATGACTCCTCAAAGTTTTTACAACTGGAAAACTCATAGGGAGGTTGGTTCGATAAGGTGGAGGAGTGGTCAGGGCAAATTATACCTTTCGAGCGTATTTCTTGGGTGGGTATCCATGGTGTTCCTTTGCATTTGGCATCGGCTAAAACATTCAACAAAATCGGTAGCCATTTTGGAAAAATTGCCCATCCTTCTTTAGTGCATGTTGGCTCGAAGAACCGTTCCGTGGAAGGTATGGGTATCCTTGTTAGCGATGGCAAGGAAATTAAGGATTCCATAACTATCATGTGGAGGGGCAAACAATTACGCGTATGGATCCTGGAGAAGTTGGTGGATTGGCAACCTAATTGTGTAATGCGGTATGGGTGGGGCGTCTCCTCGGTGAATAACATCGAGATCCAAGTAAGTCCATGGCTGAGTCCAATGATTGGGAAGAAGGTGAGGTGAGACAAGATGATGATCAAGATGTGCATGGGAAAAGAAAGGTAACGTAGGTTGCATGGGGAAGATCGGGTTTTAATGCCAAGGTGGCGCATGATCTTGGTATACCAAACTATCTTTTCAATACGAGAGGGCCCTCAAATACAAGCGGTTTTGTATTTAATGCAGTCCAAAAGATAATATTCTTGGTGGGAGACTTAATGTCAAACACAAGAAATCTAATGCTAAAGATTGGAATATCTTGGACCGTGAGTTCTCTTTCAGCCCCAAAACGGCCCAGAGAATCGACCTTTTTCTCTTGATGGTCTTTTAGGCTTAAAGGATTTGGGTACTTTACCTAATAACGACACTGTCTTGTGGGGTTAGTAACATAGTATCAGATGAAGAGCAAAGATCTTGGGACCTCAACAACTCTCCTTCCATCCCCATGGAGTGCTTTCGAATATTGGTGTTCAAGTTGATAAGGTACTTGGGCTGGAAGGTGAGACCGATCAAGTTATGCATACCGAAATCAACGAAACTATGGAAGTGGGTAATCTCGTGGGTCTTGATCTCTCAAAAGCGGCCTCTGAGATTAGTAACGCATCATCCGCAGAAAAGGTATTAATCGTGTTTATCAATGAATATTCTCTCTCAACATTAGAGGGGTGGGGAGATAGGAAATCAAACTGGATAAAAAGATTAAAACAAATAGCATGTTTCTTTTCTAGCTATCCAAGAAACTCAACGTGGGGGTTTGGAAGAGGATTCTATTAAAAGGTACGGGGGAAATACTAAATTTGATTTTGAAGTGATGGAACCAACGGGTAGGTCAGGGGGTCTCGTTAGCGTTTGGGACCCGGGGGTGTTCAAAAAAACGGAAGTGATAAATCACGCCAATTACCTGGTTACAAAAGGGTCTCTTATTGGCAGTGACAAGGTTTTGTTAGTGGCAAATGTTTACGCCCCTCAGCATAGGAGGGACAAAAAAAAGATTTGGGATGAGCTATTGGAGCTTAGAAATAGACATTCTAGATGGTGGATTTTGATCGGTGATTTTAACGCCGTTAGAAATAGTGAAGAGAGGAAAGGTTCGAGTTTCAAACGTGGCTGTGCCGATGATTTCAATTCCTTTATTGAATCGGCACTGTTGAATCTGAGATGAGGTAGCAAATTCACGTATTTGAAAGACGATGATAGAGGAAAAAATTAAGTAAGATTGATCGTTGTCTAGTGAGTAAAGAGGTTTTGGACCTATGGCCTGAGGCGTGCTTTAGATCCATTCAATTATTTTCGGATCATAATCCGATCCTTTTATCTCTGGTGGACCTCAATTTTGGGCCGAAGCCTTTTAGAGTTTTTAATTCTTGGCTTGATTTACCCGAATGTGTGGAGGTGGTTACAAAGACTTTGAACTCGTTTCATTACGAGGGAGCCCCTGATTTGAGATTGGTTAAAAAGTTGAGATGGCTTCGTGGTCATCTAAAAGAGTGGCGGGATTCTTTACTGAATAAAGAAAACGAAGAATTAGAAGTTTGCAAGAGAGAGCTGGAAGAATTTGACAAGGAGATGGAAAATTAGACCTTTGGATGAAGATCTATGGTCTGTTGAATCAAAAAAGGGTGATTGAGATTGAGGATCGTAAAATCCCAAGACTTAAAGCGATTTCTAGAAGTA
The DNA here is from genome assembly GCA_910596185.1 of Chrysanthemum makinoi. Classification (NCBI taxonomy): domain Eukaryota; kingdom Viridiplantae; phylum Streptophyta; class Magnoliopsida; order Asterales; family Asteraceae; genus Chrysanthemum; species Chrysanthemum makinoi. Next base: position 161,996,064 of record OU343225.1, on the reverse strand, counting down.
AATGGGATGGAGGGATGACAACACCCGTTTTTCATGGTATCATTAATATGAGGAAAACCTCCAACGTCCGGGCTTATGGTTAATAATGAATGGGTGGCTAAGCGAAGGCGGTGAAGAAGCGGGTCCTAGATTTTTCAAAAATAAGTTCGGTGAAAATTGGAAAGATAGGCTGTGTTGGATGGTGATTTCTTGTCCAAGGAGGCAAAAGCATTGAGGAAGCGTTTCTCCAAGGAAGAGATTAAAAGCGGTCTTTGATTGTGGGATATGACGCCCGGTCCCGACGGCATCACCTGGCTCATTAGAAAATTTTGGGGTCATTTGAAAGTGATTTTTACGATATCATGGGGGCTTTTTGTGACGGGGTGTTAAATAGGGGATGCAATGCCTCTTTCATCACTTTGATTCCCAAAGTAAAAGACCCGGTGTCTTATGACTATCATCCAATTACTTTGGTCGGTTCGATATGCAAGGTTATTTGAAAGTTCTCTCAAGCGAGCTTAGATTAGTTATAAGCGATTATTTCTTATAATCAATCGGCCTTTCTTAGTGATCGTTTTATTTTAGATGGCCCCCTAATTTTGAACAAGGTCATCTCGTGGTCCAAGAGATGTAAAAGGAAAGCTCATTTTAAAGTGGACTTCAACAAAGCCTTGCGTTAACTAGGGTTTCTTACTTTCGGTTATGGATCGATGGGCTTCCCTAGCGGATGGTGTAAGTGGATTTTGGGATCCTCGTCCGCTTCGGGCGGTGTCCTTGTCAATGGTTCCCCTACTTTTGATTTCCAATATAGCAAAGGGGTGGGCGGTGACCCTCTTTCCTTTCCTCTTTCTCGTATGCTATGGAAGCTCGACTGCATCATGAATAAAGGGGGAATTGCGGTTTTGAGGGCCTCTCTGCTAATAATGGTCCCACTCTATCTCACCTTCTATACGCGGATGATTGTACTTTTTTGGGGGAATGGTCTTTGCTTAACATTAAAAAGGTTACGAGAATTTTGAGGGTCTTCTACTTATGTTCGGGGCTAAATATTAATTTGGGGAAATCTCAAATTTTTGGGGTTGGTGTTGGCGAGGGAGAGGCGCAAGACTCAGCGGCTAGTGTGGCGTGCAAATCTTTCCCTTTTATTTGGGCATTGTATGCGGTGGGAATATGAATAGAATTGTGAATTGGGATTTCTTGTTTGAGATTTTCAAATCTCGGCTATCCAAGTGGAAAGGCGGTGTCTCTCAATTGGGGAGGGTTACCTTGATCAAAAGCGTTACGGAAAGTCTGCCGTCTTACTATCTCTCGTTATTCAAGGCTTTGTTAAAGTGGTGGAAGGTTTGGAAGGTATTATGCATTAAGCTTCCTTTGGGGTGGGAGACTTCGAAGAAAATAAACTGGGTAGCTTGGGAAAAAGTCGCTTCCCCGGTAAAATTTGGAGGTCTTGGATTAGTTAGATTAGTTGACACTAATGTTGCTCTCCTATCGAAATGGATTTGGCGCAGTCTGAGCCCGATAGTTTATAGAAGAAAGTGGTGGGCCGCTTCATGGGTCTTCTAGACAATGGTCCTCGCTCCGTTGTGAAAACGCCTTGGGGTTTGGGCTAACATTGTTAAATCGGTTTCCAAGATCAAGGTTTCAGGGGACGGTTTGAATCAGCGTTCAAAGGAGTTGTGGGTGATGGGAAAGCTATTAGATTTTGGTTAAATCCTTGGATTTCCAATGAGCCTCTCATGGCGTGTGCCATTTTGTTCAAAAAGAAAAAAGAAAAGATGTTCGGTCGGTGACAAATTCGGCTCGAATATAAGCGGTATCTTATGTTTTAGTGGCTCTCGTATGGCTAGTACTCTGAAGCCGAGAGGAAAAATTAAGTTAAATAATATGTTGGTGGGAGTGCACCTGATGGCGGTCATGATCAATGGAAGTGGATTGGTGGGAAGCAAAACAAATTTAGTGTCAAGGCTGTCAAAGATTTCATTAGAGGTGGGTTAGACCTTAGCGACAGGTTGGTTTTCAAATGGTCCAAGTGGGTGCCAAAGAAGATTAATATATTTATGTGGAGGTTCTTCTGAATCGCCTTCTATGGATGCCTGCGTGTTAGGAGCTGCAATGTAGGCTCTCGGTTTGCAATTTCTGCGGCGAGGATATGGAGTCGGTGGATCATCTTTTCTGCTCTTGTCACGTCGCGTTAAACATTTGGTCTCAAGTGAGTGATTGGTGCAAGACTGCTCCTATTTATCTCTTCTCATGTTTAGACATCTTTGATATTCACTCGACTGCTACTTCGGGCATGTTGAGAAGGAAGATTTTAAAAGGTATAATGTTTACTTCGTCTGTGGTGCATTTGGAAGGCTCGTAATGCCAAAAGATTCGATAATGCCCGTATTGATTCTAGGTTGATCATGCAAGACATTAAGTCTCTTAGTTTTCTTTGGTATAAGAACCGTTCGAGGAATTGCTCGATAGGTTGGAATGATTGGTTCTCTTTCAATTTGATGTAATTTTTGTGTAGTTGCCTCCCCGCTTTTTGGCGGGGTTTGTGTGCGTTGTGTGTGAATAATAGTCTCCTTTCAAAAAAAAACATATACTTTTGTTGACCTTTATGTATATTTAGTCTCTAGTTTACCCATCTGAAGGTGATCCCAAGTTGCCTCGTTTAGAGTACGTAAGCCCTTTTGATTGGATCGTGGAATGCAATTCCCAATAGTTACTGTCTGCTTCAATGCTTTGGAGATCATATTTATAAAGTTCTATCTATGTAGAAGAATCGGGCATCATGTTTGACCAAAACTTGGTTTCTTGTCTGGACTGAACTTATGTTTGTTTTGATGGTTAGGGATAACTAGTTAAAATAAAAAAATAAAAAAATATCAGCTAAAAAGTAAGTCAAACTAGTTGGAAGTCAGTAATAATAAGATAACCTACTAAATGACATTTTTCATGACACTAAATATTTTTTTTTCGTAATCATGATTTAACTCACAATTTATTAACAGTGAACCATCGTACTTAACTCAACCAGTCTGTTTCCAGTTTGGATCCAATTTGACCGTCTCAACAAGTCTTTGTTTTGTCAACCTACCTGGTTCATTCTTGTTAGTTGGTACGTAAGGCTCAACGAAAGACAAATGAGTAAATTGTTCTTACAGTTTTTCGATCAGAAACTAAGGGGCCGTTTAGTTGGTGAATTTTTTTTTTTGTTTTCCGTTTCTAAATTCCTAGAGAAGGTATTAGTTTTTCTTACCTGCAGAAGAGTTAAGAATTTTGAAAACCCGTTTAGATGGAATTATATTTTTCCATTTTAAAAAAATGAAAAGATGTTTATATGAAGCTCTTTTCAAACATTTTTTTCTTTTTAAATCAATTTTTTTTTCCATATTGGATCTTTGTATGTTTTTATCCAATGTTATCAATTTTATACGTTTTTGTACGGTTTTATATGTTTTCATCCGTTTTTTATCGTTTTTGTACGTTATCATTCTTTTTATCCATTTTTATACATATCATCCAATTTTAATACGTTCTACACGCTTTTAAACTTCTTTCATCCATTCTCGTCCGGTTGCTTCCGTTTTGTATGCTTTTGTATGTTTATCGTTTTTATATCGTTTTATTAGTTTTCATCTGATTGTATATGTTTTGACCATTTTTTTTTATGTTTGGTATGTTATTTTTTTACGTTTTCGTCTATTTTACTTTTTAGGTCATTGTTTCGTGTTTTTGTCACGTTTTAATCCATTTTTTCGCTTTTATTGTTTTAGCTTTATCTGCGTTTTCATTTTCGGTTTCGCGTTTTAGTTCGATTTTATGGATAATAAAGGCAAAACGCTGAACAGCTAAAATGTGTAAGGACAAAATAAATCGTCGTGAAATAAATCATCGGAAAAGCGGAAACGTAAACGGAAAATGCATCAGCGTAAAAACGTAGCGTCATGAAAAATGCGGAGAAAAAAAAGCATCACGCCAAGTGGCAATAACTGGAAACAAAAAATAACGGAACGTAAAATAAACGTAAAATCGGATAAACAATCCGTAAATAAGCAATGCTAAGTGCGAAAACCAAAAAAAATCTCGGAACGTAAAACATCAGTGTAAAAACGCATAAATCGGAAAAAACGTGGTCGTAAAAATATCCGGCATCGGAACTTAAATCGAAACAAAAACATAAACGTAAAAAACACTAAACTAAAATAAATAAACGGAACGTCAGGCGTAATCCACTCAGAAAAAAAAATGGATGAAAGCGTAAAAGCAATCAAAAAACGTTAAGCAAGACGGCAATAAAAAGCAGACGAAAAAGCAATAAAATGACAAAAGCGTTAAAGCGGATGTCAAATTGAAGCGAATAAAATGATTAAAATGTATTAAAATGTATTAAAAAGCGAGCGTTAAAAATTGAGAATATAAAAGAAAAAATTAAAGAGAAGAGTAAAATAGTTTTTTCAAATTTGTACTTAAAATTTAGATAATGAGAATTTCATATTTTTTAAAATTCTTGAAAAAAAATGTAACTAAACAGATTTTCAATATTTCCTTTTTCATATGAAAAAATTCTTGAAAAAATGGTAAATTTTTCACCAACTCAACGGGCCCTAAAACCTTAAAATACAAAATGAATAATACATGAAGTGTAATTCTTTCTTGGTGCTTCCAAAGAGCTCAACAAAATCACATACAAGTTGACACTTTGTTGAATTCTTTTGTGGTCCTCCATCTTCATGGAGCTCCCATTAAAAAATACATAGTTAACAACCGAAGCCTTCTCAAAATCGTCCAGCCCATCCTTTCTTCTCCAAAGCTAGCCGCAATGCCTCGTGACGAAAACGTAAAAAATGATTAGCAAAGCAATCAATGGGATGATGATGTGAGTGACATCCCCTTCTTATCTCGCACTGATTAAACTACGCCAAGAATCAGTGTGAATAAAGGATCTTGTGACCCACTATATTTGCATGTTTAAGTGTTTCACGGTTAATCAAATGTCTTGACTACATTAGAATATGATAATGAAATATCTAAAACTTTGATACAATGAAATATTGATGAAAAGAACAAGGAATTGAGTGAGCCTTATCATAAAAGACAATGGCACATGGGTAACGTAAGAATATATTTTTTGAAGAATCGAACGTAACAGATCGAAGGAAAGTCTAATAAAAACTGTTTATGATTTCTATATGATGAATGTATAATTGTTTAAATGCCCTTTAGGTTTATGATGACAGAGTAAAGGATCTTCTATATAAAGTATAAACAAACAACATTAGTAATTTGTAATGATAAAGTTGGGGTATAGGATAATCAAGATCTAATTGAAAGAGGACTTAGTTGCATTAGAAGGTCATAAAAAAGTTGACCCATTGGACCAATGTATCTGCAGATAAATGGATCAAGACTTGAACCAATCTACACCAATCGGACCACATTCTTCTCAAACAATAATTACCATGCAAATAATTAGTCTTTCATACCCACATTTATATAATGCAAAATAACATAACAATTATATACCTTCAGCATGTCATGACATAACTCGAAAAACATAACAAAAATATACCCGAGATACTGGCACACATTAGGTGTAGCACGTAGTTGTAACATCTGAGATGGTAAACCATAATTTCTCCAAACAAGTGGAATAATTATATCTCAAATTCTAACTTTTATATTTTGAGAAGTTAATTTGTAAAATTAAAATCAAGAACTAACCAGTTTAAAATATCAAGTATCAATATCGTAATTGATCAATTAATAAGTAGCGCTTACAGGTGTCAAAATGGGCAAAATTCCGGTGACAGGTGGCAAAATAGGCAGCTTGCGAAAACAGGTTATGATAATGGGTTAAAATGAGTTGGTATAGAGCTGACAAAAGGGTATAAGCTGTCAAGTATATGATACATAACATTGTGTGTTGAACTGGATGCATATATAAAGAGGAAAAGACCCCAAATGCCCAAACGATAATAGCATTCATTGATCTTTCTGAGAGTATCTGGAATAGACAATTAACATATTACCTTCACTCTCTTTCTGTTGGCATCAAAACCAAGCCCTATGCGCGATGCTGATCTGTATTGTACAAGTGATTTCTTCCCAGGAGGAAACCAGAATTCAACATCATCCACAAACTGAGACAAAACAAAGCAACTCAACACGTCATTTATGTCCATGTATCAACCGAAAAAGCGACATTTTAGGTAAAAGTTTACCCCTAAAATTGGGCTTTCATACTCCACTCGTACATAATCATCTTTCCTGTCTACTATCCTTGGTGTGAAGTTGTCCAGTTTTGTTGATTTTATCTGTCATACCATAAAAAAGAGGCATTAAACCAAAGGCGAACATAATACACATTGTTCTGTGCTTTTTTTGTGTTTTGAATGAAAGTGACAATTTTGATCCATTTCCTTATTGATGGGTCGAATTGGGCTTCATGTCAACTGACTCAGCCTAGTCAAACACGATGACAGGCACGCCAAGTTAACGCTTACATGCATGCTCCTGTATTATTTCTAATTTTAACAACTATATCATTATTATTATTGCATAGCTTTTCTAATCCTGTGTAGTGCATTAACTAATTATGCGAGACTTGACAAGAAATGTTTTTGGGTCAACGCAACCCCACCCGTTTGACAAGTTACCCAACCCCATTTTCCCACCTCCAGTCTAATGGCTGAAAGTTTATTATCTAACCACTTCCAGAAGTTCCTCCATTGCCACTTCTTTGGTGACAGGTTTCTTACTTCCACGTCCTTCTTTTGGATTATAGTTCCTGCAGAAACAAATTAAATGCCAAGCTGTTAATAGCAAGTAAAGTACTGTGGCAATGTCAAAGTTGGGTTTGTGAAATTTTATCAAACGTTGTGTTTCAGTTTATATTAGTTTTTACATTTTCAAATGTAGTCATTGGTATTTTTCAATTAATAATAATATTTAGTCATTCACGCAATTTTCAACATATGATATCTTACCAAGGTGGCGCATAGTGGACACTGTCGCTGATATTCTCAGAAGTCGAGATACACTTGTCTGTTGCAGGACATAAAGCTAAAGCTCGTGGATTCTTCTGTATGCCAAGGTAATTCGGTTTATTTCCACTGCAATAAGCGCATGACAACTCAATACTTCCTTCAGAACTACCTCATATTTTAACTTTTTGTGTTACGAAATTCTAACAGAGTATATTACGCCAAAACGTATGCAACCATTTGGTATCAATATCAGTAATGGTTTATTGAAACCATTACTGATAACTTTGGACCTATGTCGATTTATTGAAATGCCCACAACTTATAAGTGTGAGAAATTTGTATAATTGACCATTTTGTGATGCTTTTACATGATAAATTTTGTAGCTACAAGTCTATTACATGAGAAAATTGCCGTTGAATTGTGATAGTGATTAGACGTTACACACAGTTGCTTATATACGCTTACTTCAAGACTAATAGGTATTCATATTCAATTCATTAGGCCAACACGAAAAGAAGAAAGATAGATGTGCCTAAGGCGTAAGCAAACTATGGATGCTAAGAGAAGACAATGACTCCAAATAAGCCGCCCCCTCTAAGAAAGCCCACTTGAATAAGCTTATTCGATGTGTGCTCCTTAATTTTCGGACCTTTTCTTCCATTAGTGTTTCTCACTAAAAAAGAAAGAGAAAAACTAAGGGAAGAGCAAAAGTGAAAGGTTATCAGTTACAATACAACAGACAGATACAATGCTTGTGCGTTCTTGTGATGTTTACAGCTTCGTTAAGCTCCTGAGAGCAACAACAACAACACTAGCGGGTTATGGGGGAGGTGGGAGGTCGTTAAATGGACCACTTCTGGAAAAACCTCCGGCTAGAGTGTGCGTAAGTATACATGTCGTTAAGTTGCTTAAGAATTTGGTAAAAATTCAAATATTCAAGGGTCTACGTAGAAATGACCCAAAAGATTCAGAATCACTTTTCGGATTATTTGACACCTAATATAAAACATATAGGTAATATTAGTAATAACATTTTAATTATGACATATATACCTAAAGTGAAAAATGGCACCAAGAACAGCTAATCCACTGCTCCTTAATATAACCTCCCTGCAATACAAACATCCAAATTGTTCAAACAGTTCATCAGCATTATTAGATTAATTTTACATTATAAATACAAATACAAAATACCTTCGAGTAATTACTTGTTGCTGTTCATCCACTGAGTTGTTGTTTGCAGGTGATGATAATGATGATGATATGAACTGACGAGTGTGAGAAGAGTTTATTCTAGTTGTTTTGATGGCATTTAATTTGGTGTTGTGATTAATGAAGATGTTTCTGTTGTGGTGGATGTGGTTAGAGATGTTTGCTGATGATGACGTCATCGACGCCATTGAGGTGGAGAGAGCTTCAGAATGTGTTTTGTGACTGTCTGTGAACGTTTGCTTCCGAATGTATTATACTCACTTGCAAATTCTAGATGCAAAATGACGTCACCATTTTTTACCAGAAATACAACAGGTTAATTGGGATTATCTTTCTAGGTGCAACAATCACCCAATCACCGTCGCGTCTTCTTTCAATTATTTTAAAAACTAGAGGAATACTCGTGTAAACCACTTGTTTTAGCATAAATAATTATATTTGTGAAATGTCTAAAATTTATCAAGAAAAGACATAATTAAAGCTGGCAAGTTTTTGAAAATTTGTAAGGATAAGGGTATTTAAAAGTAATTTGATTTAAATTCATTTACATACATAATATTTATTTACATATCAAAGAATCAATCAAGGTTATAAATAGCGTGAGGCGTGGCTGTCTCAAGCCTTACGAGCCTTTGCGAAGCATTAGCGTTTCTTAAGACTTAAAGCGGCAAAAAAATATTCATAAATTTATATATTTATAATTTTATATCATTTTTAAGAACAATTTCAAATACTAAAGCCCAAATTTCAAATAGTCAGGCCTAAATATGAGGCTCAAGTAGGAATTAAGTTTTGAAATTACGAGACTCAAGAAGGAAATAGCCCAAAAACTATAAATTCAAGCCCAAATCCATAAAACCCCTAATGCTTTAAAAATGGCTACACATTATCAAAAGTAGCCTTTCAGCGTTTTCTACGCCTTATCCCGCTTTTCATTAGCTGAAGCGCCTTGCCGTAGAGGTCCATTTAAATGGCGGCGAGGCAGCACTCCTCACTGGCCTTTTCCCAGAACACTTGGAATTAATACTAATAAGTCGTTTTTTAGATTAGATAACAAACCCACTTTCAACCCCTTGTTAATACAAATAAACCATAAAAACGTTTATTTATATTTTACGATCTTCTAATGTTTTGTCGATAACAAACGTAAAATCATTTTAACGAAACAAATAAAATACGTAAAAGGTTTAAGCCAATAGTTTACTAACACACTTTTACCAAACATATTAAAACTATGTCAAAACATGTTTAGTAAATAAGTTATATAAAACTAAAGACATTTTTATATAAACACTAATAAGTAATAATGTTTACATCTTATTGAAATGCATATGTATAACAACTAGTGTTTATATAATATAGATATACTTTGTATATATTATAATGAGTAATGTAATGGGTAAAAATCAAAGTCCATGACCAATGACCCATAACCCATGATCCATTGACTAGGTACAATGAATGTTGTTGGGTAAAAACCCAAAGGCCATAACCCATACCCATGGAGCATGATCCATAACCCATGACCCATTACATGACATCATGCATGAAGTCATGATGGGTATTATCCATGATCCATGACCCAAGATCCATAACCCAATGACTAGGTACATTACATCTTGTTGGGTATCCATAATCCATTACCCATAACCCATGGTTCATAAGCCATAACCCATAACCGGTTTGAAATCCGGACTAAAGCCGACCCGATGGCCGGATCCACGGTTTTGCACTAGCGATCCCTCAGGGGAGGATCCGGTGGGAAGATGGGGACGATGACAAGTTTTTGTCTATAAATAGTGATCTATTTCTCTCTTGCTTACTACCACTTCACATATACTTTCTCCCAACATTCTAACATCTCTAACCTCTGATCGAAAGGATCATTCTATGTAGTTTTATGTTTGTGATTCTCTAGGTTCCTCTTAAAGGCAATCATCACCTCTTGAAGACGTGCAAGCTCAAGGTCATGAGTTGCTAAGCTTCGTCATCATCAAGACCACTAAAGTGTATCTTGTTGATAGTTCTTTCCTCCCTCCATAGAAGTGTTGTGTTGAAGCCATTATTGAAAGGTGTCGAAGGGTCATGTTGAAGTCATTAGTGAAAGGTGCCTAAGGTGTACATTCGATATGGTGCATCAATGTACAAGATAGATAGTTTGGGTTAAAGGATATTGATATCCTTCTAGTGTTGTAACAAGGAGTGTGTCTCCTTTGGGGTAGTTATGTTGTGGTGTAGTGTTGGGTAGTCTCCTTTGTAATGGAACTCGGTATCTATCCTTGTATCGGATAAAGTGTAGGCGACGTTGTGATAGGTGTGGTTCTACCTCGTGGAAGAACTCGGTGTCTAGCCTAGTACCGGATAAAGAGTAGGCAACGTTATGAAGGCTTCTCCGCCACATTAAGGAGCTTGTGTTGTGTAGTGCTTATGAACTCTCGAGTGGGGTACTCAGGGAGTGGAGTAGGGCAAGGAAGGCGTCTCTGTAGCCGAACCACTATAAATACTCGTGTTGTGGTTTTGTGTTCATTTACTCTTTATACTTGCATTACTTACTTATATGCTTATCTATCAATATCCAACACACACATCAAATAGATTGACTTAAGTCGATCTAAATAGTTTAAAACGGAGTCCTAATCGGTAAAACTAGTCAACCCCCCCTTCTAGTTTTCCAAAATTGGTATCAGAGCTTCGTTACCAAGTTTCGTAGAGTATATTTGGTATGTGCAAAAACACATACCTTTTTTCTATCAAATCAGACCCAAAATAACCGAAAACGAGCCGTTAATGCCTAATATTTGCGTGTTTCTTGAGTTTATGCATGTGCAGGTACGGATATGACAAAACAGACTAAAGAAAGCCAAAACCGAAGAAAACCGAGCATGAGAATGGGAAGAATGCAAAAGCCGATACCGGGATGCTATATTATGGGTTTTAGACGCTCAAAGATATATTTACGGAGTTTTGGATCATATTCGGGAAGTTTTCACATTTCACCTTCACCTTTACCACATTTACACTTTATACCCTTCACTTAACCATTTACACCCTTGTATCCTCATACAACCAATTTACCATTTACATCTTAACAATTCACAATTTACATCATGGGTCCTTCAAATTTACAAGATTACATAAATAGGTACTTGTTGGAATATTTGGATATACTTAACAAAACCAAGTCCATGTTTCATGTCCAAATAATCCTACATATTACAACTAGCCCAACCCTTTGATAAAACCCATTTACCCATCCCTATCCTACCCGTCCAAGATCATTACCCATTTTCCCAATTAGACCCGGGTCAAACACACCTTTTACCCACCCTTAATAATCCCAGGTCAACCCAATCCTAAAATCAGTCAAAATAAAATAAATAATAAAAACCCACAGTTACCCTTTCCCTCCCAAGCCAAAAGCCACTGTTCATCCATCTTCTCCACATTAAATCCCAACCATGCCCCTCCCCAACATTGTACTAAGCATCTAAATTGCCAAGATGGCAATCCGTGTGAGGGAATGACAAGGTGGACAAAAGAAGCTCTCCAATTGGTCCTGACACCTCATGAGACTGAGCATGTGGCTATGATGAATTGTGATGACAAGATAGAAGAATCAATGGCTCGATTAGAAACCCGAAGCTTCGATGCTCAACCCCAAGTCCTCAAACAGCGACTATAAAAGCCCATTCAATCCGCGGTTGAAAATCGTCCAATTTCTATGTATTTAAGAGATTGTTACCATTTAACTGCATTTTCTTTTACTGTTTTAATGTAGTTTTAATTGCCATTTAAGTTTGTAATCTCAAAATTATTACTGCAATTTCAGTTTTACACTTCACCTTGTCTCAATTTTATTTCAATCTCTAAATTTGTGTTAGTACTGTTCCATAAGATTTAATCTCTTTCATACAGGCTCATATAAACATAATTTAGCTTGTGTGAGCTTATTAAGGTTCAAACCAGTCTTTAATTTCAATTTGTGCAAAAAGTCAAAAAAAAGTCAAACGTAGTCAAAATTTAAAGTCAACTGGGTTTAGACTAAATTCTGGTTTTAAGTTATTTAATGGATGAGTTTTAGGTTTATTTGAAGTTTTTCAATTCAGTTATAGTTAGTTTTAATCAAGTTTTTCTGTTTATTTTGCATTTGGTGAACTTTAGGGAGTGTTTGGTTACAGCTTATTTTTCAAGTTCTAGTCTACAAAATGAATTGGATTGGAGTCAAAATAGTTTGTCAGCTGATTTTAGAGTTTTTCTCATCATAGTTTTCATATGTGTCAATTGTTTCTTATGATTTCACAGTTTAAGATTTATGTCATCAAGAGTGCTTTTTGTCCCAAATAGTCAGCTTCATTAATGAATTTCAATGTCTAAATCAGTTCCCTAGTTTGTTTAAATTGATTTTATTTGTTCTTAATATATCCTAGTTTATATGTCTTTAGCTTATTTGCCTTTTAGAATCCTTTAGATTGCTCTCAGTTTGCTTAAAAATTGCCCATCTGTCCATTTGCTCCTTTTGCTGCACATGTTTCTTTCATAATAGCTTTTTCACAGCTTATTTACTACTTATTCAGTTGAACTTGTTGGTTGATTTCTGGTTCCATCGGTAGCCTACAATATGATCTTCATCTTTCTTCATTAGCTCAGCTCTCTAGTCCTTATATTAGTGTTTATTCAACTCTGCAAACAGGCCCATAAGCTGTTGTGTCTGTTGCTAAAACAGCTGTCCTACTTTGCTTGATTTCTTAGTTTTTGTAGCTTATTGTCCTTTATAGTATTTTGCCTATTAGTATAATTTAATTATCATACAGCTTATTGTTTCCATAGGATTTTAGCTTTCAGCTTATAAGATTTTCCCTAGCAGCCTTAGTTTAACTCCTCCATAGGATTCAGCAGCCTTTTAGCTTTTAGTAATTGTTTAATGTTAGTTAAATTCCTTTTTTATCCTTAGCTTATTTTGATTAATTGTAGGTTAGAGGTAGGTTTCTGATTAAGCTGCTTTGTTTCTCCCTTTAGCTTATTGTAGGAATCACTTATTTCCCTTAATTTCTAGTTCATTATAACCCTTAAGATATGTTTGTTTTTGCTTATTATTGCCCCTAGTTTCTGCTTATTATTTCTGCCCTTAGTGTTTTCATATAGTTTAGTTTTAATCATTTTTGGTTTGTTAAGGCTTTATTATGCTTATTGAAGTGCTTATTGAGTCTGCTTATCTTCCTTTTTGTCTTGCATTAGTATCTACTGTTCCACAGCACTTCTTTCATGAGACCACAAAAAGCTATTGCAAGCCCTTTTCTTGCTGATCTTGGGGGCAAAAGATAGCCACCCAGCTTGTAGGTTAGTTCCATTAAGCTCAAACTCTTAGGTTCCCCATAGCTTATCTATTGTTAATCTCAAAGTAGACCTCTCAGATCTGTCTTGCTGTTTGGGTTCAGAATTTAGAACAATGCTTATTTGTTGATTGCTTGTGCTTTTTAGGTCTAACTCAGTAGAATTAGGTTTCTATTAGTTAGTCTTATTTTATTTGAGCTTGAGGATTGCTTGTGGTAGCTTAATAGTGTTTTTAGCTCATTTCATACTAGCTTTTCAAATCAGTCTCATACCAAATAGCTTAATCTGTTGTCACTAGTTGTATTTGATAATTTTCATAGATTCTCAGTAGCATTTAGAACTTTTCTGCAAATTTTCATAATTTTCCAAAACAGTTTGCTATTTTTCTAGATTTAAATTAAGTTTTTAGCACTTTTAAATATCTTTTAATTCAAATAAAGCAGAAAATGGTCAAAAAAATATATAATTAATTTTCTTAGGTTTAGAATAATCAAAAAGTAATGAAAAGTATTTTTCCAGATTTTTCAGTTAAAATAGTATTTTCTAGACATTTAATTAGTTCTAATTAGTTTTAAATTCATAATAAATAGAGAAAAAGTCAGAAAAATATAATTTCAGTTTTGAAAATTATTTTTAGTTAATTTAGATTTTTGAAAAATAGTTTTGTAATTTTCTTGTAAGTTTTCATAATTTTTAGCTTTTTAAATCTATTTTAAAAGTCCCAAAAGAGTTTTTAATTCAAATTAAATCAAGAGAAACCAAAAAAATTAGTTTTATATTTCAAATAATTTTTAAATCACATTTTTAGCTGTAGAAAAATATTAGTTCATTTTTAGAGTTTTAAATAGTGTAGATTGCATTTTAATATACGTTTTATAATTATCGTAACTTGCGTTTTTAGTTTACTTTGTGTACTTAGTTTAAATTCCTTGTTCGCACCATAGGATTAGAAGTTTTAATTGCTTCCCATTACTTTTCCTTGCCCCGTAGTTTAGAAATCATAAAAAATCCCTTTTTAACCATTCAAAACCCGAATAACGCTACTTGAGTTGTTAACTCCATTCATCCCTCGCTAGGAACGATCCGGGGACTAAAACCTAATAAGTCTGAGTTACCCAATACTACAAATACTCATAATTTTTCTCTTTCACGAGAATCAATTTTTGGCATTGCGGGGGCATGAAGTGAGTTTTCGATTAGTCTCGATTCGCGTGTTTTGAAGATCCTTCCAGAGGTTATCGTTGTTTTTGTAAATATCTCTTTTATAAAACCAAAAAAACTAAAAACCAAAACATTCTTCCTAGAGTGTTTATAATACCAAAAAATAAAAACCAACAAAAGAAATCGAAGCGTCAATTGTTAGGTGGCTCACTTTAGAGTACAACCTATACCGGGGTTTAAGGAGGTCTTGACATTAAATTAAAGAAGAAGAAATCCACTCTTCTCTCCCGCACTGCGAGTACTTTAGAGACTACCGAGAACAGGTTATTGGGGACGATTACCAAAAATATTGTTTTTCATAAGTTTTCTTAAATATAAAAACCCAAAAAGATTTTCCTTTTCAAAATTTGTTTTTCCTTTTATGATTGCTATTATCAAAACCCAAAATAATCTCCTTTCTCCTCTAAACCGTCAATAATTCTATCTCTTTTTTTCTAAAAGTATAGTTCTTATGGCATCTCTTAAATGTGCTCAATGTGGAGGTCCTCATGATCCTATCATTCATGAAGATCCTTGTGAGAAAATTTTGAAGGAATATTTCCTAGTCGATCTTGAAACAAAACCATCCCTTGGCGAAATTTCTTTCCTTTGGAAAAATCCGATGGAAGAAAATCAATATCGATGTTTAAATTGTATGTGCGACCGGTGCGGAAATAATTGTCGAAATGGATATTGTAATATGTGCAATGTATTTATTAATCCAAATCGGATGACGATGGCGATGACGTAATAGCATGTTGGAAGGATGTAATCGTGAACCGTCAATTATTCAAAGCCAAATTCTTTCGATTATTCCCCAAGTTCTTCCGAATATCCTTCACAGCCTTTGATGGCTTCATACGAACGACATTATCGACTTATGGAAGAATTAATGAGTTTTCAATTTTGTGATAAGTCTCCGAGTGGCAATCCCACTCCCGTCTCTGAGCCTTTCATTTCTGACCCTTCCCCTTCTCTCACGCCGGTTGAGAGAAGTGACGTCATTTTGGAAGAGGTCGATGATCTTGTTTCTTCTAAAATTGTTGAGCCCGTTGACTCTCTCATAATGGGGGATGAGCATCTTAGCGTTATTCCGGAAATGGAATCGTCTAGTGTTGAGGTCCTTGTCCCAATCCCAAGTGAGTCCGAGGTTGTTAATGATATTTATGATGAGCCTTCTCTTGTTATTTCAAATGATCATGTTGAGATGTTCTCCGATTCCGATAACGATTCTTATGTAGACATCGATTTCATCGACGATTTACCTTCTGAGCCCGTCCACATAGAAGAAGTAAATGATTTTGAGCCAGAAGATGAAGAGATTGAGCCTGATGATATTCAAATCGAGGATGAATCATTACGTGAAACATTGTTGAATGTTAATCTTCTCATTTCCAAGATTGAAGCCCTTAAAGATAATTCAAGTTCACCTCGTATCTTTGTTAAAGATAATGATTTTTCGCCCGAGCTTGAAACTTTCCGATTTGATGAAGATATTAGTGGCATTCCCACTATTACAGATGTTTATCCTCCGATATTTGAGCGGTTCTACTTTGATGTTGATTTGAGCAAAGCTATGAGCGAGATTTCGATACTCCGACAAATAACCCGATCATAGAAGCGTGACTCATTTCCTATTATTGATGACTTGATACCACCGGGTATTGAGGATACCGTTAATGACCCCGAGGGGGATATGGTTGTTCTTGATGGTTTTCTTGACTCTTCTCTCTCTGACGAGTCGACCATCACTTATCCTGATGAGCCCACATGTGAAGATAAAGTTTTTAATCCCAGGATATTCGTCATCGATGAGCTTTATGTTAAAAACGTTGTTCGAGAAAAGGATCCTCCGATGGATGCCTTCATTGTTAAGCTTTCAAGACTTATCCCTTACCATGTACTCCCGTCTTTTTTTGAGTTTTCTCATTTCTATCCATCATCCCTTCGTCTTCCCGCTAAACCGCCGGATGATGGATCATTCTTTCATGATATGTCTTATGTGAGTTTGGGGGGAGTTATCCTTTATGTGCTGATGCCCGACACTTTCTTCTCCACCCATCCCACCCATTCTCATTCTTTCGGGAATGAGGACACCATATTTGACCCTGGTATCTTTACCATTTTCTTCCCCAAGGACAAAGAATTGAGGGCGAGAGTCGGGCTAGCGACTTCGTAGAAGAAAACGATGGCGCTGGGAGGCACCCATTCTTATCTCTATCTTCTTTCTACTTTCTTCTAATAAGTGACACGAAGGGGTTAGCCTCTTCGATTTCTCGTGTTTGGTTGTTTGTGATGTTTTTTGTCTAGGATTTTCCCGATATGAAGACTCTCGTGCTCGAAGTTTTGTCTTTTCTCCACTCGGTTTCATGTTCGATCTTGATGGAAATCCGATATCCTAATCTTATCGACTAACGTTTATCTTTAAGCATACTTAATAAACGGCTTTTAGATTTTTCGTTGATACCCTTGCCTTTAAACATTGAGGACAATGTTTCGTTTTAGTCTGGGTGGGTAATTAATCTTGATTTGATTTGACGCACTTGCTTATTCTTTGTCGTGTGTACTCTCATGACCCGTTTTCCTTAGAAATGAAAAAATTGTGCAAAAATGTGAAAATTTTAAAAAATTTTGTAAGCTTTTGCTAGTTTTATGATTGAAAAGTCTTTGCGAGTCTCTTAGAAGTTACTTTAAATATGCGTTTTCTTGAAAAAAGTCTTTGCTAATTGCTTAGACAAGAGGCTATAAAATGTGATTCTAGCTCACAAGGCCAAGAATTTGCAAGCTTCCCTAAGTGATTTTAAATATGCGAAGCTTTGAAAGATTTTGCTAGTTTCTAATGAGTGACTTTAAAAATGCGAGACTTGAGATTATTTTACAAAGCATTTACTAAGTTAATATATGTTTAGACACCTTGTTGACTTTCATTTGGTGAGTAGGAATAGAATTTTGACTTGACCGGGCGTGTTGAGCCCTAGCTTGTTCCCTTAACTATAGATACTTTAAATTATCGGTTAATCATCCGCGGATCTCATTATTTGAGATTTTAAATTTGCGGAGATCGAGGAATGATAGAGTTACTTATGAGTTTAGATGCTAAGCGTGGAGTAGTTGGTTCTCTTTAGAGCTCACCGAAGGTACTTGTGGCTTTTTGCTCCCACAAAATTATCTCACCCAATATCTGTCTAATAATAATTAAAGATGTTAGGTTTTGGCGATAGTTAGTTCTTTATCTTCTTTAGAGAATCCTTGCCTATGAGAGTTGGGTACACATCAAGAATAGCTGTAGGTGTTATGTAATAGACAACCGATTCTTGATAGTTCTTTATATTGTTTCTATTGTTATAAAAGCCGTAGGATTCAGAGTTTGGCAAAAATTAACATGAAATAAAGCCCAAATGTATTAAAGTGAAAATCCACAGCCATAAAAGTTTTCTATGTCTGACGGTACCCCCGTTGTCATGGACTTCAAAAAGATGGAGGAAAATTCCAAAGTCATAATAAGACTTCTAGTAAAACGGTAATCCCGTTGAGGCCTAAATTGCAAAAATGCAAATGTATTGAAATAGTGTTAAGCCAAACTTTGACTCCGGGAGATATCTAAATAAAAGCTTATGTCTCTGGACTCGTAGATGAGTTGTTTGATTAAGTAATAAAAGGATATCTCCCTAAATCGTGTTAAACTAGGACCTTGATGTGGACCTCATTCTTGTATGCAACGGTTTTCGAGGGAAGATGGAAAACTAATTAGCGTTTTAGCTTCATATCTTTATCGGAATAAAACCTATCGAAACGAGAAATCTTGAAGAAATTCATTTCTCACCAAAAATAAAATAAATAGAGGATAATAGGAAAATGGGAGCAAGAGGTAATTACACAAGTAACTTCCTTGGGTAGTGTTAGCATCTAAAGTCATATTTAACAATGATTTCGATTTTACGCTTAGTTTGGGGACTTGTGAAAAATCAGGGACGATGTATTCTATCCGTATGGTCACTTCTCGCTGAGTTGTGTTTCCTACTCTGTGATCCTAAAAATGTCTTTTGAAAAATGTTGGAGTTATTGATAGACATGAAAGTTCAACAAACCTTCACTCATAATAAGTGCTTAATCGTAATATCTATATGTGAAATAAAAGGTAACGGGGAGGCGTTTTTAGAATTAAGGGTTTCTTAATCTCTTTTGAGGAATCTTCGCTACTTTTCATAGATTTAGTAGAAAGAGGTTAAAATCCTTGGTTTTAGAAGCGTTAGTTGATTACATTTCGTGAGGACACGACAATCTTCTAGTTTGGGGTATTTTGGTATGTGCAAAAACAGATACCTTTTCTCTATCAAATCAGACCCAAAATAACCGGAAACGAACTGTTAATGCCTAATATTTGTGTGTTTCTTGAGTTTATGCATGTGCAGGTACGGATATGACAAAACAGACAAAAGAAAGCCAAAACCGAAGAAAACCGAGCATGAGAATGATAAGAGTGCAAAAGCCGATGTCGGGATGCTATTTTATGGGTTTTAGATGCTCAAAGATATATTTACGGAGTTTTGGATCATATTCGGGAAGTTTTCACATTTCACCTTAACCTTTACCACATTTACACTTTATACCCCTCACTTAACCATTTACACCCTTGTACCCTCATACAACTAATTTACCATCTAACCTTAACAATTTACAATTTACACCATGGGTCCTTGAAATTTACAAGATTACATAAATAGGTACTTGTTGGAATATTTGGATATACTTAATAAAACCAAGTCCATGTTTCATGTCCAAATAATCCTACATATTACTACTAGCCCAACCTTTTGATAAAACCCATTTACCCATCCCTATCCTACCCGTCCAAGATCATGACCCATTTTCCCAATTAGACCCGGGTCAAACACACCTTTTACCCACCCTTAATAATCCCAGGTCAACCCAATCCTAAAATCAGTCAAAATAAAATAAATAATAAAACCCAGCTTACCCTTTCCCTCCCGAGCCAAAACCACTTGTTCATCTATCTTCTCACATGAAATCCCAACCATGCCCTCGACATTGTACTAAGCATCTAAGATGCCAAGTTGGCAATCCGTGTGAGGGAATGACAAGGTGGACAAAACTCTCATATTGGTCCCGACACCTCATGAGGACGATCTTGTGGCTATGATGAATTCGATGACAAGATAGAAGAATCAATGGCTCGATTAGAAACCGAAGCTTAGATGCTCAACCCCAAGTCCTCAATGGCGACTATAAAAGCCCATTCGATTCGGGTTGAAAAGTCCAATTTCTATGTATTTAAGAGATTGTTACCATTTAATTGCATTTTCTTTTACTGTTTTAATGTAGTTTTAATTGCCATTTAAGTTTGTAATCTCAGAATTATTATTGCAATTTCAGTTTTTACACTTCACCATGTTTCAATTTTATTTCAATCTCTAAATTTGTGTTAGTATTGTTCCATAAGATTTAATCTCTTTTATACAGGCTCATATAAGCTTAATTTAGCTTGTGTGAGCTTATTAAGGTTCAAACCAGTCTTTAATTTCAATTTGTGCAAAAAGTCAAAAAAAAGTCAAACGTAGTCAAAATTTAAAGTCAACTGGGTTTAGACTAAATTCTGGTTTTAAGTTATTTAATGGATGAGTTTTAGGTTTATTTGAAGTTTTTCAATTCAGTTATAGTTAGTTTTAATCAAGTTTTTACATTTTATTTTGCATTTGGTGAACTTTAGGGAGTGTTTGGTTACAGCTTATTTTTCAAGTTCTAGTCTACAAAATGAATTGGATTGGAGTCAAAATAGTTTGTCAGCTGATTTTAGAGTTTTTCTCATCATAGTTTTCATATGTGTCAATTGTTTCTTATGATTTCACATTTTAAGATTTATGTCATCAAGAGTGCTTTTTGTCCCAAATAGTCAGCTTCATTAATGAATTTCAATGTCTAAATCAGTTCCCTAGTTTGTTTAAATTGATTTTATTTGTTCTTAATATATCCTACTTTATATGTCTTTAGCTTATTTGCCTTTTAGAATCCTTTAGATTGCTCTCAGTTTGCTTAAAAATTGCCCATCTGTCCATTTGCTCCTTTTGCTGCACATGTTTCTTTCCTAATAGCTTTTTCACAGCTTATTTACTACTTATTCAGTTGAACTTGTTGGTTGATTTTTGGTTCCATCAGTAGCCTATAATATGATCTTCATCTTTCTTCATTAGCTCAGCTCTCTAGTGCTTATATTAGTGCTTATTCAACTCTGCAAACATGCCCATAAGCTGTTGTGTCTGTTGCTAAAACAGCTATCCTACTGTGCTTGATTTCTTAGTTTTTGTAGCTTATTGTCCTTTATAGTATTTTGCCTATTAGTATAATT
>OU343225.1:161932744-161974900 GCA_910596185.1 Chrysanthemum makinoi | reverse complement strand
GTGGGCTCATCGGGATAAGTGATGGTGGACTCGTCAGAGAGAGAAGAGTCAAGAAAACCATCAAGAACAACCATATCCCCCTCGGGGTCATTAACGGTATCCTCAATACCCGGTGGTATCAAGTCATCAATAATAGGAAATGAGTCGGCGTCTTCTATGATCGGGTTATTTGTCGGAGTATCGGAAATCTCGTTCATAGCTTTGCTAAAATCAACATCAAAGTAGAACTGCTCAAATATCGGAGGATAAACATCTGTAATAGTGGGAATGCCACTAATATCTTCATCAAATCGGAAAGTTTCAAGCTCGGGCGAAAAATCATTATCTTTAACAAAGATACGAGGTGAACTTGAATTATCTTTAAGGGCTTCAATCTTGGAAATGAGAAGATTAACATTCAACAATGTTTCACGTAATGATTCATCCTCGATTTGAATATCATCAGGCTCAATCTCTTCATCTTCTGGCTCAAAATCATTTACTTCTTCTACGTGGACAGGCTCAGAAGGTAAATCATCGATGAAATCAATGTCTACATAAGAATCGTTATCGGAATCGGAGAACATCTCAACATGATCATTTGAAATAACAAGAGAAGGCTCATCATAAATATCATTAACAACCTCAGACTCACTTGGGATTGGGACAAGGACCTCAACACTAGACGATTCCATTTCCGGAATAATGCTAAGATGCTCATCCCCCATTATGAGAGAGTCAACGGGCTCAACAATTTTAGAAGAAACAAGATCATCGACCTCTTCCAAAATGACGTCACTTCTCTCAACCGGCGTGAGAGAAGGGGAAGGGTCGGAAATGAAAGGCTTAGAGACGGGAGTGGGATTGCCACTCGAAGACTTATCACAAAATTGAAAACTCATTAATTCTTCCATAAGTCGATAATGTCGTTCGTATGAAGCCATCAAAGGCTGTGAAGGATATTCGGAAGAACTTGGGGAATAATCGAAAGAATTTGGCTTTGAATAATTGACGGGTTCACTGATTACATCCTTCCAACATGCTATTACGTCATCGTCATCGTCATCTGGATTTGGATTAATAAATACATTGCACATATTACAATATCCATTTCGACAATTATTTCCGCACCGGTCGCACATACAATTTAAACATCGATATTGATTTTCTTCCATCGGATTTTTCCAGTGAAAGAAATTTCGGCCAAGGGACGGTTTTGTTTCAAGTTCGGCTAGGAAATAGTCCTTCAAAATTTTCTCATAAGGATCTTCATGAATGATGGGATCATGAGGACCTCCACATTGAGCACATTTAAGAGATGCCATAAGAATTATACTTTTAGAGAAAAAAGAGATAGAATTGACGGTTTAGAGGAGAAAGGAGATTATTTTTGGGTTTTTGATAATAGCAATCATAAAAGGAAAAACAAATTTTGAAAAGGAAAATCTTTTTGGGTTTTTATATTTAAGAAAACTTATGAAAAACAATATTTTTGGTAATCGTCCCGTCAACTGGTTCTCGGTAGCTCTCTAAAGTACTCGCAGCGTGGCGGGAGAGAAGAGTGGATTTCTCTTCGGTCTTTAATTTAATGTCAAGACCTCCTTAAACCCCGTGTATAGGTTGTACTCTAAAGGTGAGCCGACGTAACAATTGACGTTTCGATTTCTTTTGTTGGTTTTTTATTTTTTTTGGTATTATAAACACTCTAGGAAGAATGTTTTGGTTTTTTAGTTTTTTTTGGGTTTTATAAAAGAGATATTTACAAAAACAACGATAACCTCTCGGGGAAGGATCTTCAAAAACACGCGAATCGAGACGGAATCGAAAACTCACTTCATGCCCTCCCCGGCAGCGGCAGCGACGCCAAAAATTGATTCTCAGGAAAGAGAAAAATTATGAGTATTTGTAGTATTGGGTAACTCAGACGTATTAGGTTTAAGTCCCCGGATCGTTCCTATCGAGGGATGAATGGAGTTAACAACTCACGTCGCGTTATTCGGGTTTTGAATGGTTAAAAAGGGATTTTTGATGATTTCTAAACTACGGGGCAAGGAAAAGTAATGGGAAGCAATTAAAACTTCTAATCCTATGGTGCGAACAAGGAATTTAAACTAAGTACACAAAGTAAACTAAAAACGCAAGTTACGATAATTATAAAACGTATATTATAATGCAATCTACACTATTTAAAACTCTAAAAATGAACTAATATTTTTCTACAGCTAAAAATGTGATTTAAAAATTATTTAAAATATAAAACTAATTTTTTTGGTTTCTCTTGATTTAATTTGAATTAAAAACTCTTTTTGGACTTTTAAAATAGATTTAAAAAGCTAAAAATTATGAAAACTTACAAGAAAATTACAAAAATATTTTTCAAAAATCTAAATTAACTAAAAATAATTTTAAAAACTGAAATTTTATTTTTCTGACTTTTTCTCTATTTATTATGAATTTAAAACTAATTAGAACTAATTAAATGTCTAGAAAATACTATTTTAACTGAAAAATCTGGAAAAATACTTTTCATTACTTTTTGATTATTCTAAACCTAATAAAATTAATTATATATTTTTTTTGACCATTTTCTGATTTATTTGAATTAAAAGATATTTAAAAGTGCTAAAAACTTAATTTAAATCTAGAAAAATAGCAAACTGTTTTGGAAAATTATGGAAATTTGCAAAAAAGTTCTAAATGCTACTGAGAATCTATGAAAATTATCAAATACAACTAGTGACAACAGATTAAGCTATTTGGTATGAGACTGATTTGAAAAGCTAGTATGAAATGAGCTAAAAGCACTATTAAGCTACCACAAGCAATCCTCAAGCTCAAATAAAATAAGACTAACTAATAGAAACCTAATTCTACTGAGTTAGACCTAAAAAGCACAAGCAATCAACAAATAAGCATTGTTCTAAATTCTGAACCCAAACATGAAGAAGACAGATCTGAGAGGTCTACTTTGAGATTAAAAATAGATAAGCTATGGGGAACCTAAGAGTTTGAGCTTAATGGAACTAACCTACAAGCTGGGTGGCTATATTTTGCCCCCAAGATCAGCAAGAAAAGGGCTTGCAATAGCTTTTTGTGGTCTCATGAAAGAAGTGTTGTGGAACAGTAGATACTAATGCAAGACAAAAAGGAAGATAAGCAGACTCAAATACAACTAGTGACAACAGATTAAGCTATTTGGTATGAGACTGATTTGAAAAGCTAGTATGAAATGAGCTAAAAGCACTATTAAGCTACCACAAGCAATCCTCAAGCTCAAATAAACTAAGACTAACTAATAGCAACCTAATTCTACTGAGTTAGACCTAAAAAGCACAAGTAATCAGCAAATAAGCACTGTTCTAAATTATGAACCCAAACAGCAAGACAGATCTGAGAGGTCTACTTTGAGATTAAAAATAGATAAGCTATGGGGAACCTAAAAGTTTGAGCTTAATGGAACTAACCTACAAGCTGGGTGGCTATCTTTTGCCCCCAAGATCAGCAAGAAAAGGGCTTGCAATAGCTTTTTGTGGTCTCATGAAAGAAGTGCTGTGGAACAGTAGATACTAATGCAAGACAAAAAGGAAGATAAGCAGACTCAATAAGCATAATAAAGCCTTAACAAACCAAAAATGATTAAACCTAAACTATATGAAAACACTAAGGGCAGAAATAATAAGCAGAAACTAGGGGCAATAATAAGCAAAAACAAACATATCTTAAGGGTTATAATGAACTAGAAATTAAGGGAAATAAGTGATTCCTACAATAAGCTAAAGGGAGAAACAAAGCAGCTTAATCAGAAACCTACCTCTAACCTACAATTAATCAAAATAAGCTAAGGATAAAAAAGGAATTTAACTAACATTAAACAATTACTAAAAGCTAAAAGGCTGCTGAATCCTATGGAGGAGTTAAACTAAGGCTGCTAGGGAAAATCTTATAAGCTGAAAGCTAAAATCCTATGGAAACAATAAGCTGTATGATAATTAAATTATACTAATAGGCAAAATACTATAAAGGACAATAAGCTGCAAAAACTAAGCAATCAAGCAAAGTAGGACAGCTGTTGTAGCAATAGACACAACAACTTATGGGCCTGTTTGCAGAGTTGAATAAACACTAATATAAGGACTAGAGAGCTGAGCTAATGAAGAAATATGAAGATCATATTGTAGGCTACCGATGGAACCAGAAATCAACCAACAAGTTCAACTGAATAAGTAGTAAATAAGCTGTGAAAAAGCTATTATGAAAGAAACAATGCGCAAAAGAAAAGGAGCAAATGGACCGGATGGGCAATTTTTAAGCAAACTGAGAGCAATCTAAAGGATTCTAAAAGGCAAATAAGCTAAAGACATATAAACTAGGATATATTAAGAACAAATAAAATCAATTTAAACAAACTAGGGAACTAATTTAGACATTGAAATTCATTAATGAAGCTGACTATTTGGGACAGAAAGCACTCTTGATGACATAAATCTTAAACTGTGAAATCATAAGAAACAATTGACACATATGAAAACTATGATGAGAAAAACTCTAAAATCAGCTGACAAACTATTTTGACTCCAATCCAATTCATTTTGTAGACTAGAACTTGAAAAATAAGCTGTAACCAAACACTCCCTAAAGTTCACCAAATGCAAAATAAACAGAAAAACTTGATTAAAACTAACTATAACTGAATTGAAAAACTTCAAATAAACCTAAAACTCATCCATTAAACAACTTAAAACCAGAATTTAGTCTAAACCCAGTTGACTTTAAATTTTGACTACGTTTGACTTTTTTTGACTTTTTGCACAAATTGAAATTAAAGACTGGTTTGAACCTTAATAAGCTCACACAAGCTAAATTATGTTTATATGAGCATGTATGAAAGAGATTAAATCTTATGGAACAGTACTAACACAAATTTAGAGATTGAAATAAAATTGAGACAAGGTGAAGTGTAAAACTGAAATTGCAGTAATAATTTTGAGATTACAAACTTAAATGGCAATTAAAACTACATTAAAACAGTAAAAGAAAATGCAATTAAATGGTAACAATCTCTTAAATACATAGAAATTGGACGATTTTCAACTGTGACTGAATGGGCTTTTTATAGCTGCTGCTTGAGGACTTGGGGTTGAGCATCGGAAGCTTCTGGGTTTCTAATCAGAGCCATTGATTCTTCTATCTTGTCATCACAATTCATCATAGCCACATGCTCAGTCTCATGAGGTGTCAGGACCAATTGGAGAGCTTCTTTTGTCCACCTTGTCATTCCCTCACACGGATTGCCATCTTGGCAATTTAGATGCTTAGTACAATGTTGGGGAGGGGCATGGTTGGGATTTAATGTGGAGAAGATGGATGAACAGTGGCTTTTGGCTTGGGAGGGAAAGGGTAACTGTGGGTTTTTATTATTTATTTTATTTTGACTGATTTTAGGATTGGGTTGACCTGGGATTATTAAGGGTGGGTAAAAGGTGTGTTTGACCCGGGTCTAATTAGGAAAATGGGTCATTGTTGGAATCACTCCTAAACCTTTATTCAAGTGTTAGTTACTCATATGTAATAGGTAGCTTATTATGGCCTTTATGTTTGTTTAAGGTCTAGCTTATGTAGAAGGCCCATAAGCTTAGGCCCATGTCCATTAAGGAAAAGGGAAGGAGTGGGAGTGTTGCCCTAGCTCCTTGCCTATAAATACTCTTGTAAAACCCTCACTTGAGGGTTGGTTGTTCAAGTTATTCTCTTCATTACACTCTACGCATAACCGTCTCTATAATATCGTGTGTGTGTGTGTGAATCTTGTTCAATCGCCTCTCTATCTCTTTCTATGAAGCTTGTGGTGTAAATCTAGTGACATGACAGTGGTATCAATCGCCTAATAGTTGGGTGAACGTATTGTTTGAAGTGAGTTTTGGTCTCACGCTTAACTTACGGTTCATAACTTTGGCTTGCTTCAAAACGCATTTTTACACTTTTTATTTCAAGATTCTTGTACTTTCAATGTTATAAGGTGTTAAACTTACTGTTTTTGGCAAAAAGTTTTGAACTTTATGCGTGGATCATTGTTTTTCGACTAGTTTTTGAACGAGGGTGTAAACCTACGCGTAACCATTTTGAGAGCTTTGGATAATCAAGTTTCACACTTTTGTGTCATTTTGGTGTTATTGAAGCTATTTCATCACAAAAAAACTGGTTTAGAATCATCTTTGGGCAAAATCATTTTTACGAGTAAGATTACGCGTATCAAAACCCTAATCTTACGCGTAACCTTATCCGTGGTTTGATCTTCATTTTGGTTTTACTCGTGTTTTTCTTGCTTGGATAAGCCCGAAAATACGTCGACTTTGGATATCTTTTGCACTGTGATAGTGTAAAAG
This sequence comes from Chrysanthemum makinoi, assembly GCA_910596185.1. Taxonomy (NCBI): domain Eukaryota; kingdom Viridiplantae; phylum Streptophyta; class Magnoliopsida; order Asterales; family Asteraceae; genus Chrysanthemum; species Chrysanthemum makinoi. The sequence continues at coordinate 161,968,541 of OU343225.1, read as the reverse complement.
ATCATTTGGGCAAAAACCCTAAAATTTCGCATAAGCATCAAGCTTACGCAGTAAAATCCTACGCATAAGATTCATCTTACGCCTAAGCATATTCTTACGCATAAGGTAATCCTACGCCTAAGTTTCTACGCCTAACTTTGTGTCTACGCATAACTTTAGTGTCTTTTCCCTACTTACGTGTAAGCTAAATCTACGCGTAACTCTTGATTGTTACGCGTAACTTTGGTGTTTTTACGCATAAGTGCTACTTGGTTTATTGTGATTTCTACGCCTAAGGACACTTCATCAACAAAGGTTCATTCGATTACAAAGATCCATTTTTACCAACACAAGTTTTCAACATGTCACAACCACCATACTCTAACTATTTCCTTACACTTATTCTCAACGTCAACAACAACTAACTCCACAACATCAACAATGGAATCAACAACAAGCAATTTATCAACAACAATATACTCCACAACTTGCGCATTCCACAACCTCAAATGGTTCAACCACCACCAAGTCTTCAAGTTCAACCCTACACAAATGAATTCAATCAACATCCATCAAGGAACACTATGAAGGAACCCACTTGGTTTGCAAAGATGTGTGAAGCTTTAAGCAACCAACAATCAATTCATGAGGCTGGATCACTTGATAGACCTCCAATGCTCACACCAGGAAACTACGATCAATGGGTGATAAGGTTCTTTAGGTTTTGTGATCTCAAGAAGCCACATGGAAAGTTCTTAAAGAAGGTTATCTTGGAAGGTCCATTTGAGATGCCTACTATCATTGTACCCGCCGATCCAAATGCTAATCCACCAAGAGATGAACAATCCAACATTGCTAAGTTTGAGGACCTGAATGCAGAGGAACTTCTACACTATGAAGCCGATGAACTTGCAATGCAATATATCCTCTTAGGATTACCTAACCCAATTCTTCGAAGTGTTGATGCTCAAAAGACCGCAAAGGAAATGTGGGATCATATTCATCTTCTTATGGAAGGATCTGTACTCAATCAGGAGGATTTGGAATCCAAAATTTACTTGGCTTATGAACACTTCATGATTGAACCAGGAGAGACACTAGAGTCTTATCATCATCATTTTTAGGACATCATCAATGATTTGGATAAACACAACATCATCATGCCAAGAATTGCAATGAATACTAAGTTCTGAGTAGTCTTGGTCCTGAATGGGAGAAGTATGTCATTTTCTCCGTCAAGCAAAGAATATGCATCATTCTACATATGGATTGTTGTACGATTACTTGAAGCCTCATGAAAAGGAAGTTGATAGGGAAAGGATTCTCCGTGCTCAAATTGCTCCACCGACACATCCGGAAAATCAACAACTTGCCTTATATGCTCAAAACGGTTATTCTCCTCAACCAGCAACTCAACCAACTGCTACAATCACACCATATGATCCTTCACCGCCTCAATCTCAACAAACTCAATTGGTTCCATACAACAACAACAATGCTCAAGCACTTGTTAGCGAAGCTAATGAGGAATCGATCCGTTCAAGCATTGCGCAACAAGGATTTGCTATGATTGCTAATGCCTTTAGCCGTTATACCAACAAATCCAACAACCGTATTCGCTCCTCATCTAACACAAGGAATCAAGCTGTTGTGAACAATGGACGAGTTGAAGTTCAGAACCGTGGTTATGGTCGCCGATGGGCGTGGTCAAGGGTTTAATGCTGTGGGTAGGAATAACAATAGAGCTCAAGTGGTGGAATGGTCTTCGATGCTACAACCGCAATGAGAAAGGACACTGGCTAATGCATGCCCAAAGCCTAGGACTAGGGGCATTGCTTATCACAAAGAGGCTCTTCTTTTGGCTCTTAAGGATGAAGCGTCGGGTGGAACTCTCACGACAAAGAACGAGCTTTATGGCAAATGCTGACTCAGATGATGATATGGAGGACTTGCAGCCAATGCGTTATGTTGATGGCTAATATGCATGAGTTACACATGAGTGACACAGTGCCCGCAGTATGACATCGATGGCTTGTCTCGTGCACCGAACAAACCATATTTATCTCTGATCTCATATCTCCGCCAACATCTGAATCCGGCAAGGCTCGAAATGTTCAAAATGAGTCGTCCACATCTCATTCCGACGATTTTCAACTAGACCCGTAGTTATATTTGACGATCAAGATGACCAACCGGTTTCCCTTGATAATCAAATTGACTTCGTGGTTATACTTGAGGATCTAAGTAATGATCATGTTGTGACTCACGTTGAACACACCGAACTTTTGCCTCATCCAGATTTTGCTCGCTTAATACAAGACCACAGACCATAGTGGAAAAATGTCATGCCATTAATCAGGACTTGAAAAGCAAAAATGCACTATTAACCAAGGATTTTGAATGTTTACAAAAGCAACTCAACTTTTTCAAAACTCAAGAAAAACGTGAAAAAAGGTTTTGAAGCGACCTTTGCCAAATCTCATCAAAATGAAAAATATTTAGAGAGACAGATGTGTGATCTAGCCGCTTCGAAGAATGCTTTGTTGTCTGAAATAGAACAACTCAAACATGAACATAAAAAGCAAATTAACGCTCTCACCTTGGAAAATCAAAAAGCTAAGGGTGAGTTGTTAACTTGTCAAAAACAGTTCTCTGCATACAAAAAGCATTCAACGAAACGAATAGATGATCATCTTGAAGAAATCATCGGCTTGCAAAACAAACTTAAAGAGTTTAAAACTGTTGTTTACAAACATGGCGAGTCGGTCACCGCCATTGAAAAGTTTACTTTAAAACCCAATCCAAATGGATATGGACCGAATCTTGCCGATTACAAACCTAAGCTTTCAACCAAAACATTCAAACCAAATCCAAGTTTCCAGTGCGTAATATAAAATTGATAATTCTGTTATGAGTGTTGTTGAATATCATCGTCAAGAGGAATTAGATGCATAAGACGAGAGTCGATCAAAATTAGAAAAAGTTGTTTACAACAAACCTTTTAACTATTCAAAAGCGTCACTTTCGTCACACCAACGGATTCTTCTAACACACCAAGGATTATCATAAAACGTCTCGAAGTCTTCTAATGTTAATCCCAAACCGATTATGCACAAACTTATGGTCCTTTACCTTCCATCGATGAAGTAAACTCAAAACACGAAAATCGCAAAATTCTTCGATATTTTGACCTTTTCATGTCTGACCTCAAAACTTTACAACATGAGATAGAATATCATTCCGAAATCAAAGTTCAACACTTTCAATCGCCTCTAGCGCGAGAACAAAGAGACATTTTTAAGAAAAATCTTTTACCAAATGTTAAAAATTTGAAAAGTTGTGCATTGTCTTGGGAAAGGACTTTCATAAGGAACTTGGATTGATGAAGGTCGTTTGAAAGAGAAAACGAAACATCTATTTCTAATACTAAACGTAAAAGAAACTGTTGAGAAAAGATGTTGATCGACTCTTGGAAGATGTCATCTCGTGCCGATGTCCATAATGTTGTGCTATTGAATTCTTTGTCATATGCATTTGATTATATCTCTGCCGATACTGTTGATTCTGTGGTAAATGTTGAGAACACCGATAATGTGCTTCAGATCGAGTCCTTAAAAGTTGAAAATAAACGATTGTCAAACGAACTTTCAAATGCAATACGCCGCCTTAATTGGTGTCAAAAAGATATTCATGATCAACAACTTGTTTTTTCAACACAAAATCGCCGCTTGCGTGCAAAAACTTCCGATCCAAAAATTGAGCAACTGGATGATCAAAACGTGTCTTTTAAGTGTCAAATCTCAAAATATGAACAAGAACTTGTAAAAGTTAAAAAGGAATATGGTGTCATATTTGATTTACTCAAAAGACTCGTGATGAAGCATCAAATGAACTTGATCATTATCTTGCACACACTAAAAAAGTTATGCATTTTGTCGAAATATTGGTCGAAAATCAAGATCCGATTCACACTATCTTCAAGTTAAGAGAAATGTTAGGAAAGTATGAACAACTTCGCCTACCCATCATTAAGAGAATAGCACCAAGAACACTTAGTAATCGTGAACCTAGAATCCCTACCGCCAAATCACAAGTTGCTAACGTGCTTCCTTCTACTGAAACAGAATAGTTAGCCTTTTCCAAACGTCCGTACTTCACGGCCTAGGAGCACTACATCGAAGAATAGGAAGTTGCGACCTAAGAAAAGATCAATAAGGAATGCTAAAGTAGAAGAACACCCTAGGACTATGAATAAGACTCACGTTGTTTCCACTATAGATATTAAGGTCCGCAAATGTAATAGAAATAGTGATGTAACGAATGCTAAACCATTAAGTACTTTTGATATTCAGTCCGATGCACCTTGTGTTATTTGTCGTAAAAGTATGAATTCTGATTGTCATGATAAATGTGTTGCTAAAGCTATCATCTCTCGCTTAAGGAATCCTAAGAACCGGAATACCTCTAGGCCCACTAATCTTTCTAAGTCTCTGCTTGGTAGACCGCCATCTTTAGATTCTAAGAAACGCTTTTCTATCCCTCAGTAGCTCAGCCACCTCCTAGGAATGTAGTACCACCTAGTGCATTCACTAAGACTAAAGCAAATACTAGTTGGAGATGGCATAAATGGATATATAACACACTAGGATTTAAATGGATACCAAAAGCTATTGATGTGTGTATGTCTACTATAACGCTTCGAACCCTCTAACATTTCGGGTTCCACATCTACTTCTATTCCATCTGTGTCGCCTGTGTGTAATGCAGGTGATACAGATCATTCTCTGGATTGTTGATAGCGGATGTTCCCGACACATGACGGGCAACCTTAAACTGTTATCAAACTTTATTGCAAAGTTCATTGGCACCGCCGTTCGAATGATCACTTCGCAGCTATCATGGGCTACGGAGACTATATCAATGGGAACATCGAAATTAGCAGGGTTTATTATGTGGAAGGCCCCACAATCTGCTTTTTTTTCGAGGTCGGCTTTCGTGATGGAGATTTGGAAGTTGCTTTTTTAGGGAGAAAACTTGTTTCATTCGTGATCTACAAGGAAATCCGACCTTATGTCCGCTCGCGTAATTCCAGTCTTTACACTATCTCTATGCAAGACATGGTTGCTTCTTCTCCCATCTGCTTACTTTCAAAGGCAACATCAACAAAATCCCGGCTATGGCACCGTCGTCTCTCACATCTAAACTTTCAAACCATCACCAACCTTGCTCGACACAAACTAGTTGAAGGACTCCCACGATTTCGGTATTCTAAAGATCACCTTTGCTCGGCTTGTGAACAAGGCAAAAGCACTCGTGCTCATTTTCCTTCAAAGGTGGAACACGACTCTCAGCATGTGCTTCATCTTCTTCACATGGATTTGTGTGGCCCGATGCGCCTGCAAACGATCAATGGCAAACGCTACATCTTAGTAATTGTTGATGACTATTCACGCTGGACTTGGGTCTACTTTCTTCCAAGCAAAGATCAAGCTCCACAGATGATCATCACCTTTCTCACGAAAATACAAGTTCAAACCAAACACCGTCCACAAATCGTAAATCGAGCAGATAGAGGAACTCGAATTTGTTAACCAAACCTTCGTGAATTTTATGAGAAGTGGGAATTCAAAGATCGACATCTATTGCACGCGTACACCGAACAAAACGGAGTTGTTGAGAGACGAAACCGAACGTTAGTGGAAGCTGCAAGAACAATGTTAATCAATGCTAAACTTCTATATTACTTATGGGCATTTGTGATCTCTGCATGCTATACTCAAAACCGTTCTATGATTACAAAACGCCACAACAAAACGCCTTTCGAGCTTGTCCACAACAGAAAACCGAATCTCCAACACTTTCATGTATTTGGATCTCTTTGCTATCCGAATAATGATCGTGATGACTTTGGAAAGCTCAAAGCCAAAGGTGACATTGGAGTCTTTATAGGATATTGTGATAATTCTAAAGGTTTCCGAATCTGGAATCGTCGAACAAAGGAGGTTATGGAAACGATTCATGCTCATTTTGATGAACTTACCGAGATGGCTTCTGAGTATAACAACTTAGAACCCGGTCACAACCGCTTAAACTTTCCCCAAACCCCATCATCACCGGTGAACAAAGCCCCCACTCACTTTCGTCAACAAATGGAAAGGTTATTTGCTCCTGCTCGCAGGACGATATTGATGAACGTGCTCCGTGTGTATCCGCCGCATTTCCGCCGCTCAACCCGATAATACTCTTATACGATACACCGCTACAACAACTACGTTGAAGAAGCACCACCGGTTGACTCCAACACAACAGTTGAACAAACCGCTTCCAACAATGATGAACCGGCCGATGATGTTCTGAATGAAGTACCCCCACCTGCAGATTTTGATCCAAATGCGCTTTTTAACCGCTTGCTAATGAGACCGCTACTGCACCGGATGTCGCGGAATCTTCAACAAGCCATTTGAATCCTCAAAATCTGCACAATGTATACCAACATCAACCTCCACACATAGATGGACAAAAGACCATCCTCTGGAAAATATTATTGGCAACCCGAATCAACAGTCGTTACGAGACAACGCGTCTTCACACGCAGGTGAACATTGCATTTATGCACTCACCGTCTACCAATCTGAACCTAAAAACATCAAAGACGCAATGACAAAAGACAACCTGGATTGAATCCATGCAAGAAGAACTCAACCAATTCAAACGTCTTGAAGTATGGGAACCGGTTGAAAGACCAACAGGGGTCTACGTCATTGGTCTCAAATGGATTTGGAAAACAAATTGGATGCTGAAGGAAACGTTATCGAAATAAGTCACGCCCGTGGCTAAGGGTTATCGTCGGAAGAGGGTATTGACTTTGAAGAATCTTTTGCTCGTTGCTCGTCTTGAGGTCGTTCGGATATTTCTAGCATTCGCGCTCATATGAATATGACGGTCTTTCGATGGATGTCAAAACCGCTTCTCAATGGACAACTAAAGAAACGGTTTATGTCACCAACTAGAAGGATTCGTTGATCCGCGTTCTCGAACCATGTCTACAAACCTAACAAAGCTCAGATGGTCTCAAACAAGCTCCTCGGGCATGGTATGATAAGCTATCATCTTTCCTCATTGCCAATAATTTCACCAAAGGTTCGGTTGACCCTACTCTTTTCATACAATATCACGAGGCACATATCTTAATTGTTCAAATTTACGTGGATGACATCATTTTGGGTCTACACATAAAAAGTACTCAATCGCTTTTGCAAAACTAATGAAGAAAATTTTGAAATGTCCATGATGGGTGAACTTACATTCTTTCTAGGACTACAAGTTCATCAATCACCCGTGGTATTTTCTTGAGTCAGTCCAAATATGCCCTTGAATTGTTAAACAAATTTGGAATGAAAACCTATGACACCTATGCCACACCAATGGCTCATACCAAGAAGCTAGACGCCGATTTACATGGGAAATTGGTGGACCCTACAAAATACCGTAGTATTATTGGGTCTCTCATGTATCTAACAGCTAGTAGACCTGATATTGTCTTTGTTGTTTATCTTTGCTCCCGTTATCGGCCGCGACCAATCTGAAACCCACCTCTCGAGGCTAAAAGAATCCTCCGATACATCAAGGGAACCATTAACTTGGGGATGGTATCCAGAAGGATTCTGGTTTTGAACTAATCGCTTTTTCAGACGCTGACCACGCAGGATGCTTAGACTCACGGAAAAGTACTTCTTGAGCTTTACAATTTCTTGGTGATAAACTGGTGTCATGGCAATCGAAGAAGCAGGATTGTACGTTGTTGTCCTCAACCGAGCGTAATATGTAGCCATGTCGGCGTGTTGTGCTCAATTCATCTGGATGAGAACACAACTCAAAGACTATGGTTAGTGTTTGACAAAATCCGATGTATCTGCGACAATCGGAGTGCATTGCGATCTCATGCAACTCAGTTCAAAGACTCGAAATCAAAGCACATCGATCTTCGCTATATCATTTCATCAAGGACCACGTGGAACAGGTACAGTTGAATTATATTTGTGGGTACAGAATACCAATTGGCAGATCTTCTCACCAAAGCCTTGCCTCCGCTAGGTTTAATGAGTTGGTCCACCGGATTGGTATGAGGTGTTTGACTCAAGAAGAATTGGATGACCTCCTAAAACAGTCTTAAAAACCTGTCAAACACCAAAACCTCTTTTGTAAATATTTTTCAAAAACAAAATACAAAAATATAAAATCAGAAAATCTCAAAACATTCTTCTATCTAAATTCTTTCAAACATCGCAAGTACAAATCTTCAGTCAACACTTTGTTCTATCAAATCTTTCACTATTTTTCCCGAACAAGTGTTGAGGGGGAGAAAGTAAATATTTTTTGGTTTCATAAAACCTTGTACTTCCATGTTTTCAAAATTATGTTGTTTCTTCTAAAATGGTGGATAAGTTTCTTGTCATATACTCTCCTCGGACTCAAATGTTTTAACCATTTCATTATTTCAAAAGTCGAGGGGGAGTATCGTGAAGTTTCTTACCTTACAAATGTTTTGTCTTACCTAAACGGAAGTTAAAGGATCTTGGTTGGAACCTCTTTAAGGTTGTGGGACTGAATGTGTCAACTTGGAAAATTAATTCATTTACTCCTAAACCACAAGATCAAGCGGCCCAAATCAAATCTTCTAAATCCGTTCAAGTTTTTCATAATCTATAAGTTCTAAACTGTTTTAATCAAGATGATAAACAAGGATTTCTAAAATTCTTTCAAATCCAACGGTTAAAACTCTTTAAACTGATTTTGTAAAATTGTTCACTCGAGCAATGGGTGTTTATGCATAAAAGTGTTTGGATTGAAATGAGTTGTGTTTAAACCTTTCTTAGTGTCTATTAAACTTGTTTCAATCGTCCAAAATCATCCTGAATCTTAAATTTCATTAATTTGAATTCTAGGGTTCTTAAGCCATCTAGGTTTTTCTTTTCTCGTGATATGTTATTAGGTAGTCAAGAAAGTGTTAGAATAAGTTTATATGCATGTTTTTGAACCTTTAAATTAGCCCCGAAACATCTAAACTGTATGAACTTAAGTTTTAGGTTTTTTAGGGTTCATCTCCCATAAATCTTTTGATTCTGTGGTGGAAATGTGTTAAATCTTGTTCCATTGCACTCATATGACATCTAGGACACTCCAGAAACATTCTTGTTTGATTTGTGTAACTATATCCCTTACACGTAGATTAAGGGTTTAGGGTTTAAGTAATTTTACTCCTAAGTCTTTCTCTGTGTATCTGATATGTTCTTATGCTTGTTTTGTGATCTAAAAGATGTTTGGAGTTAACTGCAATCAAGTTTTCATGTTTATATTTAACAAGTTAATTATTCGTAATGTCAGAATCTTTAGGTGTTCAAACCGTTACGCTTTAGGAATACTTTATGCGTAAAGGTCACGCCTAAGAGTAATCTTACGCGTAGCTATTACGCATAAGGGGTCTCCAGGTGGATTACGTGTATCTTGGAAAGATATTCGTAAACAAGGCTTGTTACGCATAAGCTTTGCTCTTACGAGTAAACTGTTCGCGTAACATCTAGCTTTTCCCTACGCGTAAGCTTAAAGCCTTTGAACTTGTCTTACGCGCAAGAAACTCTTACGCCTAAGCTTGGTCTTACGCTTTAGCTTACTCCTACGCATAAGCTCCTTTCTTACGCATAAGGATCCTTGTTACTCATAACCCATTGTTCACTACTTTTTGGGCCGTTACGCATATGTTACTTGTTAAATGTTACGCATAGGTCACAAATATCTGATGTTTCATATAAGCTTACAAAAGTTAATATGTTGTGTGTTAAGTGAATTATTGCTCTTTGAAATTTCAAAATTAACATGTTCACGTAACTTATCACATCAACTTCATACATTTGGACTAATGTGACTTAGGACTTGTAACTAACATAAACATGTTACCATCATACAAGTAATTAGATAATAAATCAGACTAATACAAACACATTGTGTTTCCATATGTTTGTCTCTTTGTCTAATGACTTTCAGGATCATGAAATGGTGCAAATCAAGCAAACATCAATGCCCCAGCTGAGCTCTCGATGGCAAACACATTCCAAGCTGGATACGACAAAACAATTGGCAAGAACTATCTCCGTGTCATCTTCAACTACTTCATGTAGGATCGTTATTTTTATTGTGTTGATGATTCAGGTGGTCTTGGATGATCAAAATACATGTTTACCATTTTAGAGAGAGAAAGTAGAGAGAGAGGGTGTTCTTGCTAGAGGTTTACACAAAAGTATGGAATATTAGATTGAAAGCACCACCCCTTCCATGGATGGAAGGGGTATTTATAGTTACAGACATACGACCTCCTATCGGCCTGTGGATCAGGTATACAGTGGGTAAAGACCCGTCCTTCCTCCACGGTGTTGCTCTAAACTAAACTACGCTACAAACTAAACAAATAAACTACTTAATAACGTAACAAACGACACGTCTACGAGCTAACATATGCTAGACTTATAATTGGGGTGACCGACACTTTAACATGGAATTTTCTAATTCCTAACAATCTCCCCCTAAGGGAGGTTACCCCATGAAATACATTTTGCATCCTAGCATTCTATCTTTGTCTTTAGTTCTTGAGCTCGTAGACTTGAATTCTTCAACATCTGCATCTTTGTGCTTTTGTAGCGATTCTTTAAAGTCCGCATTGAATTCTACTTTAAGTGGAGGCCTTTGAGGCTCGATCCACATCTTTGATGATCTTCGAGCTTTCATTGAGATCATCAGCCACAGCAAATCTCTTTGGATCATCCATAGTTGTGTTGCCTTCATGTGATGTTGTGACTTTTGGACCAACATGCTCACACTTTTGAATCATGACATCTTTCCATCAGAGTAGCGGAAGCCTTAATGGATCATGATATTTGCAGCGGGCGAAGCATAGTATAGAAATATCTGAGCCAGGTTAAGTAGATATGCACCAGTCATGATTTCTTCAAATTAAGTGTGGATGCTGTGAGCATGCGGCTTTGGATTGACTCATCAATTCTGATCAGCTGCAACCGTCCAAATGTACCTGCAAACAACAGTTAGCAATAAAACACGAAAGTGTCTTTGATCACTTTCGTTGAATTGAGGTACACGACCCACGGTTCCCCGTTGATCGGTACAAACTGCCTTGTGGATCGTAGGATTCCTAAGAATCTCCTTGACAGGGTTTTCGCGGTACATTCTAGCCGTTCTCAAACCGGAGCGTCTCAAAGAAGACAACACGGAGTGAGTGAACCAGCGAATTGAGATTCACTGATTGATGAAAAGTGATTTGAAAAACAATCGCGTATTGCTTGAAGAAAGAGTTTTTGCAATACGACGAAGGTTTTATGAGAAAGATCAATTTTCAATCAAAATACTTTTTGTATTAGAGAATGAGTACACATTCGACGTGCTTGTGAAAAGAAGAGATTGCACATCGAAGCGGTTTTCTAAAAGTATTTTCAATCAGAGATACTTTTGAATTTGAAATGAATACACATTCGACGTGCTAGAGAAAAGAAGGTTTGCACATCGAACGGTTTTTCCAAAAGCATTCGTCAATTCCAATCTTGGACCAAGGTTGATTCAAGATTGAATCTCCCATACGTTTCTATCCGGTTGTCAAAAGCATAATCTTTTGAAAAGATCTCACATGTCACCACCAAGAGCTTGTTTGATGTTGGCTCTAGAAGGATTTCCATCTTCATCGTGAATATTTTTACATATCACTCAGATGTTCTGGCAATACCACAAGGATAATGCGTAGGACTCTCAATATATACTTACTTTCCACATTGTGTGAAACAGCAAGTCTTCATTAATATAGTGTCCTAATGAGATATTGTGGATGATCTCTTGGCTCTAGACTCAATAGTGCACATTTGGTTCCTATGCCGGAAACTAGGGAGAGGGTCTTTGATCAGTCCGAACCGTCAAGTCTAATCACACAAGCCGGCCACTTGTGAATGGCCAACCGTAACAGACTTAAAACAGCTTGGAACCAAATACAATGAAGATCAGAGAATACAGTGGATTCCCAGGTCGTTAAGTCCCACGGAGACTCAATGGTGTGTTAAAACAAACTCAGATGATAGAATGATCACTAAGGATAGTGATCGGAAAGGATTTTGATTGAATATTACACTACTGATTGCTTGGAATGGAAATGGAATACAGAATAGGAAAGCACAACAATCAGATAAAAGAAACGTAAAACTTACGTTAAAAAAAAACTACGTAAACGTACAAAATAAAAAGTAAAATCTAAGAAATAAAAGACCTAAAAATATGAAAATAACATTTTTGAAATACTAAAAATAAAAGAAAATTATTAGAAAAGGAAAATTATTTTTATGACTATTTAATTAATTATTATTAATTAAAAACTATTTTAACTATTTAATAAATACTCTAAAATAGAAGAAAATACAAAATAAAGCTAGAAAAATATACTTATGATTCAGAAAAGTCTAAAATACTATAAAACTAATTTTAAAATTGAAAATATATTTTTCACACTTTTTATTTAATTATTACTAATTAATTATTATTTAAAATACACTTAAATACTAGAAAATATAAAATGAACTTGGAAAAATAAAATTTTAACTTGGAAAAATCTAAAATATGATAAAACTAATTTTAAAACTGAAAATATATTTTTTATGCTTTTTAATTATTTATTACTAATTAATTACTATTTTTAACTAATAAAAATTATAATAAATACTAAAAAGATAGAGAAAAATATGAAACTTTTTCTAAAAATACTATATGATGACAGAAAACAAAGAAAAATAGAAAAACAAGATTTGCTTATTAATAAGATGAAAAGAAAAATCAAAAAGCTAAGAAATATTAAATAAACACTATCACTGATTTTTAATTGACCTTTTTCTGGATTTTCTTTTTGAAAACTACTTTAATACTGATATTATGAAACTTTAATGAACACAAAAATTTTACAAACCACAAATAAGCTGTTTTGAGAAGCTTATGGACCAACAGTTAGCTTAAGAACTTATTTGGTGGAAATAAGCTCAAACAAGCTTGACAGATGAAACCAAGGATAGATACAGATTCAAATAAGATAAAACAACTCAAATGAAGCTAGAAAACACAAACACTCATACTGATAAGCTACAAAAAAGCAAATAAGCACTTATGTAGAACACAGAAATGGGACAAGCTTGAGGCTTGTTGCAGCCCTAGCAAACAAGCTCCAAAATGAAAAACCAAACTTGATACTTCAAGATGGCCAGGTTGGCTTCCCAAAGAACTAAAGAACACAAGATTTGGACAACTATAGAGCTCTATGCAAGCTTTTCAAAATGGACACACTCACTGTGCACAGGGCATGTTTCAGAACAGGTGTCCACAACAAGCTGGAAAATAAGCACTTAACAAGCTGATAGACAGAGAACTAGTATTTTTGTATTTTTTTTTAGCAACTATACTCTAATATCCCAAAAGCTTTTGAACTGAAACTCACTATTGAACACACAATGAAATTCCAAAGTTTATTCAAAAACGACCTTATGAAAATTTTGACTTTTCTTAAAAACCAAGATGTTGACTAAGATGAACTTTGATTCACTACTAATCACTGAATATGTTGTATTAAGGTATGTTAAGACTGATTTGAGCAAGATTAACAACTTATAAACACAAAACAATGATCATGGATTATGAAATCTCAACAGTGGACTCACAAGACACAATCAAATGAGATTTTGACTTTTAACCAAAAGACAACTTGTTTTCTTGACTTGTTTGAGATAATAGGTACTAAAGTGACATAGAACAAAGAAATGTATTGTCTTAAACTCTCTTGATCACAGATAAACAAGTTAAAACAAACACCCTTTTATTTACTGTTTTAGAACTTTTTCAAAGCAATCCACAACTTATAACTATGAAGCGATTCACGGACATCATGTAATCATTAAATAAGATCAAATAAGCAATCCAACAAGTAATAGCAACTTAACACTAGAAATGAGACTTAAGCCATTTTCCGTTTGTCCAAATGAGATTTTTTTGCAAAATACAAATTTAAGAAAACAACCTACTGATTTTAATGATCAAAAACACTAAATTATAACTAGTAAACAATAAGAAACAGGAATTAGAGCTAATGAACAAGTACAACAGTGAAATGCCAAAATGGTTAAAAATGCTTACAAAAGCTTCCAAGCTTAAAACTGAGAACCAGGACCAATGAACACCCCTATTAGATTACCACTAAGCTACTAACCCAAGGCCATCCATAATCCACCTTGCTCCAGCTGTGAATGCCATTTCCAAGTGATTTTTGATTTTTTACCTATTTAATTTGTATTTTTGGTGATTTTCTGATTTTGCTTCTAAACTGAGTTTTAGTGTTTCTAATAGCTTAGAAAAGCTATCTAGGAGCTTATGTGTGCTATTTCAGTCCCAAACAACAACTTTCAACAACATTAACACATGGTGAGAATTTTGAAATGAAAAATGCATAAATTGAATTTCAAACTTGAATACTGAAATTGATAATTGCAAAAGGTTGTAAATACACTGAGATAACTTAAAGAAGTACTTGAAAGCTTAAGTTTATACTGAAATTTAAAGTTTTACTAAAAACGACATAGAAAAGTAAAAGTTACACTAGATAGATAGATACATTGCTTCTAAGCTCCTCTTTATAGACTTTTAGGACTTCTCTTTGATCTCTGAATCTTTCCCACCATCTCTGAGCCATTGGATGCTTGAAACTTCATCAAAACCGTCCAAGTGTCATTTTGGCGCCAATTATTTCTTTGAGCAGGTTTTGCTATTAATTGGAGTGGTTTGAGTTAATTAAAGATTTTTGGTGTTAGCGAAGGTAGAGGGGACAAAGTAAGGTGAGGGAGTGAGAAAAAGGTGGGAAAACCATGACTGGTTTTTTGGAATATCAGGCATGGGAGAAGAGAGCTACAGTAGTGGCGGTTTTTCTCTTCGTTTGACTTTCGTTGACCGGCTTAATAATACCAGGGGGTTCACAATTAGCTTTGGCTGGGGTCTTTTTGGTTTTGACCTAGCTCAAGGGTAAAGGGTGGGGGTCAAGTGGAGTTGGGCTAGCTGGAAATGGGCCTTGGTTGGGTAAGGATTGGATATGGATAACAAAGGGTCCGGTTTGGTTTAAGTGGTATACAAGGACCAAAAATGTAATTTATCCAAACTTCAAGGACTGATCATGATACTTTTCCAAACTTCTCACAAGGACCAAACATGACAAACATTGATAGCACAAGGGCCCTTTTTGCATAAAATCCCATTTTTAGAAATCCAAGGACCATTTTTGCAAATTTTCAAAGTTTTAGGGACCTTTCTCGCCAATTGACCAAAGAATCATTCAAGGATCATTTTTGATAACTTAGAATACTTCAGGGACCTTGAATGATAAAATTTCACATTTTTGAATTCCAGGGACTAGATTTGACAACTTTTAAAACTTGGGGGACTAAAACTGCCAATTTTGCAAACTTGAATCATTTTTCATCTGATTTTGATATTTTTGCATTTAAAACACATAAAACACTGATTTGTGATATTTTGATCATTTTGATGTGTTTCTGAGTGTTTTCAGATGATTTTGCAGTTTAAATTGTACAAAAATGATGAGTATTTAGACACTCATCAGTCTCCTTCTTCAATATCAACAATCTCTAAGAGAAAGTCGATAGATAATGTCGGTTCCCCGTGAGAATGAAAAAAGTCCTTTTAAGAGGAACTTGAGTAGCTTGGGAAGTTAGGTGCATCAGGGTCCATGGCGTCTTGTCTTCAATATCGGCGTTACCTTAGTAACAACCAGTAGCATATGTATTGAACCCGGTTTCTACCCTAAGGTTGAATTGATGGAGGGCTATTTCTTTTCACCCTTTTTCACATTCATTTCTTTTTCATTCTTCACCCCTTCGAAGCTACTACCGAGACTTCATTACTAGAACCTTGTTGGGTTTATTCCAGATTACTAGCTCGCTCTCAGTCCGCTCTTCCCATATCTCACTTTTCTCCTTTTTTCATCATACCTAAGGACTCTACACTATCTAGTGGATTGTCCATGGGTAGATCCCTCCGGCCCGGCGGGATCGTGGAACGTAATACCTAACCTCACCATCCTTATAACCTCCATGATAAAATAAAATGGTCGGTCTTTTGGTACAGTTCATTCTTCCTTGAAACCAATTGAGAAATCATTTGGAAAAACAATCAAGGTACTTGTGATACGAGATCAAAGCATTTTGTACCTTAAAAGTTTTGATCATTTAGAAAACCTCTCCCTCAACATGTGCATATGATTTAGAAATTGTTTAGCACATGGAGGCAAGAGGACTTTGAAATATTTTCTTTGATCACAATTTTCATAGAAAAAAGCCATTTGATTTTCTTGGTAAAATTCTCCCCCTCAATATGTGCATAGGATAAGAGAAATCATTTAAACACATAGAGGCAAGAGTTCTTTTGAAGCACATCCACGAACACACAAGCCATTAGGAAACCATTTAAAACTCAATCAAGGTACTTAATAAATCACTTTAAAATCTTTCACCTCGATAGTTTGTTTACTCCCCTCAATATGTGCTTCGAGATTGGCGTTTAGCACATATGAGAAAGCGTACCTTGCACAATTAAATCAAAACGATCACCTTTTATCAAATTTCATTATTAAATCACAAATTCTCTCCCGATCAAAAATATCAAACCCTTTGAGATTTTGGATCCAAAGTGATTTAATAAGGTTTATAAAACATGGGAGAATATGTGGCCAAGTTTAAATACTCATCATGTTTTTGGATAAATCCTCCTCTTCAACATGTGCATCGTGTATTTGAAATCGTTTGGCACATGGAGGCAGGAGTGCCTTTAAAGGACTAAAACTAATTCCATTTAAACAGATAAGAGATTTAACTCACGATCTCTAACCCGATCAAAATTTCAAACCTTTTGAGATTTGTGATCCCAATTGATTTAAATCATTTAAAAGATTTTGGGAAAGACGTGGCTTGATTTAACTTTTGAAAAATGACAGATAAGGACCATTTTAAGACATTAAAGATTGTTAGTGTCACGTATGATTGTTTTAAGAGATCTTTTAGGTAAAATAAAACAATTTCACAATCAAACAAGAACAGAAAAATTTCATTTTGAAAGATCTTGATTCTAAAGAAAATCATACCATGACATAACATTAAATCTTTAGATCGCCACTTTAATTTCGTACAAACGGACTCTTTTGAAGATATATTGTTTGAAAATATTTTAAATTAAATCACTCTCCCCCTCAATCCATGACAGAAGTTAATAATTGAGTGACTTAGGTTTTGATAACATGAAGTCCGGTGATTTTCAAAAAATTAGTCCAATATATTTTCAAAACAATATTTTCCATTTTCAAAAACAATATTTTTCAAAGTTTTAGAAAAATGGTATCATCGATTATCCGCACAAAGATACATTAGTGGTTGAGAAGCTTCCGTTGTTGTTGTTGTAGGGTTTGGAAGAAAAACCGTCTGCATATGCGAGTGAGACTTCTTTCTACGTTGCATTTTGAATGCCAAGCTGAGGTCAAATTAAGCTCTGTTTCTTCAATCACTTAAGAAAACCATCTGCGATGCAGTGAGACCTCTTACGTTGCATTAATGCCAACTCTCTATGGAAGTCTAATTAAGCTCCGTTTCTTCATTTGTCAACCCAAGATATAGTTACCCTTTCCTTTCGCCATCCAATCATCATATTATGTGGGATCCGGATCGGGAACATTCTTTATACCAATATACCTGCATATGTTAGTGAACACACATACAAATATATGGTGGTCGACATCACCCAAACAGAAATCGACTAATAAAAGTCAATGCAACATATCAATCAGATCATATAAATGTATGGGAATAATGTATTCATCAAACTCTAATCATCTAAACCTAGCAATCATATCCTAGGCACCTAGTCCTTCAACATAGGTTAACATCATTTTTAATTAAGCATATTAGGATAATTAAGAAAGCTCGTTAGAAGATATAGATTTGAAAACATTCTCCCCCTCAACCAATAACTCATTTTATAAAAGATTTTAAAAGTGCTGAAGTCATTGATTGAGTTTCTAAATTTTATAAAAACTGAACTGATTGTTTTAAGCAACTCATTTTCCACCCTTTTGAAAAACACCAAATATTTTTCAAGAATTTTAGACGAAAAATATTTGTGTAGGAACAGCAGTCTTTCAACATACTTTCCTCATTTTGTTTTAGGATAAGTGCACGAAATATTTAAAAAATGGTTTAGCGCAAGACTTTCCTTTCTTTAAAAGAGCGGGTTGCAATCAAATAATAACAAGCCATTGTTTTAAGCCCGGTTACACTCTGAAATAATCGTAAGCCATTATTTGAAGCCCGGTTACAACAAAATAATCAGTAAGCCATATTTTGAGACATGTATAGAAAAGAATATTTACACCTTCGCTCGAACTTCATCTATGGTCCCGTGCCATTATTGAATGACATTTCTAAGACCGTAGATGTTATCGATACCGAAAGACATGTCTTGAGAAAACAATGTTTTGGTATTTTTCAAATTTTCTGATTTTATGGGTTTTTGTAGGTTTTATATTTTTCTATTTTCTTTTTGCTGGTTTTATATTTTTGTATTTGGTTTTTTTGATAAATATATTTACAAGGATAGAATAGATGATATAGTTAAAGAAGATGATGATACGAGTACCGAGATAAAGATATCGAACAGCCCCGTTGTAGAAGATAGAAGTCATCATCCCTAAAATTTTCACCACCAAAGCTTCCAAGACTCTTGAATCGAAGAGAGAAATTGAGCCACTTGAAAGTGAGACTTTGGCAGCTTCCCCCCAAACCGAAAATCCATGTGATGAGCAGATTCAAAGCTCTATTTCAAGCTTTCCTTAGCCATGTGCACAGAGAAGCACACCATTATCATAAATCCCGCCTAGCTCCTTTAAGACCGATAATCGAAATTCTCCATTCGGGTTATATCATCCAATAGAACATCAAGAACGCTTCATCCCATACTTAAATAATCTTCTCAAATTTCTTTAACCACTGAAGTCTGACGCAATCCATTCCAAAAGGTGTCAAGAAACCACTTCCCCCGAGTAGTTGAATTGATGCAGCCCGTCTCTTAGAATAGAGCTCAAGAGCCCGAATACACAAGTAGATTTCCAAAGAATAAATGATACAACCACCCAATGCACATTTATCTTTCCTGATGATTGTGTATAAGGATCAAGAACCCGAAGTACTCAAATGCCTCCTCACTTGTGTGCCTCTTTTATCTTCAGAAACTTTATATTACATCACTTCCTCCACGTCGTTGGAATAAAAACACTAAAAGCCTTGATGAGTAAAATCTTGAGTTTCTCTGCGGTCATGACATTTGTTTTCCCGGGATATCTTCAATCAATTAGAAGAGTTAAGTTCATCAAGTTTACTCGCCATGAGTCAAACCTTGAGTTTCTCTGCTGTAATAACATTTGTCTTCCCGGGATATCTTCAATCTCTTAGAAGAATTAAGTTCATCAAGTTTACTCGCTTTGTGTTTAGATGTGAGTCTCCTTTCCCCTTGCTGATTTAGACACTTCAGAAATCAACTCATGATAATTGTATACTAGAAATTTGTTGAGAAGATCGCTTGAAGTCTTTGTGAGAATCAACATGTTGAATAATAACGTGAGCAAGTCTAATTAGAGATTATATTTGGCATTTCAATCTCCCCTAATTAGTGCTCTCCCCTAAACTGACAATCAGCTTTGATAAATGCCCGAATAAGAAGAAGTCTTTTGATAATCACATGCAACTCGTCTTTTAGTCTTCTAACATATAGCAGAAAATGTAGAACCGACTGTAGACTCGACCTTCTTCTAGATTGTCCAGTTGGGGAATAGATAGTTAACATCTTCTTTACACCAAAGGCATTCCCGTTAACTTACATCTTGCAAATCCCCTTAATTAAGATCCTCCCAATCAAACAAGAACAGAAAGATGTTCATCAAGGAAATCAACAATCAGCCCGCAGCGAACACACAAAATGGTAACACCAAGCAAACAATCACATCAAACAAGAATGTAAGGTTGTTCGAATCATCATGTTAATGTGCACGTGAAGCATTAACCAGAAGCACTTTGTCAATAAACTCATATCAGCTTGTGAAGATGTCAACCAACGGCTCTTAGAAGAGAAAAACTCCATGTGAAGATGACCCCATAAGAAGAAGCTCGGTTCTTACATGAGTTTAGAGCCGTATGACCATTTATATTCTCAAATATCAATCAACAATGCAAAAATTCACACTTCTTTTCCCCCTCAAGAATTGCATACGGAGATGCCATTCTTGACTAAATAAGTGAAAATCATCCGAATGATCTATTCACACTTCTCCCGAAAATAGCACATGATGTCGCCATCTTCATTATAATCGAGCAAGTGGAATGAGAAAAACAATCGCTGGTAGCCCGGTTCACTTTATGACTGAAGCACATGGAAAAAGTATGAAGCATGTTGATGAGAATGGTCATAATATGAAGATTTATCTTCTTCAAGATAAAGCGCATCTAAGCGTACACTTTTCTTTTCTTTATAGAACGAGGCATGAACTGTAGTGTTCATACGTCATAAGAAGATTTCTCTTCTTCATAAGATAAAGCGCATGAAACGCATAACTTTTCTTTCTTTAGAGAACGAGGCCTGAATGATGAACAGACGCCATAAGAAGATTTCTCTTCTTTGGAAGATAAAGCGCACTCAAACGCGCACTTTTCTTTTCTTTAGAGTACGAGGCATGAACTGCTGTGTTCATACGCCATAATCTCTTTTCAATCTCTAGGCAAAACATGTAATCCTCCCCATTATCATTCTGTACGCTCTTTGTCGTGACAGCTGATGGAGAAAACCCAATATGATGAATTTGACCCTGAAGTAAACTAACCCGAACTCGTGACTTAAACTTGCACATATGTAACAAAGAGCGGTGCCGAGACTTCATGCCCATTTGAATCTCTAAGTACTCTATACTCTTCAACCAACCAACCATCAAGTATAAGACGTACATTACCTCTTGAAAATCCACAATTGAATGTGACACTGAGCACTACAATGTAACTCCTTAAAGTGATAGTTATTCTGAGATGATAAGAGCCCAATTCCCCCAAGTGGTAAAAGAAAAGGTAAAAGACATCCAACAATAACTAGATTTCCAAGTCTTCGTTTTTGATAATAAGCTCGAACAAGGATCTCGAAGAATCTTCATCCAACCATCCCCGATACCTTCAGATACTAAGTACACTCGTCCGTGATATTTCACTTCAACCTCAAATGAATAATACTGAATTAACGCCGTTGTCACATCTTCTGAATCGCCAAATCTAGCCTTCTTTAACATTTAAATGAACTTTGATAATGGTTTCATCCCGACCATGGTTAAAAGCACATATCCCCGTAAAACCATGTAATACCCAAACTGCCATGAAGATAACCCAAACACACACCTACTTCATGAAGTACACCCTTTTATCCCTTCTTAGAAAAGAACCGTAACACCAAAGATCGTAAGACCCCGAGATACGCTTTCCATTCTCCAAGATGGTTCCATCATCACGGGATTTTATAATTCTATAGTTTAAACTGAGAAATAGTTTCTTTTCGCGGATTTTACAAAACTAAGAATAAACCGTAAAATAGATCCGAAATGCACTTTACTATGATTAGATGTTTCCATTGTCACGGGATTTTACAAGTCTATGATTTAAACCGAGAAATAGGTTCTTTCAAGGGATTTTACAAAATCAAGACAAAACCGTAAACAATGTCAGCTTGAATGTGATATGACAACTTTGGTTTCGTGAATATCTGCTTTTAGGGAACATGCAGCGGTTCATCAACGGTTCAAACACCAACATCAATAACATCATCAACCATCCAAAAAACACTTTGGTAAACACATCATTCACGCTTCTGTCGGCTGTTGCTGTGACCAATTGGTGAAGTAAACCCGATATGTCAAACTTGATCATGAAGTAAAATTCCCCAGATTTGTTACTTAAACTTGTACTAATCCACGTGAAAAAGAAACGGTGTACCCAATGTACAAAAACCTCTTGACATATCCTCAACTGCGTGAGACACCGAAGTGATAGCTACGCTGTGGGTTAAGCGAGAAAGAATCACAACCGTAACTAAATAGCCAAGTCTTTATCACACTCTATAAAAGCCCAAACAAGTCATCTTCGCGGAATGGTAGAAAGAAAGAAGACTAAATAAGTAAACGCGCCCGGAAAAACCTCACTTCAAATCCAAATAAGAAATACCGTCCAAACAACCCTGTAGTCAACTTTGTTCAACCATTAATTCAAGCCGTGACATAATATACTCCGTGAAAATGTATAACCCAAAGTATCAAACCCCATAACACAACAAGTTTCTTTATCACACCAAATCTCATCATTAACTCTCTTCAATCAAATCTCATAACTCAACAAGTCTCTTAATCAACTCTCATCGACAAATCTTATCATTAAATCTCAAAGATTAAATCGTTGGCCCATTTGCATAAATCTCTTATCAAAATACCACTAAATTCTTCGTGCCCATGTGAAAATCAAATTTGATGACCAAATATCCTTAAACGTGAATCCTTGTGAAATTTATACCAATATACCACTCCTTATGTCACAAAGTATACACTTAACACATAATACCAAAACTATCATAATATGTATCCAATATAAGTGAGTATATATAGACAGTATTTATGATAGTTTGTTCATGTGTTTCTGACACAAGTTCAATCCATGAAACACGAGTGTGATGCCCATCCAATGTTATTCAAAGAGGCCCATGATTTATCACTTAAAAATCCAAGTATCCACTTACTCCATGAAGAAAACAACGCACAAAATGACATTAATCCTCAATCCATGCCCGAGCCCACACCTCTTCAAAAGTCACTACCACACAAGATTTCATACGCTTGAAGCCCATGTGACATGATATACAATCCAAAGAAGATATCAAGACATCTAAACCCTAATAATTAGGGGAGTATAAAAGGCACCACACTCTCATTTGACCTAAAATTACTCACACACAACCTAAAAATTCTCTTATATCCGCCTCCCATCCTCCTGCTGTCTCACTTCCAAAACATAATCTTCCACATCAAAATAATCGCCTATCACATATACTTTTCTCCCATCCAAACGATTCTATGAATACTTTAACATGAGTGTTCAACCGTTTGTCGTGACCTCGCCACAGGGTTGGCATGGGGTTTTACGTGACGGCCAGGTAGATTTTAACATGGTTTTGAGATCTTTGAATACTTTAACATGGTTTTGAGATCTAATCAAAGAGAACCAGGTAGGTTTTACTTTCGTCCTTCTTGATTATATATGTTAAACGAACGAGCTGGAAGGTGTTAATAGATTATTGTTGATACCTTTGTCTTGTGAAGTGGTCTTATAAACGAATCAAGAAGATCAAATAACATACTTGTTATTTTGATTATCTTATGTATTCGGATATTTAGATGAAAATGTGTCTCTCGATGAAAACGGTTCACACAAACAAAGTTTTGTGGAGATTGGACACATAATCGAACCTATTCTGAGATTGTATTAGAATGAGTCGTTTTTCTTTATGAGTCACGAGTCTTGATTAGATGAGATAGGAGATGGTGGATGAGTAGGATTGGGATTTGTAGATGGAGTATTGTTTTTGCCTCGTTGCTACACGTTTACATTGAAGTTTTAATTTTTCATGGACTGTTGATGGTAGTATAACATGAAGTCGTCTTAGAGTAATGGACCAATGATGTATTAAGCCTGAGGTCGAGTTTGTTGGTATTTGGTATAAGTTGAGTTGTGGTCAAGAGTCTTCTTGAGGTCCTTTTAGTTTACACATAACACTTTCTTAATTCTGAAACCAAGGACTGATGTTGATAAGTGTAACAAAGGTCGCTGGGCTTTGAGTATTTGGTATTGTTTTGTGGTTGAGTCTAGTCTTCTCATTCTTCATTTCTGTCACTGTCAAGTCGCTACCGTGCTATGGAGTCAAGTCGCTAGCACTAAGTCGCTAGCACTAAGTCGCTAGACCAAGTCGCTAGACCAAGTCGCTAGACTAAGTCGCTAGCACTAAGTCGCTAGACCAAGTCGCTACCATGAGTAAATACTCATGGCAAGTCGTCACCTCATATACAAGTCGCTAAGGTAAGGCACAAGTCGCTAGCTAGTCTTTTGACATTTTTCCGATGAGTTTTCCGGTCAAATTCCGATCATAATCATCTAAACCCAGTAAAGAACATTAAAAATGCATCTTTTTGACCTTGTTTTTGACCATGAATATAGACAAGATTGACCCACTTGAATAACCAGTTTGGCCATGAGACTTTTTGACACAATATTGAGACAAGTAATATTGACACAAAGACTGCTTCATAATGACCAGTTTTGACACAATATTGAGACAACAGAAATCGAAAATAATGGACCATGAGATTTTGACAAAGAATTAAAACCAGTTTTACCCATAAAACAAACGTCTGACCATAAAAATAGTACCAAACAGTATATTCAAAAACCATGAAACAAAACCACAAAAAACAACAACACACCAAAAACCAGCATCTCAAACGCATAAAAAACCGCTCAACAATCATGAGAAAAACGATCCAAATCAACACAATACAATAACCTTGGCTCTGATACCAATTGTAGGATCGTTATTTTTATTGTGTTGATGATTCAGGTGGTCTTGGATGATCAAAATACATGTTTACCATTTTAGAGAGAGAAAGTAGAGAGAGAGGGTGTTCTTGCTAGAGGTTTACACAAAAGTATGGAATATTAGATTGAAAGCACCACCCCTTCCATGGATGGAAGGGGTATTTATAGTTACAGACATAACGACCTCCTATCGGCCTGTGATCGGTATACAGTGGGTAAAGACCCGTCCTTCCTCCACGGTGTTGCTCTAAACTAAACTACGCTACAAACTAAACAAATAAACTACTTAATAACGTAACAAACGACACGTCTACGAGCTAACATATGCTAGACTTATAATTGGGGTGACCGACACTTTAACATGGAATTTTCTAATTCCTAACACTTCATATGCTCATAATCATCTTGCAGATTTGCTGTGGACATCCTTCTGCTACATCCATTCAAATTCATGTTTACAAAGTCATCCTGATGATGAGTATGATTCAATAGATGAGGTAATACAATTTCGTAAGACATTAAAGCAGAAATGGATTTCCATGCTTCAACCTTCCTGTTAATCAACCCTATAAGGTGAGGGTCAAGCAAGTAGTCCTCCACTTATGGAAGATCCATTGTAAACATTTCTTACCCCATCCGATCCGTTAATCAACCCGTAAGGATCGGGTGTCACCGTCTCTACAACTGTTGAAATGAAGCAACCACAACAACAACTTATACAACCGCAAGAAGAAAAGCATGGTGAAGATGTGGAAATATATGACGAAGGATATTACAATCATGATAAGGATGAAAGATTCACTGATGATAATTTGTGGTGAAGAGGAAATGATTCAAAAGAGGCAAAAGAAGCGCTAAAGCTGGAGGAAAAGTTAAAGAAGGAATCGCAGAACACATAGTTGACAATCCTATACACAAACCTCACAGTCTTCTTAACACCTCTTGACACTTCCACCAAACCCAAATCATCATCTCAATCATCACCTCCATCAACATAAGAAACACCTATGTCAACAACAAAATCTGTTAAGAAGGCAACTCCCTCCAATGATTCGATAATGGTTAGTTAGCAGTTATCACCACTACACAACAAGCTACACAGCCACCACCATCTGATCAACCAAGGGATTCAGAAACCACACCACCAATGGAGAAAACCGTTGATCACTTTACATACACTGGTGGTGAGGATCACTACATACCTGAGCCCCTAACCGTAACCTCAACCGAAATTTAAATCAAGTACATTATCAGCACTCCTTGTTTTCATACTCTTCAAATCAAAGAGCGTATGAAGTTCTTCACCTTGGGGTCGAATCTTACCTAAATTCTACACTTCATCGGAATCAATCAAGAACCTCAGATAAAATCGCTCATAAACACAAGTTTGGGTTTGTCTACCAAAGTGAATATCATCATACTTGCTTCATGGCTTTCGATGAAATTCACTAAGTTCTAAGACGCCACCCTGGAGATGGTTCGATATGTATTGTCATATCGATTGAAGGACATTGAGTTGGGTATAATTGCATCGAAGAGATGGAATTCAAAGGATCGCAAGGATGTTCGTTGATTAATCACTAGGATTGATGAATGTTTGATTCATCTGGATCGATGCAACGGTTGGAGAGCTATGTGGGAGGATGACCAAACTTTCCGATTCTGACTTTCCAACGCCCTCTAAAGTAGCGATCGTCTGTAATCACGGGTATTCTTTTGATTGTGATTTTGCTTGTTTGATTATCTGTCAATGGCTTGTACACACATTACAGTGTACAACCCGTACTTGTAAATAAAGGACCCCGTGGTACGCCGTGCCACAATCCTTATAAAAGGAGCGAAAGCTTCTTACTTTTGAGTAAAACCTATCAAACCTTTCACTTTTCAAGGTTTTGCTCAAAAGAACAAGTACTTTCCCTTATGATTTTCAAAACCTCAACCGTTTATATCACTTGTTGAGGGGGAGTACTTGACTTAAAACTTTGTTCATAGTGGTCATTCTTCCCGCAACACTCGAAATGGTCATATTTATTCTCAACTTTTCAAAAATAACATTTTATATGCCATTTTTGAGGGGGAGAAAATACGTGATAAGAAATATGTTGTTTGTTTTGCTATATGAACTCTCGTGTAAAAGGACTTCAACCCAAGAATTGACGAGATCTTAACTGTTAGTAACTCGAAAAGACTTGTCCGGGACGGGTAATAATTTCAAGCTAGTTCGCTAGGGATGTAAACGTGTCTCGCAAAGGACTTGTCCGAGTAGAATGTACCATTCGAGAAACTCTTGGTAGACATGAACCTTGACGGGTTTGACAACCTTTCGGGGTTGTCCACACCTTCAAGATAGTTATTAGAGCTAGTTGTCACCTAAAAGCCGACAATGCAACTTTAACTATGCCACGAACCGTCTCGCTGGGGAATGTCTATCTTGAGTCGATCAATTCAAAAGTGCGCGCTTTTCCTCACCTGGCGATTTCCTAAACTCTAAAGCACATGTGGAGGGGGAGTATTTCTGCTAAAAGATAAAACTCTCATAGTGGTTCAAACATGTTTTCATCTACAAACCTTTTGAGAGATTTTCTTGAAAATGGTTTTATGGCAATGGAGTTATAAGGTGATTAAGGTTAGGAATAACCGTCCTATGATCCGCCAGAGTCGGAGGGATCTACCCAAGGACACTACCAATAGTTAGAATTTAGAAGTCCTTAGGTATGATTATAAAAAGGAGAAAATGAGAATCGGAGAAAGAAGGAGTTGAAGAATTAAAAAGAAATGCAAAGAAAATGGGTGAAAAGAAATAGCCCTCCAGATTATTCAACTTAGGCATTAATCGTTCACTTCATATGCTACCGGGTTGTCACTAGATGACACAGTATTGAAGAGTAAAAGTCATCATGGACCCAAAGGACGCATGCACTAAACCTTCTTAACCACTCAAGTTTCTCTCAAAAGAAGCTTGTTTCATTCTCACAGGGAACCCTACGTAAACTATCAGCTTTCTCTTAGAGATTGCCGGTATTGAAGAAGGCTCCCTAGTCTCCGCCAGAAAACCAAAATGCACTATTGAGTCTAGAGCCACGAGATTCATCAAAAGATCTCTTAGGTACACTTGACATTGCATCACTTGACATTCAACAATAAGAATTTCAGTGGTACATTATCGAGTCCTTCACACATCTTAGCAATCTGTCGAGAACATTTATGAGAGGTTCACATTTGTGATCCTCAGTGATTGAATGGAAACTCCCGCCAGGTCCACATCAAATGTCCCGACAAAGAAGTCGCCGCAACTCCCCGTGGATTGCGCTTAGTGGTCTCAACGGTCTACAGTCATGAGGTGATGCTTCGGTGTACCTCAGCGACTCATCTCAATCGTAGGTGTACTTCGGTACATCGTGTTATCTCACTTGTGGGATTCCATTCAGAACGCCTTTGTAAGATTAGAGTTGTGTTTTCACACTATGCTGTCAACACTCTCGAAGTCCAAACTTGTAGTGCCCGAATCCGCTTATTACTAACCGCTTTAATGTTTACTTCTTATGGAAGCTCGAGCGGAATGATAGTGCGATTCTCCACTTGTTCACACCAACAACATCATCAAAGAAGTTCTATCTTAAAGCAACACAAAGTCAGAATGATTCTTCGTCAAATCAAAGAATCTACAAAGTTAAAGACGTAAAGAACTTCATCAGCACCGTGAATCCAACGTTAAAGGTGTGTGAGCATGTTGGAGAAAGACGTGGAGACAATCAGCAAAGCGCTGCACTGAGAAAACTAGATGCAGATAACAACATACTATCACTTTCATCACAAAGAACAATGATCAAAGAACAAAGTTAAAGATGACGCCAAAGCATAACTCGTTAAAAGAAAACTATCTCGCTACATGAGATGGTTCGAATCGCAATTCTTCTCATAAGAAAGAAGAATGGAAGACGCAAAGCTACTATTACATCAACGCTTTCACCGTTTTCATCACCACTTGAGGGGGAGATTGTTGGAATCACTTCTAAACCTTTATTCAAGTGTTAGTTACTCATATGTAATAGGTAGCTTATTATGGCCTTTTTGTTTGTTTAAGGTCAGCAGCATGTAGAAGGCCCATAAGCTTAGGCCCATGTCCATTAAGGAAAAGGGAAGGAGTGGAGTGCCCTAGCTCCTTGCCTATAAATACTTTTGTAAAACCCTCACTTGAGGGTTGGTTGTCAAGTTATTCTTCATTACACTCACGCATAACCGCCTCTATAATATCGTGTGTGTGTGTGTGAATCTTGTTCAATCGCCTCTCTATCTCTTTCTATGAAGCTTGTGTTGCAAATCTAGTGACCTGACAGTCATGATCTTGGACGGGTAGGATAGGGATGGGTAAATGGGTTTTATCAAAGGGTTAGGCTAGTTGTAATATGTAGGATTATTTGGACATGAAACATGGACTTTGTTTTGTTAAGTATATCCAAATATTCCAACAAGTACCTATTTATGTAATCTTGTAAATTTGAAGGACCCATGGTGTAAATTGTGAATTGTTAAGATGTAAATGGTAAATTGGTTGTATGAGGGTACAAGGGTGTAAATGGTTAAGTGAAGGGTATAAAGTGTAAATGTGGTAAAGGTGAAGGTGAAATGTGAAAACTTCCCGAATATGATCCAAAACTCCGTAAATATATCTTTGAGCATCTAAAACCCATAATATAGCATCCCGGTATCGGCTTTTGCACTCTTCTCATTCTCATGCTCGTTCGGCTTTCTTCTGGCTTGCTTTTTAGTCTGTTTTGTCATATCCGTACCTGCACATGCATAAACTCAAGAAACACGCAAATATTAGGCATTAACGGCTCGTTTTCGGTTATTTTGGGTCTGATTTGATAGAGAAAAGGTATGTGTTTTTGCACATACCAAATATACTCTACGAACAGTAAACGAAGCTCTGATACCAATTTTGGAAAACTAGAAGGGGGGGTTGACTAGTTTTACCGATTAGGACTCCGTTTTAAACTATTTAGATCGACTTAAGTCAATCTATTTGATGTGTGTGTTGGATATTGATAGATAAGCATATAAGTAAGTAATGCAAGTATAAAGAGTAAAGGAACACAAAACCACAACACAGTATTTATAGTGGCTACTCATGAGACGCTTTCCTTGCCCTACTCCACTCCCGAGTTCCCCACTCGAGAGTTCGTAAGCACTACACAACACAAGCTCCTTAATGCGTGAGAAGCCTTCACAACGTTGTCTACTCTTTATCCAGTACTAGACTAGACACCGAAGTTCTTCCACAGGTAGAACCACACCTATCACAACGCCGCCTACACTTTATCCGATACAAGGCTAGATACCGAGTTCCATTACAAAGGAGGAACTACTACCCAACACTACACCACAACACAACTACCCCAAAGGAGACACACTCCTTGTTACAACACTAGAAGGATATCAATATCCTTTAACCCAAACTATCTATCTTGTACATTGATGCACCATATCGAATGTACACCTTAGGCACCTTTCACTAATGACTTCAACATGACCCTTCGACACCTTTCAATAATGGCTTCAACACAACACTTCTATGGAGGGAGGAAAGAACTATCAACAAGATACACTTTAGTGGTCTTGATGATGACGAAGCTTAGCAACTCATGACCTTGAGCTTGCACGTCTTCAAGAGGTGGTGATCTTGCCTTTAAGAGGAACCTAGAGAATCACAAACATAAAACTACATAGAATGATCCTTTCGATCAGAGGTTAGAGATGTTAGAATGTTGGGAGAAAGTATATGTGAAGTGGTAGTAAGCAAGAGAGAAATAGATCACTATTTATAGACAAAAACTTGCTTCATCGTTCCACAGCTCCCACGGATCCCTCCCCAGGGATCCGGCTAGTGCAAACCGTGGGATCCCACTGGGTCATTTAGTCCGGATTTGGTTGCAAACCGGTTATGGGTTATGGGTTATGAACCATGGGTTATGGGTAATGGATTATGGATACCAACAAGATGCAATGTACCTAGTCATTGGGTTATGGATCTTGGGTCATGGATCATGGATAATACCCATCATGACTTCATGCATGATGTCATGTAATGGGTCATGGGTTATGGATCATGCTCCATGGGTATGGGTTATGGACTTTGGGTTTTACCCAACAACATTCATTGTACCTAGTCAACGGATCATGGGTTATGGTAATTGGTCAACTTTGATTTTACCCATTACATTACTCATTATAATATATATCTATTATTATATAAACACTAGTTGTTATACATATGCATTTCAATAAGATGTAAACAGTATTACTTATTAGTGTTTATATAAAAATGTCTTTAGTTTTATATAACTTATTTACTAAACATGTTTTGACATAGTTTTAATATGTTTAGTAAAAGTGTGTTAGTAAACTATTGGCTTAAACCTTTTACGTATTTTATTTGTTTCGTTAAAATGAGTTTACTCATTAAAATTATTAAAACGTAGAAGATCGTAAAATATAAATAAACGTTTTTATGGTTTATTTGTATTAACAAGGGGTTGAAAGTGGGTTTGTTATCTAATCTAAAAAACGACTTATTAGTATTAATTCCAGTGTTCTAAAAGGCCATGAGCAGTGGCTCGCCAACGAAATGGACCTTGGCGCGTCTAGGCTTAGTGTGAAAAGCTGGGATAAGGCGAGAAAACGCAAAATTGGCCTTGTGATAATGTGTAGCCATTTTTGAAGCATTTAGGGTTTTATGGATTTGGGCTTGAATTTATAGTTTTTGGGCTATTTCCTTCTTTTCTGCGTAATTTCAAAACTTAATTCCTACTTGAGCCTCATATTTAAGCCTGATTTATTGGAATTTAGGCTTTAGTATTTGAAATTGTTCTTAAAAATGATATAAAATTATAAATATATAAATTTATGAATATTTTTTTGCCGCTTTAAGTCTTAAGAAACGCTAATGCCGCAGTGGCTCAGAGGCTGAGCGCGCCACTCCACTATTTATAACCTTGATTGATTCTTTAATATGTAAATAAATATTCTGTATGCAAATGAATTTAAATCAAATTACTTTTAAATACCCTTATCCTTACAAATTTTCAAAAACTTGACAGCTTTAATTATGTCTTTTCTTGATAAATTTTAGACATTTCACAAATATAATTATTTATCGCTAAAACAAGTGGTTTACACGAGTATTCCTCTAGTTTTTAAAATAATTGAAAGAAGACGCGACGGTGATTGGGTGATTGTTGCACCTAGAAAGATAATCCCAATTAACCTGTTGTATTTCTGGTAAAAAATGGTGACGTCATTTTGCATCTAGAATTTGCAAGTGAGTATAATACATTCGGAAGCAAACGTTCACAGACAGTCACAAAACACATTCTGAAGCTCTCTCCACCTCAATGGCGTCGATGACGTCATCATCAGCTAACATCTCTAACCACATCCACCACAACAGAAACATCTTCATTAATCACAACACCAAATTAAACGCCATCAAAACAACTAGAATAAACTCTTCTCACACTCGTCAGTTCATATCATCATCATTATCATCACCTGCAAACAACAACTCAGTGGATGAACAGCAACAAGTAATTACTCGAAGGTATTTTGTATTTGTATTTATAATGTAAAATTAATCTAATAATGCTGATGAACTGTTTGAACAATTTGGATGTTTGTATTGCAGGGAGGTTATATTAAGGAGCAGTGGATTAGCTGTTCTTGGTGCCATTTTTCACTTTAGGTATATATGTCATAATTAAAATGTTATTACTAATATTACCTATATGTTTTATATTAGGTGTCAAATAATCCGAAAAGTGATTCTGAATCTTTTGGGTCATTTCTACGTAGACCCTTGAATATTTGAATTTTTACCAAATTCTTAAGCAACTTAACGACATGTATACTTACGCACACTCTAGCCGGAGGTTTTTCCAGAAGTGGTCCATTTAACGACCTCCCACCTCCCCCATAACCCGCTAGTGTTGTTGTTGTTGCTCTCAGGAGCTTAACGAAGCTGTAAACATCACAAGAACGCACAAGCATTGTATCTGTCTGTTGTATTGTAACCGATAACCTTTCACTTTTGCTCTTCCCTTAGTTTTTCTTTCTTTTTAGTGAGAAACACTAATGGAAGAAAAGGTCCGAAAATTAAGGAGCACACATCGAATGCTTATTCAAGTTTTCTTAGAGGGGCGGCTTATTTGGAGTCATTGTCTTCTCTTAGCATCCATAGTTTGCTTACGCCTTAGGCACATCTATCTTTCTTCTTTTCGTGTTGGCCTAATGAATTGAATATGAATACCTATTAGTCTTGAAGTAAGCGTATATAAGCAACTGTGTGTAACGTCTAATCACTATCACAATTCAACGGCAATTTTCTCATGTAATAGACTTGTAGCTACAAAATTTATCATGTAAAAGCATCACAAAATGGTCAATTATACAAATTTCTCACACTTATAAGTTGTGGGCATTTCAATAAATCGACATAGGTCCAAAGTTATCAGTAATGGTTTCAATAAACCATTACTGATTTTGATACCAAATGGTTGCATACGTTTTGGCGTAATATACTCTGTTAGAATTTCGTAACACAAAAAGTTAAAATATGAGGTAGTTCTGAAGGAAGTATTGAGTTGTCATGCGCTTATTGCAGTGGAAATAAACCGAATTACCTTGGCATACAGAAGAATCCACGAGCTTTAGCTTTATGTCCTGCAACAGACAAGTGCATCTCGACTTCTGAGAATATCAGCGACAGTGTCCACTATGCCACCCTGGTAAGATATCATATGTTGAAAATTGCGTGAATGACTAAATATTATTATTAATTGAAAAATACCAATGACTACATTTGAAAATGTAAAAACTAATATAAACTGAAACACAACGTTTGATAAAATTTCACAAACCCAACTTTGACATTGCCACAGTACTTTACTTGCTATTAACAGCTTGGCATTTAATTTGTTTCTGCAGGAACTATAATCCAAAAGAAGGACGTGGAAGTAAGAAACCTGTCACCAAAGAAGTGGCAATGGAGGAACTTCTGGAAGTGGTTAGATAATAAACTTTCAGCCATT
This sequence comes from Chrysanthemum makinoi, assembly GCA_910596185.1. NCBI lineage: Eukaryota > Viridiplantae > Streptophyta > Magnoliopsida > Asterales > Asteraceae > Chrysanthemum > Chrysanthemum makinoi. The sequence goes on along the minus strand of OU343225.1, from coordinate 161,934,676 downwards.
AGACTGGAGGTGGGAAAATGGGATTGGGTAACTTGTCAAACGGGTGGGGTTGCTGACCCAAAACATTTCTTGTCAAGTCTCGCATAATTAGTTAATGCACTACACAGGATTAGAAAAGCTATGCAATAATAATAATGATATAGTTGTTAAAATTAGAAATAATACAGGAGCATGCATGTAAGCGTTAACTTGGCGTGCCTGTCATCGTGTTTGACTAGGCTGAGTCAGTTGACATGAAGCCCATTCACCCATCAATAAGGAAATGGATCAAAATTGTCACTTTCATTCAAAACACAAAAAAAGCACAGAACAATGTGTATTATGTTCGCCTTTGGTTTAATGCCTCTTTTTTATGGTATGACAGATAAAATCAACAAAACTGGACAACTTCACACCAAGGATAGTAGACAGGAAAGATGATTATGTACGAGTGGAGTATGAAAGCCCAATTTTAGGGGTAGACTTTTACCTAAAATGTCGCTGTTGATACATGGACATAAATGACGTGTTGAGTTGCTTTGTTTTGTCTCAGTTTGTGGATGATGTTGAATTCTGGTTTCCTCCTGGGAAGAAATCACTTGTACAATACAGATCAGCATCGCAAGATAGGGCTTGGTTTTGATGCCAACAGAAAGAGAGTGAAGGTAATATGTTAATTGTCTATTCCAGATACTCTCAGAAAGATCAATGAATGCTATTATCGTTTGGGCATTTGGGGTCTTTTCCTCTTTATATATGCATCCAGTTCAACACACAATGTTATGTATCATATACTTGACAGCTTATACCCTTTTGTCAGCTCTATACCAACTCATTTTAACCCATTATCATAACCTGTTTTCGCAAGCTGCCTATTTTGCCACCTGTCACCGGAATTTTGCCCATTTTGACACCTGTAAGCGCTACTTATTAATTGATCAATTACGATATTGATACTTGATATTTTAAACTGGTTAGTTCTTGATTTTAATTTTACAAATTAACTTCTCAAAATATAAAAGTTAGAATTTGAGATATAATTATTCCACTTGTTTGGAGAAATTATGGTTTACCATCTCAGATGTTACAACTACGTACTACACCTAATGTGTGCCAGTATCTCGGGTATATTTTTGTTATGTTTTTCGAGTTATGTCATGACATGCTGAAGGTATATAATTGTTATGTTATTTTGCATTATATAAATGTGGGTATGAAAGACTAATTATTTGCATGGTAATTATTGTTTGAGAAGAATGTGGTCCGATTGGTGTAGATTGGTTCAAGTCTTGATCCATTTATCTGCAGATACATTGGTCCAATGGGTCAACTTTTTTATGACCTTCTAATGCAACTAAGTCCTCTTTCAATTAGATCTTGATTATCCTATACCCCAACTTTATCATTACAAATTACCAATGTTGTTTGTTTATACTTTATATAGAAGATCCTTTACTCTGTCATCATAAACCTAAAGGGCATTTAAACAATTATACATTCATCATATAGAAATCATAAACAGTTTTTATTAGACTTTCCTTCGATCTGTTACGTTCGATTCTTCAAAAAATATATTCTTACGTTACCCATGTGCCATTGTCTTTTATGATAAGGCTCACCCTTGTTCTTTTCATCAATATTTCATTGTATCAAAGTTTTAGATATTTCATTATCATATTCTAATGTAGTCAAGACATTTGATTAACCGTGAAACACTTAAACATGCAAATATAGTGGGTCACAAGATCCTTTATTCACACTGATTCTTGGCGTAGTTTAATCAGTGCGAGATAAGAAGGGGATGTCACTCACATCATCATCCCATTGATTGCTTTGCTAATCAGTTTTTACTTTTTCCTCACCAGGCATTGCGGCTAGCTTTGGAGAAGAAAGGATGGGCTTCTGAAGACGATTTTTGAGAAGGCTTCGGTTGTTAACTATGTATTTTTTAAT
>OU343225.1:161811398-161932644 GCA_910596185.1 Chrysanthemum makinoi | reverse complement strand
TTGAGCCAAATCCCATGTGTGTGTCATCACACAATAAAACCATAACCCTGCCATATGACACCCAATATCAAAACAATACAAATAATCTACATGACTTCTTACTGTTTGTAATTCGTGCTATAAACCAATAATCATCTTTCAATCCATGCTATAGACAAATATGAAGTGAAAAGCAATGACAACCCATATAAACTTTAAAACAACCTGCTTGAATAAAATACACCAACTCATTACAAACCACAATCAAGAGAAGCCAAACGAGCAGTTGAGTAGAACGCAGCAGGGATAACAAGTTAAGTAGCAGTGGAAACGATGTAAAGGTAGCAGTGGTTTTGAGAAAACTATCCGTGGTTACCAAAGTGCATCAGTGGAAATTAAAGTACTATCCGTGGTTAGACACATACCATCAGTGGATGAGCATAGCTATCAGTGGTTTCGTTAACCTATCAGCAGACCAGTAGGTCAATCGAAAGAAACACAACAATAGCGACTTTAAGCATAAGTTCCAGCAGCATATTTAAAGATTTGTGTTGAGCACAAGTTCCAGCAAGTGTAGTAAGCATTGAACGAGCATCAGCAAGGATATTTCTGGAACGAACCCAACTCCAACGAATAGCATCTAGGGTTTGTTACAAACCTTAACATTCAAATCATTCACTATATATGTATCTATTAAGGTTTGTGAAAACCCTAATTGAAATCAATAGATAGTATAAAGACGACACTTTTTGGTCTTTAGTGACACTTTTTAGAGTCACTAAGAACTTGAAAAATTCAACTTACATGATTGTGTCTGCAGCAGTTTTCAGGCACGTATATCTTTTGACTGAGACTTCAGATCAACAATCCCTCCGGTGGAAAGTTAGATGTGAATATAGAGAAGCTCCAGCCAAAATTTTAGCCCGATCCAACGGTTCACTTAAAAGTTATACCTGTTTCAAAACTGACCTGCAGAAGCATTACGAAAATTTAACCAGTTGTGAATTTTTCTTCCTCATCAAGAAACCTTGCGAAATCCTAGATATCGAGAGCAACCTGGCTCTGATACCACTTGTTGAGAATCGTTTAAGCTCATCTAGGAATAACAATAACAATAATAAATAGAATGCACAGCGGAATAAATCAAAACATTATTGCTTGCCGTTTCTTCGTCATCATTATGTGTTCTACAAAACACATCTACAGCCCCAATCCTAGACGATCAACTCTAAGACGGTTACAATCTAACAGGGATCCATGATCCTTGAGGCTGACCAACTACATGTCGACATACACTATAGTCTAGGCGTTTACATAAACTCACGCCCTAGACACATACACACACATATGTCTGATGTTTACATTGTTTGACACTTGTATCTAACCTACGTACCTTGCATCTCTTTATATACTAGAGAATGCTAGGGTTTACAAAGAGATAAATGTGAATATACAGAATATCTTCTTTAACAAGTAAATTGATCTTCTGAATATTCTCTTCTTTGAAGTTATCCTCCTTGTCATAAACAGTCCTTCATCTTTCATACTGTTTTGTCTTATCAACTCAAGGAACCTAATTCCCAACAAACGATATTAAGTAATAACAGATACAAAAGTGATCAAATAAGGGCTTAAACGACCCCTCAAAAAGGTACATTTTAAAACCTTATCAAGAATACTTTCCTTCATTGAACTCAACAATGATCAACCAAAACAATAAACAAGAACAAGTTCCAATTCAACCAAATATGATGCTATCAACATATTCCAAAAAAACACTACAATTATCCAAACATCCTTTTATCACAAGTTCTCATATGAAATAAATAAGTATCAAGACAACATTCACAAGACAAGAACACATCACAAGAATCACATAATCAACACAACCAAAGAACCAAACATAAAACATAGAATTCAACATCATAAAAGTAACAAGGATTTACCCAAAGTAAGATTACATTAGGCAAGGGTGAAGGATTATAGCACCCCTTCAAGCCTCCAATCAACTACAACTTCTAACCAAGCATACTTCTGGAAATAGCAGAGGTTTGTGGTCTTTTGGGAGAGATAAATTTGGTGGAAATTCGTCCTAAAGGGTGGAGGCAAGAATTACATGTTAGGATTTAGTAAATCCAGTTATTAAAGTGTCGGTCACCTCAAGTATATGTAATCGTTAGAAAGGTCGTAGTCATAGATATTTAAAGTTAAGTAGTATTTAGTTAAGTAACACCGTGGAAGACGGACGGGTCTTTACCCACTATATGCCTGATCCACAGCTTGTAGGTGGCGTTTTATGTAAGACTATAAATACTTTCTACCTCCCAAGGTAGAGAGTTGGAGCTCATAATAAGATTTTCATTTTCTCTCACTAAGTTCCCAAACCTCTAACTATTTCTCTCTCTAAAACATCATTGTGTATGTTTCATGTGACCATGGTTTGATGTGTTTGTGAAATCCAATATGTTACAAATGGTATCAAGAGCCATGGTTTGATCATCTCTCTTACATATCCTTGGATTTCTAGTGGTTTTAGATGGTTTTTGAGTTTGAAATAGTTTAGTGGTTTTTGCATCATTTGGATCATTTCTTGTGTTAAACTTTGAATTTTGAGTGTACTTTAGTGTTTAGAATCATTGTAAGTGCTTGGGTTTTGATTTGGAAAGCTTGAATCACTATGGTTGGGCTTGTTTTGGATTGAAAAGTGTGTGTTTGAAGTTTTTCAAGGTAGCGACTTGAGTCTCGGTGTGAATTCTTCAGCGACTTGCTTCAGTAATTTCTAGCGAGTTGTAGTGTTAATCGTAGCGACTTGAGCTTAGCGACTTGTCTATTGAGACAAGCCGACAAACAGTAAAAGTTAGTGGATTCTCCACTACGGCTAGCGACTTGGTGGGGTTAGCGACTTGCTTCATTTATTCTAGCGACTTGTACTTATTGTTCTCAGCAACTTGACATTAGGGACTTGGATACTTAGCGAGTTGCTCTTTAGCGACTTATCTGCTTAGCGATTTGGTGCCTTAGCTTACTTGTGTCCAGCGACTTAGGTCTTAGCGACTTGTGCTTAGCGACTTGATTCACAACGAATTGAGGTTTAGCGAGTTGCTACTTAGCGACTTGGTGCTTAGCGACTTGGTTCAAGGATTATAGCGACTTGGTTGATTTTTGTTTCTAATACGGTTTTCTCTTGATTTAGTAAAATCCCGCGGAAAGAATCTATTCCCGGTTTAATCATAGAGTTATAAAATCCCGTGAAATCAAAACATGTCTACCAATGTTCCCCTATCATCTCCACTGTTGCCAAGGATGTTCAAGCAGCTAGTTCAGATACTCGTCCACCCATGCTTGACAGAACTGACTACGATTCTTGGGATTAACGAATCAGATTATACTGTCTTGGAAAGGTAAATGGGGTCAACATTCTCAAATCCATTGATGAAGGACCGTATCAGATTGAGACAAGACATAATTGATACTACTGTAGATGGAACCATGATCTTTGGATTGGACAGACCAAAGACGTATGATGAGCTCAGTGATAAGGAGAAAGAGATTCGATGCTGATATCAGGGCTTCAAACATTATACTTCATGGTCTTCCAAAAGACATCTACAAGCTTATCAATCACAACACTGAAGCAAGGCTGTTTGGGATAATGTCAAAATTCTTCTCTCAGGTTCTGAATTAACCAAGGAAGACATAGAATCACAGTTGTATGATGAATTTGAGCACTTTAAGATGAAAACAGAAGAGAGTATCTATGAATATTACGTGAGATTCCACAAGCTTGTGAATGATATGAGGAATATCAAAATGACTATGCCAAACATTCAGTTGAACTCAAAGTTTGTGAACAACATGAATCCCGAATGGCACAAGTTTGTCACCTCTGTGAAGCTAACCAAAGGATTGAAGAACACCAACTATGAGCAACTGTATGCCTTCCTTCTCCAGAATGAGAGACATGCTATGTTTGAACGTAGGATTCTTGAGCAGTTCAAATCTAAGCAGGGAGAAACCAGTTCGTCAAATGACTCAATAGCCTTCTACACCAATGTTGGTATTACTACCAAAGCTTCTCAAGTCATACCCACGGGTAATGGTAATGACAAACTCATTCCTGATCCGAGGTTCAAGCAAGCTGATGCTGATGCAGTCATGGGACACTTCATTAATCAACTGGCTCTTATGGTTAAACAAAACTTGACCCTCAGTCCGCATACCAACAGTCTTCACACTAACAATGAGATCAGAACTGCATCTAATCTACACAATCATGCTGTTGTCAGAGATGAAAAGATTATGGGGAAACCAGTTCAAGGAAGACGATATGAACAAGGGATGGTTGGAGCAGGTTATGGTAATGCCGGAGTAGGTGGAGGATATGCTGCAAATTAGAATAGGGGAAGGAATGGAAATCAAGGACAAGCAAAGCCGATCAAGTGCTACAACTATGGTGGTGATGGACATATAGCTAGAAACTGCACATCTCCAAAAAGCCCACAAATGCAGAGTACTCAGAGACAAGATACTTGTGCAAGCTCAAGATAATGGAGCTGTGTTGGATGAAGAGGAGTTGTTGTCTCCGAGGGCAATGCCAAGACATATGATGCAGATGTGGATGATCAGCCAATTCAGGAGATAGGTCATAATCATCAGAATGCCTTTCAAGTCGCCAACTGTGATGCATACAACTCTGATGTTGATGATGAACCTATCACAGACATTTTCATGGCTAGCATTTCTCCAATGATCTCTCCAAAGGTTCCCCACCACAGCAAGTGGTCCATCCAAAGAAACAATCATCTCAGAGGTATTAAAACTATATGATAATGTTGATCAACAAAAGATACATGATAAAGTTCAATCGCAGAAAACCAGTGACTCAGATATTGCTAATATGGGCAATGATAATATTGTCCCATATGATAAATATGTGACCCAATGTGAGAGTGCGATTGACCCAAGTGATGTATCTAATGCAGTCAATGATGACTATATCTTTGATGAATACGCTGCTAGTGTTCCTAATGATTCTGCTATCTCTGAACTTGATACCTATAAAGATCAAGTTGCCATTTATGAACAAAGTGCTAAGTTTGAGTTAACTACCCGTGAGCAGGAGATGGATGACCAAATGCATACAATTATTAGAAAAAGTAATTTTAGGGAAGAAATACTTAAACAAGAGCTAGATTCCTTAAAAGAAAAGCTTAACAAAACGACTAAGCAAAAACAAGAACTTCAAGAAAATATGAAAGTGCTTAAATAGGAATTTAATGCCAAGGAATCAAAACTCTTAAATGAATTTTCCAACCTAAAAACTTTGAAAAACAAACTTGAAAACAAATTGTACGTACAAGGAAACACCATTCAGACTGCTCACATGATCACTAAGCATAGAGTTCTAAGTGACAAACATAGAGTTGCGTTAGTTGATGAACCAAACCCTAAGGCATGTCTGAAAGCTAGAGAAGCACATAAGGTAATCTATGATGGCAATGAAATCCTTAAGCCTAGACAGAAACCTAGTTGCGCTGAGAATACTGAGGAAGATAAACAGTTAGAAGAAGTAACTAGAAAGAAATTGGATGAAAAGCTTAAGAGCCCTTTATGCATAGAAAAGAAAATCAGCTATAAAACACCCAACTATGCTAAGGATAACTGGATTGCCATTAACAAGTTTCGACCTCAAACACAGCTGACCCCTGAACAAGTGTTTTGGAAAAAGGATATGGACATGAAAAAGCTGATGAGTTTGTTGAAAAGAATCCCCATGTGAGAGAGAATGCTTCGTGCCACTGTTTATCCCCCCAATACCCCAATGCATTTAGTTCCTAGATCTATTCCCACTAAAAGCAAGACCTTAATCAATGTAAATTTTCAATTATTTGTTGATTTTGAGAAAACTTGTAAGAAAAGGATCACACCCAATGGTATAACTGAAGGGGAAAGGGTTTTGAGCAAACTAAAGAATGCTATTTAACTGAGGTCATGCCTTTCTTTAAACAATTAAAAGGTCAATTTGAGAGTCTTAAAGGGGATGGATTCTGATATTAAAGAAATAGAAAAGGAATTTGATGCAATGATAGTTGAGGTTAGTAACTATGAGCGAGAATTAAAATATAATGAGACCGAAGAAGAACTTGCATACATTGAATGAGAATCTTATTGCTGAATGTATTACTCAAGATGTGTTTTACACTGCTACGAATTATTCCATTAATGCTTCTCAATTTCATGAATTATCTGTTGCTTTCAAAGTCTCCCATGATCGTGTCATTGAGCTTGAAAAAACTAATTCTAAATTGAACAGGATGATCATGATAACCTGGTGAAACAGTTTTCTAAATTGGAAGTTGAGCATCTTACTTTGCAATTAAAATATCAACATCTAAAAGAAAATGTTAAAACCTCAAATATCAAGACATCCTTGGATGCTCCTGAATTTGATGCAGTTTTTGAAATCAGCAAACGTGATGAAAAGATTCGAGCTCATTGTAACACGATCAGAAAATTGAGAACCCAAATTTCACAATTAAAGGGTGAAAAGAACAATGTGACAGGCTCCCAAATGCCTCCTCCTTTAGATTCTCAGAGTTCTCAAACTTTTCATCTTCAAAACTTGGTAAATGTTTTACAAAAGGAAAATGAGAGTTTTCTAGAAGAAAATGGAAAAGTTAAACTACACTTTAAAGAGTTATATGATTCAATGAAAGTCACTCGTGACAAGAACAACAAAAAATAACTTCTTTACAAAAGGAAATTGAGAATCTGAGGAGTCAGGAAAAAGGGAAACTGCCACTTGTCATTAATGAGAATGTTGCATCAAAATCATCCTCAGATTGCAAATATACTGTGACTATTAAATATATTCCTCCTCATCTTAGGAATAATGACCTTGCATTTCATAATTATCTTGCTCGTCTTAAGGATAGTCTTGAATATCTTCGTGAGATTGTAGAAGAGGACTTCATAAATAAGCCACTTGATAGTGAAATTAGATTTGCTTGCATTCATGCCAAACGATCTCAAGAGATGTTAGAATGTTTAATAGCAACATGTCCTAAATCCTTAGGTGCGAAAGATAAAGCTGTGATGCCTTGTTTCATGCCTAGTGCTAAGTATACAAACCATTCGATGCCCAGCATTAAGAAAGTGAATTTCAATGTGCCTTCAAGTAGTTCAAATCCTCAAGACTTCTAGTTCGGAATGCAAAAAGTAGCTAAACCAACTAATGTTCCATTCCCTATAGGAGTAAGAAGTGACACCAAAGCAAGCGGGTCAAAGCCTCAAGGCAACACAAACAATGATAGGACCTTGCTTGCTAGGAATGTTCAGTGGAAGAGAGTAGAAGATCACCTTAGGGAGAATTTGAATAAAACGAATCGTGTTGATTCTAGTGTTAGCTCTAAGCGTACTATAATTAATGCGAATTCTGCTACTTTTGGAAAACATGTAATGATGATTGCATGGTTCCTGTTACTAATCTTGAAAGTGGTGTGAATTATTTGTCTAATGTTGTTAAATGCCCAGGTAAAATTGTTAATGTTAAAAATCAAGAAGCGCGGCAAAGGCGAAAGAAACTTAGAAAACAGGGAAACCCAAGAAAATTTAGTAATATAGGTTATCAATGGATACCTACTGGCCGTAAGGTTAATGAGTTTTGCCCTCAATTTGCTAAGACAATGCCTACTAGAAAATGGATGCCTACTGGTAGAACTATTCCCTTAAGAAGTGAACATACTTTGGATAGGTAAAATACGGACACTAGCATTGCATCTATTTATGATGATTCCATTGTTTTTACTCTTGATGTGGGTGTCCCAATCACTGTTACTAACCAAGTGGAACCAATTCTTGCATGGGGATCCCAATTATCCAGTTATCCATTCTTGTCTGTGTTCAACTGCAGATCGTTCAAATCGTTCTGTGGTACCTGGACTCAGGCTATTCCAAGCATATGACTGGAAACCGGTCGCGGCTCATGAACTTTGTGAGTAAATTCATCGGAACTGTGAGATTCGGAAATGATCATTTTGGTGATATTATGGGTTATGGAGATTACGTGGTTGGAGATAGTGTGATTTCGGTGATATTATGTTGAAGCTCTTGGCAATCTATTTTCTATAGGACGTGACTCGACTTAGAAGGTGGCCTTCTAAAACATACTTGCTTTATTAGAGATCTTGATGGTGTGGAACTTCTCAAAGGAACTCGTGGTTCAAACTTACACCACTCTATCGAAGATATGATGAAATCTTCACCCATCTTCTTGCTGTCAAAGGCTTCCAAAAATAAGTCATGGCTATGTGATAAGGTTTTAAAATGTACCTTTTTGAGGGGTCGTTTAAGCCCTTATTTGATCACTTTTGTATCCGTTATTACTTAATATCGTTCATTTTCACTTTTTAGGTATCTTGAAGGCAAATTGCTGGAATGACACTTATTCGGACGAAAAGGCGCGAATATATGAAGAAAATGGCCAAAGTCAAGAATCGAGACACTCAGGCTGCTGGAACTAAAGGTGACGGTGTCACTGCTTAACTGCGACGCCGTCGTGCATATTTTGTGATGGCTCAGTAGCCAAATTGCTAATTATCAAGTGACGGCATCAGGTTTTAAAAGAGTAGGGCGTCACAACTCGACGGGCCTAGATTTGATCCCGACGGCGTCAGAAGATAAAGCCGACGGCGTCACAACCATAAGGTGACGCCGTCACAAGCTGCAACATGTGCGAAGTAGCTGATACTTTTTTGACCATAACTTTTGCATACGAACTCGGATTTAGGTGATTCAAAAGCCCACGCGACCGGAACGAGAAAATCTACAGTTTGGTGAAAAAGTGGTCGGGAAGCCGTCATTCTTTAGGTGTGACGCCGTCACTCTTTTCCAACAGAAAATCTGCCTATAAATATAACATTATAACTTCACTTTTTGTAAGCCCTAAACCCTAAGTCCGATTCCAGGGTTTAGGTAGGTGTTTTTCCAGCAACTTAGAGGATTTCAAACACTCTAGAAACATCATGTAATGGTTTGTTTGTTAATCCAATCCTATGGTATGTCTTCAATTATCATAATTGTTGCTTGCTCTTCATTAATTATGCTTGGCTAATTCATCTAGTGTTTTCTTATGATTGTATTAAAGTTGTATATAATTAATTAGATCTTATTGATTTCTTAATGATGCTTGTGTCTATCTTCATCATTAGGGGTGTGACAATTTCAATGAGTCTAATTGGTTTAGTTTATAATTCTTGCATCCTACTGTCTCTTGTTTGATTGGTTGTCTCTTATCTTAATTGTAATTGGCTTAGGAGTGAGACTAGGCTATCGTTGTGTTTAATACTTGATAAATCTTGGATAGTTTATGAATGACTTAGTGGATTCGTTTACTAAACCCAAATATAACCTCAAAGTTAGTTTATGAATGGCTTAGTGGATTTCGTTTACTACACTTAAAGGTGACTGAGTTATAATGCACACCTTACGACCTTAGAAAAACACAACGCGTTAAGAATAAGGACGTGACAATTCAACCATCGATAGGATGTGACAATCAGTAGGTAGAATTGGGTAGCTAGCAAGGAGTAATACATCATAAGTAGATACGCTTCACGTTCCTGGTAGACCCATAATTTAGTTAGTATCTTTTGGGATAGCTACAGCAACCACCCTCCCTCCAAAACCGAGATTCATAAAATATAAAAATACAAAAATAATAATCCCTCACCTTTAGACTTAAATCGACATACACTTCAGCCTAACGACACTATTCCCCTGTAGAACGATATCAATACCCGTGGCTTACCCTAATACTACACTACAACGATTAGGTTCACTGCCTAGGGTGTTGAAAAACTTGCTCGATGAAAAGAAGTTCCTTTTACCCGAAACCATGTAGCGTTATCAAGTTTACGCCGGGGGAATAGTTACTTAGGCTTGATTTATATCTCGTTTAGGTCTACTCACAAGATTCCTATCAAGTGATATTTTTTCTTTTTATTTGCTTCCTTGTAGTCTATCCCCCTTCTTTGTGCCTTTGTTCGTAAAACTTTTCCATTGACTGTTCCGTTCACCATTATGGAGAACGCGAATCCACTATATCCGCGATTAGGTTTTTTCATAAAAAATTATGATATTCCTAAAGCGGATTATTCAAGATGGTGGGAAGAAAGTAACCAAGTCCATAAACCTTTTGAGGTTTTCACCATTCCATCAAGCCCACAAAATACCTCATCTAGTGAAACCTATGCTTCGTTTGAGCCTTCACCTAGGATAGACTTTCGTGAACAACCTCCGTGTTTAGAAACTATTTTTAGTGAGGCCCTTAGGAGAACTGACCAAATTTGTGAAAATATTATGGTAAGCAACCAAGCATTAAACCATAAGTTGGATCAATTACTAGATTTTGTTTCATCATGACCTAAGGAAATAATACATGACGAGCATATAGATGATGTAGATGTGATTGAGGATAAGGTGAGAAGTCTAGACCCACAAGGTATCCCACAATTCCCACCATCATTTAAGGCATACACACCGCACGTGACTTACTCGGAAGTAATAGAAGAGACCTTAGGAATCCCGATGGAGGTAGAACATTTGAACCAAACACAACTAGAGAATATAGGTTTGAATACTTGTAGTCTCAGTCTTACTCTTAGTCCTAGGGAATTTCCTAGTGTTGATGAACCAGAACCTCAATCTTTATTTCCATCCTTAGATATACATCTAGGAGACAAAAGAGGAACCGACCCACCCATCAACCGATTTAGTCCGGGTAGTTTTAGGATGAAGGAAGCCATTCACACACCCCCTTCACCTCACGTGGAAAATTGCTACCCTAAGGGTGTGTATCGCTACTATCACCCACACTTAAACTTAAGTGTAGGGAAAACATCCCCTTTATCCGTTAAATAAGGGTAGAGTCAAGCTCGTGACTCGAACAAAAACAAGCGCTTCTTAGGAGGCAACCCATGTGTATTTCTTTTTCATTTTTATTTCTGTGTCGTATATCTTTTATTGATTGTTTATTCTCATGTTTGAATTTGTAAAAATGCTTTATTTTGTCTTTAACCTCGTCTTAATTACATATAAAGGTATTTTACATAAGGGATAAGTGTATGGAGGATTACACACGTTTTCAAAAAAGAAACGTGAACATGAGAATTAAAATTAATTAAAAGATATACATGTGCGTTTGTTCGAGTCAAATGCTTGTATCGAGTCATAATGGATGTTTTTGCAGGACTTTTTTTTCCAGATTCTAAAGATAAAAGTTTTCGAGAATTTTTTCTAGAAAATTGCAGACCAGTTTCTGTTAGGATAACCTGACGGCGTCAGGGTCGCAACCTGACGGCGTCGAGGAGCAAAACCGCTTACTACTTTTCTCGTTTTCTCGAGCTACTTATAAATTTTTGGAATTTTCCGGTCTTAATTTTCCGAAAATCTGCAAACATCCATTCCACAAGCATTATATCTTATTTAAGTCCGGAATTACATCTTGTTGTGATTTTTCTTTGTTCGGTTTGATGCTTTGGGTTGTCTGTTTTCTTCAAGTGCGCAGGTTTTATTTATCAAGAAGAAGATACATAAGATTGGATGGAGCTTTTCACACATAACATTCTTCTTGAAGAAAGATTTAACCACTACCACCAACGAATCCTACCGAGCTAATCAGGGGAGTACTAGTTTTTTTTTCGTTTTTAATTACCTTCCATTATCATAACTTTGATACTTTCGGGGAACATTGGGGACAATGTTCAATTTAAGTGTAGGGAGGGAAAATAAAACGGGAACTTTGAAACTATGCTTATCCTTGATTATTTGCTTTGTCCAATTGTATTTGTGGAATAAACCATGAGAAAATGTCGGTTACGGTAATTTTGGCACCAAATTTAAAATTTTTCATGACATATAGGAGTGGGCCATTAGTCTTAACAAAAGCGTCTCACGGATAGGAAGTTACATGACTAGCACAAAAACCCTTTACCACTTAAATTCCACCCAAAATGTGAGGATCGCCCTTAGATTAGTAGGAATTAAAGCATTCATCTTCAATGCTTAGAGTGTGAACCGGTAGTATATTAGATTCTAGAACTTGTTTTGTGATGCATCCCGAGATCGCTAGTAAGACTACACTTGTGTAGTTAGGAATAACTAAATGATAAGAGGCATTATGATAACCCTTGTTTTATACCCGTAATATAATTACTTCTTCCACATCGGTTGAGTAATTCCCCCACACCTTTGCGTTGTACTCATCTTTAGTACACGATACCCCTAGTTAACCCCTCAGAGCCTATCCTTTTCGCGGTTCTCGTGATGTTTCGGTTTTCGAAAATATCAATGAAGAGCACTGTTTACACCCCACCCCCAAATGTACACCCAAATCGCCTTAGCCTACCTTGTATGCACTCACTTTTAGTGCATTATTGTTATCACCCTAAACCCTTAGTTCAATTATCTAGTTGCTTGCATGAGTTGCTAAGTCAAGTCATATCCTTTGTATACAGTTTTGGGTGGGACTCATGGGAAAAGTTAAAGTTTAATGACTGGAAGGGAACGTTAAATTCCCTTATTTGCGTAATAATGTACCCCAAGTGTTTTGATCTTTTCAATTCGGGTCAAATTAGTGTTAGAGTAATAAAAACTCAAGTGTAGGGATGTGCATAAAAATCCCTATCATTTTGATGTTACCGTAGAGGATGGTAGAGTAAAAGTGTATGAAAAAAAAAAAAAAAAAAAAAAAACAAAAAAACATACGGGCTACCATCCTACATCTATCTTTAAATTTATGTTTGTTTGTTTCAGTTATCAAGAGTTTAGAGTGTCGAGACTTGGCTTAGCAACGCCATTCTTCGTATGCTTGTAACATAAAGATTTTTGACTTGCCACCACTAAATAGCCTATCCCACCAAACCCTTTGTTTCCCTACCGTAAGCCTAACATTACAACCCTTTAAAAGACCTCTTTGATAGTCTTTCCTAGGTGCTTACGCCAAAGCGATGGAGGTTTGATCTATTCTCAAGCCTATGGTAATTTATGTACTAGGACCGGTTAATAAGTGTTTATCTTCCATTTCCAACTTGATATATTTCATATACACCCGAGAGATGTGAGTATCCAAACACCCCATGTGAGGTGCTAGTATGTAATTTCCTTGCTTGTTATGACTTTTAGGGCTTATATGTGTGGTGGATTGTTCTAAACCAATGCTTCATGACCCCTAACTTATAAATTAATTGGCTAAAAGCACATTTTCTTGAGGACAAGCAAATACCAAGTGTAGGGATATTTGATAAGGTTTTAAAATGTACCTTTTTGAGGGTCGTTTAAGCCCTTATTTGATCACTTTTGTATCCGTTATTACTTAATATCGTTCCTTTTCACTTTTAGGTATCTTGAAGGCAAAATGCTGGAATGACACTTATTCGACGAAAAGCGCGAATATATGAAGAAAATGGCCAAAGTCAAGAATCAAGACACTTGCCGCTGAACTGGGCCCGAAGGTGGCGGCGTCACTTCTTAACTGGACGCCGTCGTGCATAGTTTGTGACGGCTCGATAGCCAAATTGCTAATAATCAAGTGACGACATCAGGTTTTAAAAGAGTAGGGCGTCACAACTCGAGTGACGCCTAGATTTGATCCGGCGGCGTCAGAAGATAAGCCGCTCACAACCATAAGGTGACGCCACACAAGCTGCAACATGCGCGAAGTAGCTGATACTGTTTTGACCATAACTTTTGCATACGAACTCGGATTTAGGTGATTCAAAAGCCCACGCGACCGGAATGAGAAAATCTACAGTTTGGTGAAAAAATGGTCATGAAGCCGTCATTCTTTAGGTGTGACGCCGTCACTCTTTTCCGACAGAAAATCTGCCTATAAATATAACATTATAACTTCACTTTTTGTAAGCCCTAAACCCTAAGTCCGATTCCAGGGTTTAGGTAGGTGTTTTTCAAGCAACTTAGAGGATTTCAAACACTCTAGAAACATCATGTAATGGTTTGTTTGTTAATCCAATCCTATGGTATGTCTTCAATTATCATAATTGTTGCTTGCTCTTCATTAATTATGCTTGGCTAATTCATCTAGTGTTTGCTAATGATTGTATGAAAGTTTTATATATATAATTAGATCTTATTTATTTCTTAATGATGCTTGTGTCTATCTTCATCATTAGGGGTGTGACAATTTCAATGAGTCTAATTGGTTTAGTTTATAATTCTTGCATCCTACTGTCTCTTGTTTGATTGGTTGTCTCTTATCTTAATTGTAATTGGCTTAGGAGTGCGACTAGGCTATCGTTGTGTTTAATACTTGATAAATCTTGGATAGTTTATGAATGAATTAGTGAATTTCGTTTACTAAACCCAAAGATAACCTCAAAGTTAGTTTATGAATGGCTTAGTGGATTTCGTTTACTACACTTAAAGGTGACTTCAAAGAGTTAGGGAATGCACACCTTACGACCTTAGAAAAACACAACGCGTTAAGAATAAGGACGTGACAATTCAACCATCGATAGGATGTAACAATCAGTAGGTAGAATTGGGTAGCTAGCAAGGAGTAATACATCATAAGTAGATACGCTTCACGTTCCTGGTAGACCCATAATTTAATTAGTATCTTTTGGGATAGTTGACTAGCAACTAAATCCACCCTCCCCTCCAAAACCGAGATTCATAAAATATAAAATACAAAAATAATCATCCCTCACCTTTAGACTTAAATCGACATACACTTTAGCCTAACGACACTATTCCCTAGAGAACGATATCAATGCCCGCTTACCCCTGATACTACACTACAACGCCATTAGGTTCACTTTCGCCTAGGGTGTTGAAAAACTTGCTCGACGAAAAGGAAGTTCCTTTGACCTCGAAACGACGCGGCGTAGCGTTATCAAGTTTTGGCGCTGCCGGGAATAGTTATTGCTTAGGCTTGATTTCTATTTCATTTAGGTCTACTCACAAGATTCCTATCAAGTGAGATTTTTTCTTTTTATTAGCTTCCTTGTAGTCTATCCCCCTTCTTTGTGCCTTTGTTCGTAAAACTTTTCCATTGACAGTTCCGTTCACCATTATGGAGAACGCGAATCCACTATATCCGCGATTAGGTTTTTTCTTAAAAAATTATGATATTCCTAAAGCGGATTTCAACCTTCATCAAGTAGTCCTATCAGTTCTACTCTTGTTTCTAATCCCTCACCAACAACTCCTTATGTACCTCCTTCAGAAGATGATTTGAAGAAATTATTTGATCCAATGTTTGATGAACACTATGAGCCAAGTGCTAATATCGCCAATTCCATCAACGAGGTGCTTCCTATCCTTGTCAATGAAGTTAACCCTTCAGTTTCAATGTCATTAAGTCAAGAAGCGCCTGCTGCTGATCACTCTGTCTCATCAACAAATCAGCAATCATCGAGTGTACATCATAGAACTTAACTACGTACCAATGATGGAGATAATCCTTTGCTAAATGAGTGTGTAAATACTCATCATTTTTAGGTCAATCTTGAATGCAAAACGTCTAAAATGCTCAGAAATGCATCAAAATACTGAAAATATTCCAAAATTGCATTTTATATGTTTCAGATGCAAAATGTTCAAAATCAGATGAAAAATGAGCTAAGTTTGCATAATTGGCAGTTTCAGTCCCCTAAGTTTCAAAAATTGTCAGAAATAGTCCCTGAGTCCTAATTTCAAAAGAAAAATCACCAAAGGTCCTTTTTAAATCATAACTTGTCAAATTTAGTCCTTTGGTGAAAAATATAAAAAGTTTGAGAAAATTACAAATTGGTCCTTCAAGTTAAAAATTGGCAGAAATGGTCCCTGGAAAATTGGAAAATAACAAGTTTGGTCCTTGTACTTTTGGAACTTGTCAATTTCAGCCCCTGAAACATCTTTGCAGATTTGGCAGTTCTGGTCCTTACAGTTTCAGAAATGGCAACATAGGTCCTTGATTATTATTAACCTATTATTGACCTTGGCCCCTTGTCAAAACCCATATGACCCCTGCCACTTACCCTTTTGGACCCTGCCATTTGGACCCCTCCAATATTTAATACCCAGTCAAACACCACTTGACTTCCGCTTTCCCTCCCACCTCACGGGTTGCACCTTTTACACCATCATCACCCCCTGCAACTCTCTGCTAACACTCCACCATCATCACCAACCCTACCCTCTACCCTCCTCCAAACACAACAAGCCAAGGAAGCATTTAATGCCTTCTCCAATATCTCACTCAAGCTCCAAATTGTTAAAATGGTTTTACCAAAACCACTTGAATGGCCAAGATCAATTTTTCACAATCAATGGTTGAGATTTATGCTGGGAACTATTCAGAAAGGTGAGAGAAACAGTTTGGGTGTATAAAAGACAAGAGGAAGCAACAAGAGAAAAGTAGTTAGTTTATTTTGTTTAAGTGTATGTCGTTTTTAAGCTTTTAATGTCTTAAGTAGTTCTTCATTGTATTTTCCAGTTTATTTGTATCAAACATAAGTATTTAAGTGTGTTCCAACTTATTTCAAGATTGAATTCAAGTTTTAGTTCACTTTTCACATTTTTCTCACGTTGCAAAATTGAGTTTCAACTTCCTAAGTTCAAATCTCTAGCAGCTTATTTATAAGCTCATATAAGCTTATATAAGCTTATAATAGCTTTTTGTAAGCTTGTAATCAAGTTTCAAGCATTTTAGAAATCTGGTCAATAAAAGTTAAACTTGGAGCAAATCTGATGAAGGAAGGGAATGGGTTGATTCAGAGCTTGAAATGGGTTGAATTAGAAGCTATGGGGTTGGTTTGAATAGGCTAGTGTTACCTGTGGTTCTGCGGTTTCAATGGTGGCAAGCCATAGTGGCTAGGGACTGTATGTAAGTTCAAGCTCAATTTTAGCATAACTGTTTCGTGGTCATCGATAGTTGAAACCTGTTTTAATAGTAGTATTTAAGTTAGTTTAAATCAGTTTGATCATAATTTATGCTTGTTCAGTCCTTAGATCAGTTTTTGTTTGCAAAACTGTAATAAAGGTGTGTTTGGATTTACTGTCAAACTTATCTTAGAGGCTAGCTCAGTGGTTGTCTCTTGTTGTCTCATGCTTGTCAAGTCCATATAAACTCATATCTGTCTTTAAATTGGATCTGCAAGCCATAATAGTCAACATCTCACAAAATCTGCTCTCAATTGCCTCCCGTTGTGAATTTGGATAAGCAAACCCTTATTTTGTGTTCAAAAATCATAAACATAGCTTGCATTAGTGTCATTACATCATATTACTTCATTATCAGTCCTTAAAGTAAGCTTAAAATTCATAAAAGTCAAAATACATCAAAAATGTTCAAAAGTCAAATTTGAAAAACACGTTTTAGCTCATCTAGTAAGAATTATCTTGAGTTCATTTCTCGGGACATATTCATGAGACTTGGTGTTTTAAAAACTTCAGTTGGACTTGTTTCTTATTATCATTTTTGTTGAATTTTGTCAATTTTTTAGAAGTCTCAAAAAGGCTTGTGAATCGGGTTTATATGCCCTATGCAGTTAGATTTACTGCCGACCGAGTTTTTGTGCAGATCTTGCATGCTTGTCACAGAGCTCAAATCAGCTCATCATGGTCTAGTATTTGGTTTGTAGGTCTCACCCAGGTTAGTGCAGTGGTCCACTTGTTTTGAAGTTTCTTATTTTGAAGCTTGTATAAGCTCAAACTTGGTACCCTGAATCAAGCTTTTTAAAGCTTATAACTCATTTCCTCAAATCTTTGTAGATTGCAATCCTGTGGTTATAGCTTGTTTATTCTTGTTGCATTTAGGTAGTTTTAGGTTATTGTAGCTATTGTTTCAGTTTGGTGCTCTTTGATGCTTCTTAGCTTATTCAAGTGCTTATTTCAATAAGCACTTGTGCATCAGTTTCATTTTCCTCCACACAAAGACCTGTTTTTCTATTTTTCCTTTATTCCTCATATTATTTTAGAGTTTTCCTGAAATTTTCAGATTTTTCCAAGTTGGTTTGCTATTTTTCTGCATTTTAATTACTTTTAGCCCTTTTAATTAGCTTTAAATACAAATAATTAAGAAAAGGTTCAAAAAAATAAGTTTTCATTTTTCTTAAGTTTAGATAAATATAAAAAGTCAAAAAAATATTTTCCATATTTTTCTTAGTTAAATTTGTATATTTAAGTAATTTAAGTAGTTTTTAATTGTTTAAAATTCATAGAAAATAGAAAATAATCTAAAAATACAAAAATAGTCTTGAAAATTCTATTTTGTTATTTTAGATTTTTCTAAGTCATAATTTTATTTTTCTAGCTTTATTTCATATTTTCTTGTATTTTAGGTTATTATTAAATAGTTAAAATTAGTTTTTAATTAATAATAATTAGATAATTAGTTATAAAAATAATTTTATTTTTCTATAAATTTTATTTTATCATTAGGTTTGTAAAAATGTCATTTTCATATTTTTAGGACTTTTATTCCTTAGATCTCTTTTTATTTTTGTATGTTTACGTAATTTTATTTAAACGTAAGTTTTAAGTTTTAAGTTTTAAACGTTCATCAATTTTAAAAATAGTGATAGCGTTTATTTAATATTTTTTATCTTTTTAACTTTCTTTAGTTTGCATTTTAGCCCTTGTAATTTATGTCCTTTTTCTGTAGTTGTAATAACTAAAAATCTTTTCCGCTCAAATCTCGATCACTATACGTTTGGTGATCCATTGCCAGCATAGTTGGGACATAACGACCGGGAAACACTATACTCCCCAGATCTTCATTGAGTTCGCTCCTGAGCGTTTTAAGTTTCTACGGTCGGCCATTCACAAGTGGCCTAAGGTTTGTGAGAAAACTTGACCGGTTCAAACCGATCAAATTTTTGCGGTGCCGAGCATGCGTGATTATCTTACGTCTAGCAGATTAGTGATTTGGATATTCACTCCTTGTTTATACCATCTGTATGTGTTTATATTTTCTTATAAAAATCAAAAACCCAAAAAGATTTTCATTCTTTGTTTTTGCAAAATGTTTATCCAAAATCCAAAAGATTCTTCTTATCCCCTGTTATTCGTTTGATTCTTTCTTTAATCCTCTAAACGTTAATTCATCTTCCTGATCTCTTTGTGTTTAATTATGATGGAATCATCGATTCCTTGTGTTGGTTGTGGAGAACCGCTTTTCGGTTTACCGTGTCGTTGGTGTACGTGCGAACGAGGCGGTAATGACATTCATAACGGAAGTTGTTTGTTTTGCAGTTCGAGGAATTCATGTTCTTATGATCAAAATTCTTTCAATGAGCCAAAAATTTCTCCGACTACACCCAACCCCAAAAATTTTCGTTCAATCGCCAGTATTGCTATGGTTGTGGGGATACGTTAGTTGATTTTCGATGTCAACGATGTTCTTGCGAGAGGTGTGGAAATGATCTTACGGATGGATTTTGTTCTTTTTGTGCTTCGGAAGCTGAAAACTCATGCACTTATCCGAACTTTTCCAATTATCCTCAAAACGATTTTAGCCACCCTCCTCAGTATTCATTTGAGCAAGAACCGTGCTATCAAAGTTTTAATGACACATCGTTTCAGAATGTACCGAATTTTCTTGCATTGTGAGGTCCTCTTCAATGTCAACCGGAATCAAAATTACTATACTCCGGTTTTGACAATTTCCAACCTCCACAGACCATACGGTTCAAACTCCACCGAGCGTTGCAAAGAAACTTCCCAAGATTTTGAAACCACAATGAAAAAACTTGATGATATAATTCAAAACCTTAAGAATCAAGTGAGTGGTGAAAAACCATGGAGAATTGCTAGTCAAGAACGGGAGGCCCGTAAATCTAGTGAAGAATCATTAATCCTAGAGCATGCAGCTCTAAGGCGTTCCCAATTTCTTAAGGCAGCTCTATATGATGATGACGAGGAGGGTTTTATCCTTTAAAGATAATATTTCTCAACCTCCTCAGTCAGTTGATATCCCAGCAGTTGAGATTCCATCTCAAACAACTGCTATCACACCCTAAGCTCCCACTCAGCTCTCTAAACATGGGTAATGAGCATCTTGACACTGTTCCTGAAAAGGAATCGGACGAATTCATAAAGTCTAGTGTTGAGAACCTTGTCCCAATCCCAGAGAGTCACAGGGAACTTCGAGCATATGTGTGATATCCCTTCCCTCTGAGTGTTCAAAAGATCATTTTGAAACTTTCTCCAATCTTAGCGACGATTGTGCTTCATATGGAGACATCGAGTATGTTGAGGCATCACTTCCACAGTCTAATGCTGATCATCTTCTTGAGGAGTTCACCGATGAACTCACTCACATCAATCCACTTTCATCCTGAAGTGATGATGATCTTTTTGATTTCGAAGCCGACCTAGGAGAAATTGAAAGTCTCCTTTATAATGATCGTTCACTCACTTCTTATCCTAACAGTCCAATAGAGAATGTTGATCACTTTGTTCCCGAAATATTCAAAGCTACTTTCACCAATCCTCTATTTGAATTCGAATCTGAATTCACTTTAATTTCTGAGAATCCACTCTTTGATACTCAGATTGAGGATAGTGATGAGTCCACAATGGAACAAGAGTTCACAAATTCACATCATGTGAATGATTCTCTTCATGAGGAGTTCGACGGTGAACTCACTCATATCATGACTCCGGAGTATGATCACTTGGATGGCAAAAATCATGATCGGGGGGAAAAGTTCTCAATCATGAGAGTTAGTATTTCTATGACAAATTTTCCAACCCTCCCTCCCGAGATGCTTTCCAAACCAAAGAGGTCAACCATTAAAATCCAAACGAGTGCAAGCGCACTTGATCCCGAGGAAGAAGATCTTATCATGATCGTCATCATGATTTTCTTTCTTTTCTTCATATATTCTGTCACTTCTCTTGTTCTTCACTCCTTCGGGAATGAAGACATTATCTTTGATCCCGGCATTTCCATGTACCATTATATTGAGCCGGGAATATATCTCATCGGTGTGGAACTTTCACGTGCTTCAAATGTTTGTCCAAACATCTTGAATGAAAGTCCGATGGAGATTGTTTCTTCCACTTTGCTTCCCCATGAACCAATGAATTCGGGGTCGAGTCAAGCTAGCGACTCGGTAATCAAAAACAGTAGCTTAACATGGGTTTTCACCTGTGTGTACCACCCTAGTGTGGGGGAGTTGCCCCACATGTTATATATATATAAGTTTAAAAAAAAAAAAAAAAAAAAAAATCATTCTAAATAATGGCCGTAGTATTTCCCTTTTACGTTCTCGCCAGGCATAACCGCCGGTCCTTTGAATATTGAGGGCAATATTCATTTCTAAGTGGGGGGGGGAATTCTCACGAATTTTATAATTACACCGCCTAATTCCCCCGTTTTTGGCCAAAATTTTTTTGGAGTAAGTGTTTTGCACTTACTCAATTGGTTATCAATCCGCCTTGTCTAATAAACAAAAGGATTGGCTAATCCAGGAGCAAACGGCTCTTGGTAAAGATATCTCAAATCCGTTGACGGCTTGCAATTTGCCAAAAATTGTATGGTATTCAACTCACCATATCCTAAAAAGTGAAGAGTTGGCTAGCCCGCAAGATTATGGCTTGTGGTAAAGGCAGTGGAAAAACCATAATTGGTAATCAGCTCACCAAAGATAATATTGATAATTTATCTAAGAGTTGGCTAGTCCGAGAACGGCAAACTTCCGTAAAGACAAATCAAAACGGTTGGAAGCTGGTGGTTTGCTCAAAATCACATGGTTATCGGTGTACCATGGTTCTTACTTGAACTGAAACATTTGGCTACTCCAGAAGTAATGGCTTTTGGTAAAGAGATTCAAATCCATTAAGTTTTTCTCAAAAGATTGCTAGGGACTAGCAATAGTTTAGTGTGGGGATTGATGAGTGTGTAAATACTCATCATTTTTAGTCAAATCTGAACTGCAAAACGTCTAAAAATGCTAAGCATCAAAATATCAAAATATTCCAAAATTGCATTTTATATGTTTCGATGCAAAATGTTCAAAATCGATGAAAATGAGCTAAGTTTGCATAATTGGCGTTTCAGGTCCCCTAAGTTTCAAAATTGTCGAAATAGTCCCTGAGCACATAATTTCAAAAGAAAAATCACCAAAGGTCCTTTTTAAATCATAACTTGTCAAATTTAGTCCTTTGGTGAGAAAAATATAAAAGTTTGAGAAAATTACAAATTGGTCCTTCAAGTTAAAAATTGGCGAAAAATGGTCCCTGGAAAATTGGAAAATAACAAGTTTGGTCCTTGTACTTTTGGAACTTGTCAATTTCAGCCTGAAACATCTTTTTGCAGTTTTAAGGCGAAATGGCAACATAGGTCCTTGATTATTATTAACCTATTATTGACCTTGGCCCCTTGTCAAAACCCATATGACCCCTGCCACTTACCCTTTTGACCCCTGCCATTTGGACCCCTCCAATATTTAATACCCAGTCAAACACCACTTGACTTCGCTTCCTCCCACCTCAACGGGCTGCACCTTTACACCATCATCACCCCTGCAACTCCCTCTGCTAACACTCCACCATCATCACCTTCTACCCTACCTCCACCCTCTCCAAACACAACAAGCCAAGGAAGCATTTAATGCCTTCTCCAATATCTCACTCAAGCTCCAGCTGTTAAAATGGTTTTGGCGCCAAAAACCACTTGAATGGCCAAGATCAATTTTTCACAATCAATGGTTGAGATTTATGCTGGGAACTATTCAGAAAGGTGAGAGAAACAGTTTGGGTGTATAAAAGACAAGAGGAAGCAACAAGAGAAAAGTTAGTTAGTTTATTTTGTTTAAGTGTATGTCATTTTTAAGCTTTTAATATCTTAAGTAGTTCTTCATTGTATTTTCCAGTTTATTTGTATCAAACATAAGTATTTAAGTGTGTTCCAACTTATTTCAAGATTGAATTCAAGTTTTAGTTCACTTTTCACATTTTCTCTCCATGTAAAATTGAGTTTCAATTTCTAAGTTCAAATCTCTAGCAGCTTATTTATAAGCTCATAAAGCTTTCTATATAAGCTTATAATAGCTTTTTGTAAGCTTGTAATCAAGTTTCAAGCATTTTAGAAATCTGGTCAATAAAAGTTAAACTTGGAGCAAATCTGATGAAGGAAGGGAATGGGTTGATTCAGAGCTTGAAATGGGTTGAATTAGAAGCTATGGGGTTGGTTTGAATAGGCTAGTGTTACTGTGGTTCTGGTTTCAATGGTGGCAAGCCATAGTGGCTAGTATGTAAGTTCAAGCTCATTTTTTAGCATAATCTGTTTCAGTGGTCATCAGTAGTTGAAACCTGTTTTAATAGTAGTATTTAAGTTAGTTTAAATCAGTTTGATCATAATTTATGCTTGTTCAGTCCTTAGATCAGTTTTTGTTTGCAAAACTGTAATAAAGGTATGTTTGGATTTACTGTCAAACTTATCTTAGAGGCTAGCTCAGTGGTTGTCTCTTGTTGTTTCATGCTTGTCAAGTCCATATAAACTCATATCTGTCTTTAAATTGGATCTGCAAGCCATAATAGTCAACATCTCACAAAATCTGTCTCAATTGCCTCACTGTTGTGAATTTGGATAAGCAAACCCTTATTTTGTGTTCAAAAATCATAAACCTAGCTTGCATTAGTGTCATTACATCATATTACTTCATTATCAGTCCTTAAAGTAAGCTTAAAATTCATAAAAGTCAAAATACATAAAAAATGTTCAAAAGTCAAATTTGAAAAACCTGTTTTGGGCTCATCTAGTAAGAATTATCTCGACTTCATTTCTGGGACATATTCAGTGAGACTTGGTGTTTTAAAAACTTCAGTTGGACTTGTTTCTTATTATCATTTTTGTTGAATTTTGTCAATTTTTTAGAAGTCTCAAAAAGGCTTGTGAATCAGGGTTTATATGCCCTGGTAGCAGAACTTAGTCTGCATGTGTTTTTGTGCAGATCTTGCATGCTTGTCACAGAGCTCAAATCAGCTCATCATGTTCTAGTATTTGGTTTGTAAGGTCTCACCCAGGTCTGGTGCAGGGTCCCACTTCTGTTTTGAAGTTTCAGCTTATTTTGAAGCTTGTGCATAAGCTCAAACTTGGTACCCTAGAATCTGTTTTTAGCCTATAACTCATTTCCTCAAATCTTTGTAGATTGCAATCCTGTGGTTATAGCTTGTTTATTCTTGTTTCATTTAGGTAGTTTTAGGTTATTGTAGCTTGTTTCAGCTTTGGTGCTCTTTGATGTTTGTTTATTCAAGTGTTTATTTCAATAAGCACTTGTGCATCAATTTTCATTTTCCTCCACACAGACTGTTTTCTATTTTTCCTTTATTCCTCATATTATTTTAGAGTTTTCCTGAAATTTTCAGATTTTTCCAAGTTGGTTTGCTATTTTTCTGCATTTTAATTACTTTTTAGCCCTTTTTAATTAGCTTTAAATACAAATAATTAAGAAAAGGTTCAAAAAAAATAAGTTTTCATTTTTCTTAAGTTTAGATAAATATAAAAAGTCAAAAAAATATTTTTCCATATTTTTCTTAGTTAAATTTGTATATTTAAGTAATTTAAGTAGTTTTTAATTGTTTAAAATTCATAGAAAATAGAAAATAATCAGAAAAATACAAAAATAGTTTTGAAAATTCTATTTTGTTATTTTTGATTTTTCTAAGTCATAATTTTATTTTTCTAGCTTTATTTCATATTTTCTTGTATTTTAGGTTATTATTAAATAGTTAAAATTAGTTTTTAATTAATAATAATTAGATAATTAGTTATAAAAATAATTTTCTTTTTCTATAAATTTTCTTTTATCATTAGGTTTGTAAAAATGTCATTTTCATATTTTTAGGACTTTTATTCCTTAGATCTCACTTTTTATTTTGTATGTTTACGTAATTTTATTTAAACGTAAGTTTTAAGTTTTAAGTTTTAAACGTTCATCAATTTTAAAAATAGTGATAGCGTTTATTTAATATTTTTTATCTTTTTAACTTTCTTTAGTTTGCCTTTTAGCCCTTGTAATTTATGTCCTTTTTCTGTAGTTGTAATAACTAAAAATCTCTTTCCCGTTCAAATCTCTCGATCACTATACGTTTGGTGATCCATTGCATAGCTCGCTGGGACATAACGACCCGGGGAAACACTATACTCCCCAGATCTTCATTGAGTTCGTTCCTGAGCCGTTTTAAGTTTTTCTGGTCGGCCATTCACAAGTGGCCGGTTTGTGTGAGAAAACTTGACGGTTCAGCACCGATCAAATTTTTGGTACTCCTGAAGATGCCCCATTTGAAAACATATTTGCTCCTAAATCATCATCAGGAGATATCGACTCTGCTACTTCTGTTCCTCAACAACAACCACATGAACACCTTATAAAATTGACATATGATCACCCATTGGAAAACATCATTGGAAACCCTTCGTTCAGTATCCACTAGTCGACAACTTGCAACCGATGCCTTATGGTGCTTCTTCAACTCTGTACTCTCAAAGATCGAACCAAAAGACGTTAAAACTGCTATGAATGAAGACAATTGGTTCAATGCCATGCAAGAAGAAATTCATGAGTTTGATCGACTAGATGTATGGGAACTAGTACCGCTCCCTCGACTGTGCTATGATCATTTCTCTAAAATGGATCTTCAAAGTAAAATTTGATGAGCATGGTGATGTATTAAAGAATAAGGCTCGATTGGTTGCAAAAGGATACCGTCAAGAGGAGGGTATTGACTTTGAAGAATCATTTGCTCCAGTTGCTCGTGATCGAGGCAATCGTAATCTTTTTGGCTAATGCTGCAAGTAAGAACATGGTAGTCTATCAGATGGATGTAAAACGGCTTTTCTTAACGGTGACCTTAAAGAAGTCGTATACGTCACCAACCCGAAACTTTGCGAATCCAGAAACATCCTATCACGTCTATCGTTTTAATAAGGCTCTTTACGGTTTGAAGCAAGCTCCAAGGGCATGGTATGATACGCTATCAAAGTTTCTTCTATCTACTGTTTGAAGCAGTTGATCCGACATTGTTCACCAGAAATTCAGGCAAACACTTAATTCACGTTTAAATCTATGATGATGATATTATCTTTGCCTCGACTGACCCCAATGAATGTGACCATTTTTCAAAAGAAATGGGTTCCAAATTTCAAATGTCAATGATGGGACAAATGTCATTTTTCTTAGGATTACAAATTTCACAAAGTCCCGGAGGCATTTTTATAAATCAATCTAAATATGCAAATGAGATTTTAAAGAAATTTGGATTTGATTCTTGTGACCCTGTTGACACTCCCATGATAGATGCACTAAACTGAACGAGGACCACTCAGGGATAATGGTAGACCAAACAAAATATCGTAGTATGATTGGATCCCTGATGTACCTCACAACCAGTAGACCACATTCTGTTCGCTTTGCTGTGTGCTAGATATCAGGCTAAGCCTACCAAAAGCACCTTGAAGCGGTTAAACAGTCTTCGGTATCTTCAAGGAACCATCAATATGGGACTTTGGTACCCGGCGACACCTGTATGTCACTAATGCCTATGCAGATCTTTGATCATGCAGATGTCAAGATACACGTCAAAGTACGTCTGGAGGTGCTCAATTTTTGGGTGATAAGCTTGTGAGCTGGTCTTCAAAGAAACAAATGAGTACTTCTATTTCCTCTGAGGCTGAATACATTGCCATGTCATCTTGTTGTGCTCAAATCCTATGGATGAGATCCCAATTATCTGACTATGGCTTTGTATTCAACAAAATCTCTCTGTACTGTGATAATAAAAGTGCTATTGCTCTCACATCAAACAACGTTCAACACTCAAGAGCAAAGCACATTGATATTCGACATCATTTCATCAGGGAACAAGTGGAGAACGGTGTGGTGGAACTCTATTTTGTGAGGACTGAATACCAATTAGCAGACATCTTCACCAAAGCCCTTCCTAGAGAACGTTTTGAGTTTATCCTTCCATGACTTGGTCTAAAAAGTCTACAACCGGAAACACTCAAGCGTCTTCAAGAGGAAAACGAGGAGTAAAGGTCTTTCTTCATCCATCTCTTGTAAATATTTTTTTTCGAAAAGCAAAATACAAAATTACAAAACCTACAAACAGAAAATAGAAAATTATAAAACTTTCAAAGATCCATAAAAATTTGAAAATCTTGAAAAAAAATATATATATATATATATATATATATATATATATATATATATATATATATATATATATATATATTGTCTTTTTGTCATATTTTTCTCGACTCGATAATATCTATGTTAGGAATTAGAAATTCCATGTATAAAAGAGTCGGTCGCCTCAAGTATATATATTCGTTAGAAAGCTCGTAGTCATAGTTATTTTATGTTAAGTAGTATTTAGTTAAGCAACACCGTGGAGGACGGACGGGTCTTTACCTACTGTATGCCTAATCCACAGCCCGTTGTGTGGCATTTTATTGTAAGACTATAAATACTCTCTACCTCCCAAGGTAGAGAGTTGGAGCTCATAATAAGATTTTTTCTTTCTCTCACTAAGTTCCCTAAACCTCTAGCTTTCTCTCTCTAAAAACCGTCTTGTACGCCACTTGTGATTATGATTTAGTGTGTTTGTGAAATCCAATATGTAACAATTGGTATCAAGAGCCATGGTTAGATCATCTCTTACATATCTTTGGATTTCTAGTGGTTTTTTAGTTTGAAAAAGTTTAGTGGTTTTTGCATCATTTGGTTGATTTCTAGTGTTAATGTTTGGATTTTGTTAGTACTTTTGGGTTTAGAATCATCACAAGTGTTTAGGTTTTGATTTGGTAAGCTTGAATCATCGTGGTTGGGTTGTTTTTGGATTAATAAGTGATGTTTGTGAGTTTTTTCTAGCTAGCGACTTGACCCACGGAGTGACTTTCTTGTTAGCGACTTGCTTTGCAAATTGGTAGCGAGTTAGAGTTGAAGTTGTTAGCGATTTAGGCTTAGCGACTTGTCTAGTGAGACAAGCCGACAAATAGTACACTTAGTGGATTCTCCACTACGGGTAGCGACTTGGTGAAAGTTAGCGACTTGTACCTTTATGTGTTAGCGACTTGGTGTTGGCGATTTGGTGCCTAGCGAGTTGCTATTTAGCGACTTGACGAATTAGCGACTTAGTTCTTAGCGACTTGCTGTCAAAAGTTTGCTAGCGACTTGGAGCTTAGCGAGTTGTTACTTAGCGACTTGGGATTATAGCGACTTGGCACTTAGCGACTTGGTTCAAGGTTTTTTAGCGACTTGGGTGATTGCTTAATACGGTTTTTCTCTTGATTCAGTAAAATCCCGAGAAAGAATCTATTTCCCGGTTTAATCAGAGTGTTATAAAATCCCGTGTAATCTGTTAACATGTCTACCAACGTTCCTACTATCATCTCCACCGCTTGCGAGGATGTTCAAGCACCGGTTCGATACTGCCCACCTATGCTTGACAAAACTGACTACGACTCTTGGGCTCAACGAATCAGATTGTACTGTCTTGGAAAGGAAAATGGGGTCAACATTCTCAAATCCATTGATGAAGGACCGTATCGAGTTGAGACTACTAGAGACATAATTGATCACTTGATGAAGATGGAACGATGATCTATGGAATAGACAGACCAAAGGCATATGATGAGCTCAATGATAAGGAAAAAAGAGATTCGATGCTGATATCGTGGCTTCTAACATCATACTATAAGGTCTTCCAAAAGACATCTACAAGCTTATCAATCACAACACTGAAGCAAAGGTTGTATGGGATAATGTCAAGATGCTTCTTTCTGGTTCTGAATTAACCATGGAAGACAGAGAATCACAACTCTATGATGAATTTGAGCACTTCAAGATGAAACCCGATGAGAGTGTCTATGAGTATTACGTGAGATTCCACAAACTCGTCAATGACATGAGGAACATCAGAATGACCATGCCTAACATTCAATTGAACTCAAAGTTTGTAAACAACATGAATCCCGAATGGCACAAGTTTGTCACTGCTGTGAAGCTCACTAAAGGATTGAAGAATACAAACTATGAGCAACTCTATGCCTTCCTTCTTGAGAATGAGAGACATGCCATGTTTGAAAAGAGGATTCTTGAACAATTCAAAACAAATCCAGGGGAGACAAGCTCATCAAATGATTCAACTGCCTTCTACTCAAACATTGGGATTACCACTAAAGCTTCACAAGTTATACCCATGGGTGATGGAACTCACAAACTCATTCCTCGATCCAATGTTCAAACAAGGCGATGCCGATGCATCCGAGGAAACTTCATTAGTAACCTAGCTCTCATGATCAGTCAAAACATGAACACTCTCCCACACACCAACAACAACCTCGAACAACATCCAATCCACACAATCAAGCTTGTCGAGATGGAAGGTTATGGTGTAGCCGTCCCAAGAAAGGAAGTATGATCAGAGAAGGGGTGGAGGCTATGGAGGAAATCAGAATCGGGGAAGGAATGGAAATCAAGGACAAGTCAAGACAGTTAAGTGTTACAACTGTGGTGGTGAGGGACACATTGCAAGGAATTGCACATCTCCAAAACGATCCCCGAATGTTGAATACTTCAGGATAAGATGTTGCTAGTACAAGCTTCAGGACAATGGAGCAACCTTGGATGAAGAGGAGTCTGTTTCTTGTTGAGGGAATGCTAAGACATATGATGCAGATGTGGATGAGCAGCCTATTTAGAGATAGGTCACAATCATCGAATGCCTTTCAAGTCGATGACTGTGATGCATACGACTCTGATGTTGATGATGGACCTATTGCACAAACAATTTTCATGGCTAGCATTTCTCCAATGGTCTCTCCTAAGGTCTCTTCTTCACCACAAGCTAGACCATCCAAAGACAAAATCATCTCAGAGGTATTAAAACTATATGATGAAGTTGATGTGCAAAAGATACATAATGAAATACAATCAACTGAAATCATTGAGTCAAATATTGAAAATATGGGTAATATCAATGTTGTCCCATATGATCAATATGTGAAACAAAGTGAAAGTGAATTGTATCAAGTGATGTATCTCTTGCAGTCAATGATGATATGTTTTTGATGAATACACCGCATGTGCCCCGATGATTCAGTTATCTCGAACTTAATGCCTATAAAGAACGGTTGCCATTTATGAACAACGTGCTAAGTTTGAGTTGAACCACTCGTGGCAGGAAGTTGGATGACCAAATGCGTTCAATTATTAGAAAAAGTAATTTTAGAGAAGAAGTGTTAAAACAAGAGTTAAATTCCTTACAAGAAAAACTTTCAAAAAGTGCTAAGCAAAAACAAGAACTTCAAGAAAATGTTAAAGTGCTTAAGCAAGAATTTCATGCCAAGGAATCAAAACTTTTGAATGATTTTTCTAATCTAAAAACTTTGAAAACAAGCTTGAAAATAAGTTGTACGTACAAGGGAACACCATTCAGATCGCCACATGATCACTAAGCATAGAGTCCTTAGCGATAAGCATAGCATTCCCCTTGTTGAGGAACCAAATCCAGAGGTCATTAAAAGGCTAGAAATGCTCATAAGGTTCTTTATGATGGCAATGAAATTCTTAAACCTAGACAGAAACCTAGTTGCGCTGAGTGCACTGAGGAAGATAAGAAATCGGATGAAGTCACTAGGGAAAAGATGAACAAGAAACTAGATGATCCTAAATGTAAAGAGAAGAAAATAAATATCACACCCCATGATTACAAAAAGGAGAATTGGATTTCCTTGAACAAGTTTAAGCCTCGACATTGTTAACTCCCGAACAAGTGTTCTCGAAAAAGGATTTAGATAAGCAAAAGCAGAAATCTTGTTGAAACAAACCCCCCTTTAGGAAAATGCCTTCAATGACCGTGTATCCTCCTCCCAATACACCAATGCATTTAGTTCCTAGAACTATTGCCACTAAAAGCAAGACCTTAATTAGTCAATATGTTATTCTTCAACTATTTTTCGATTTTGAGAAAACTTGTAAGAAAAGGATCACACCCACCGATAAGCGGGAAGGGAAAGGGTTTTGAGCAAACTAAAGAATGCTATTTAACTGAGGTCATGCCTTTCTTTAAACTACTAAAAGATCATTTTGAGAGTCTTAAAAAGGGATAAATTCAGATATTAAAGGAATGGAAAGGAATTTGATGCAATGATAGTTGAGGTTAGTGACTATGAGCGAGCATTAAAATATAATGAGATTGAGAGGAAGAACTTGCATACCTTGAATGAGAATCTTATTTCTAATGTATTGCTCAAGATGTGTTTTACAATGCACTAATTGCTCCATTAATGCTTCTAAATTTCATGAATTATCTGTTGCTTTGAAAGTCTCCCATGATCGTGTCATTGAGCTTGAAAAGATTAATTCGAAACTTAATGAGAAAATTGATCGGGATGATCACGATAATTTGGTAAAGCATCTTTCTAAACTAGAAGTTGAACATTTTGATTTACAACTAAAATATCAACATCTAAAAGAAAATGTTAAAACCTCAAATATCAAGACATCCTTGGATGCTCCTCGAATTTGATGCGGTTTTTGAAATTAGCAAACGTGATGAACAGATTCGAGCTCATTGTAACACGATCAAAAAGTTGAAAGCCCAAATCTCTCAATTAAAGGGTGAAAAGAACAATGTGACGGGATCCCAAATGCCTCCTCCTTTAGATTCTCAGACTTCTCAAACTTTTCATCTTCAAAACTTAGTTAATGCCTTACAAAAGGAAAACGAGAGTTTTCTAGAAAAAAATGAAAAAGTTAAACGACACTTTAAAGAGTTATATGATTCAATGAAAGTCACTCGTGACAAAACAACGAAAAAATAACGTCTTTACAAAAGGAAATTGAGAATCGAAGTCGAAAAATGGGAACCGCCACTTGTTTTTAATAAGAATGTTGTTCAAAGTCACCTTAGACTGAAATATCAACTGTGATGCAGTTAAATATATTCCTCCTCATCTTAGGAATAATGAAACTGCATTTCATGACTATTGTGCTCACCTTAAGGATAGTCTAGAATGTCTCCGTGAGATTGTTGAAGAGGATTTCATTAATAAACCTCTTGATAGAGAAATTAGGTTTGCTTGCCTCAAGGCCAAACGATCTCAAGAGCTGCTTGAATGTGTAATTGCAACATGTCCAAATCCTTAGGTGCAAAAGGCAAAGCTGTGATGCCTTGTTCTATGCCTAGTGCCAAGCATGAAATCCGTTCTATGCCCAATGTTATGAATCCCAACCTCAATGTGCCTTCAAGTAGTTCAAATTCCAGATATGTTAGTGCTAAGAAAATGAATTTTAGTGTGCCTGCAAATAGCTCAAATCACAGCCTTAAGAAAGTAAACACTAATGTGCCTTCTAGTAGTTCAGATCCTTGCACATCTAGTTCAGGGAATGCAAAAATTAGATCAACCAACTAATGTTCCCATTCCTTCTCTGAGGAGTAATCAGTGACATTAAAGCCAAGCGGTCAAAGTCTCAAGAATATACAAGGAATGATAGGACCTTGCAAGCTAAGAATGTGCATTGGAAGAGAGTAGAAGACCAATCTAGGAACTTTAAGTTTGAGTTGAATAAAACGAATCGTGTTGATTCTAGTATTAGCCATAGGCGTCAGTAATTAATTCAAATTCTGATACTATTTGCAAACCTTGTAATGATGTCTGCTTGAATTCTGCTGCTAATCATGAATGTGGTGTGAATGCTTTGTCTAATGCTATCAAAGGCCCAGTTAAAATTGTTAATGCTAATAATCGTGCAAAGAAGGAAAAAAGGCAAAAACAAAAGATTGTTAGAAAATAGTGGAAACCCACAGGAAGAACATTTATAAAGATAGGTTATTATTGGATACCTTTTGGCCATAAGAATAATGTTTGTTCCCTCAAACTACTAAGATTATGCCCACTAGAAAATGGATGCCTATTGGTAGAACTATTCCCTTAAGAAGTGAACATACTTTGAATAGGTCAAATACAGAAACCAGCATTGCATCTATTCCCAATGATTCCATTGCTTCTACTTACGATATGGATGTTTCTATTTCGATGTGGGTGTTCCAATTACTAACCAAGTGGAACCCATTCTTGCATGGGGATCCCAATTATCCAGTTATCCATTCTTGTCTGTGTTCAACTGCAGATCGTTCAAATCGTTACGTGGTACTTGAACTCTGTTCCAAGCATATGGAGACCGGTCGTGGCTCATGAACTTCGTGAGCAAATTCATCAGGACAGTTAGATTCGAGAATGATCATTTCGGTGCAATTATGGGTTATGGAGATTATGTTGTTGGAAAAGTGTTATCTCCGAGGGTATATTATGTGGAAGGTCTTGGTCATAACTTGTTCTCTGTTGGTCAATTGATTGATTCGATCTAGAAGTAGCCTTTAGAAAACATACTTGTTTCGTTAGAGAACTTGATGGTAAGGAACTTTTAAGAGGAACACGTGGTTCAAACCTATACACCATCTCTATCGAAGATATGATGAAGTCTTCTCCAATTTGCTTGTTGTCAAAGGCTTCAAAACCAAAGTCATGGTTATGGCATCGTCGTCTCAATCACTTGAACTTCGGCACCATCAATGATCTCTCGAGAAAGGACTTAGTTGTAGGTTTACCTAGACTCAAGTATGAAAAGGATCATCTTTGTTCACCATGCCAATTGGGAAAAAGCAAGAAGTATGCCCATAAACCCAAACCTACAAACTCATCTCGAAGTTCTTCATACAATTCACATGGACTTATGTGGACCCATGAGAGTCTGCGAGAATATCTTTGGGAAGAAATATGTGTTAGTTGTGGTTGATGATTTCTCTAGATTCACATGGGTAAAGTTCTTAAGGACAAAGGATGAAACTCCAGATATCATCATCAAACTCATCAACGCACAGGGTTCGTCTTAACAAAACGGTCGTAATCATTGAGCAGGACAATGGAAGCTGAGTTTGTTAACAAAAAACTTAGTGAGTTTTATGAAAGTATTGGAATCAGTCATCAAAGAAGTGTTCCTCGAACTCCTCAACGAAGCGGTGTAGTTGAAAGATGAAATCGAACTCTTGTGGAAGCCGCAAGGACAATGCTGATTTACTCAAAGGTTCCAATGTTTCTCCTGGGGTGAAGCCATAAGCCTGCATGCTACACCCAAAATCGATCCCTGATTCACATTGCTCATGGAAAAACTCCATATGAACTTGTCCACGATAGAAAACCTGATCTTTCATTTCTTCGTGTGTTCGGTGCTTTATGTTATCCAACTAATGATGGTCAAGATTTAGGAAAATTGAGAGCTAAAGCGGACATTGGAGTTTTTGTAGGCTATGCACCTAACATAAAAGGTTACCGAATCTACAACAAGAGAACCCGAAATATCATGGAAACAATTCACGTCACGTTTGATGGTGACGGTCAAATGGCTCTGACAATCGATTCGGACCCGCACTTCAAAGCAGTCCCATTGGTTCATCTCTTGTACCAAATCCTCATCAAGAATCTCCATATGTACCTCCCTCAAGATGATTTAAAGCGTTTGATCCAATGTTTGATGAACAATTTAAGCCAAGTAACAATGATATGTCAATCAATCAAGAGTTGCTTCTATCTGTCAATGAAATTAACCCTTCAACGCCTATGTCATTAAGCCAAGAAGCCACTGCTGGCGACGCCGCCCAATCTGTTCATCAACAAATCTTCAATCATCAAGTGTACATCATGGAAATGCTTCGATTCATGAGGATGAAGTCAATCCCTTTGCTACTCCGAAGATGCTCCATTTGAAAACATATTTGCTCCTGAATCATCATCTAAACCATCTTCTTGAGGAGACATCGACTCTGCTACTTCAGTCCCTCAACAACTACCACATGAACACCTCGGAAAATGGACTCACGATCATCCATTAGACAACATCATTGGAAATCCCTCTCGTCCTAGTATCACACCGGAAACAACTTGCAACCGATGCCTTATGGTGCTTCTTCAACTCCGTACTCTCTAAAGATCGAACCAAAAGATGTTAAAACCGCCATGAATGAAGACAATTGGTTCAATGCCATGCAAGAAGAAATTCATGAGTTTGATCGACTCGATGTATGGGAATTAGTACCGCTCCGATTGTGCTATGATCATTGCTCTTAAGTGGATCTTCAAAGTAAAGCTTGATGAGCATGGTGATGTTTTAAAGAACAAGGCTAGATTGGTTGCAAAAGGATACCGTCAAGAGGAGGGTATAGACTTTGAAGAATCATTTGCTCCATTTGTGGCTCGAATCGAGGCAATCGAATATTCTTGGCTAATGCTTGCAAGTAAGAACATGGTAGTCTATCGGATGGATGTAAAGGCGGCATTTCTGCGGGAGATCTTAAAGAAGTCGTCTCGTCCCAACTGAAGCTTTGTGAATCGAGCATCCTACTCCGTTTATCGTTTGAAGATGGCTCTTTATGGTTTAAAGCAAGCTCCAAGGGCATGGTATGATACGCTATCAAAGTTTCTTCTCTCTTGACCGGATTCAGAAAGGAGCGATTGATCCAACATTGTTCACCAGGAAGTCGGGCAAACATTTAATTCACGTTCAAATTTATGTTGATGATATTATCTTTGCCTCGACGGACCCTAATGAATGTGATCATTTTTCAAAAGAAATGGGTTCCAAATTTCAAATGTCAATGATGGGACAAATGTCATTTTTCTTGGGATTACAAATTTCACAAAGTCAGAGGCATTTTCATAATTCAATCTAAATATGCAAATGAGATTTTAAAGAAATTTGGATTTGATTCAAGTGACCCTGTTAACACTCCCATGATTGAACGAACCAAGCTTGATGAGGACCACTCAGGGATCATGGTAGACCAAACGAAATATCGTAGCATGATCGGATCCCCGATGTACCTCACACAAGATAGAACCGCATATTCGTTATTTGTATGCATGTGTGCTAGATACCGAGGCTAAGCCTACCAAAAGCACCTTGAAGCGGTTAAGCGGGTCTTTGGTATCTCAAGGAACCATCAACATGGGACTTTGGTATCCGAAGGACACCGGTATGTCACTAACAGACATATCGCAGTCTGCGGATCATGCGGTGTCAAGATACTGCGTCGAGTGCGTCTGGAGGTGCTCAATTTTTAGGTGATAAGCTTGTGAGCTAGTCTTCAAAGAAACAAATGAGTACTTCTATTTCCTCTACAGAGGCTGAATACATAGCCATGTCATCTTGTTGTGCTCAAATCCTATGGATGAGATCTCAACTAATCGACTATGGCTTTGTATTCAACAAAATCCTCTCTTTGTGATAATAAAAGTATTATTGCTCTCTCATGCAACAATGTTCAACACTCAAGAGCAAAGCATATCGACATTCGACATCATTTCATCAGGGAACAAGTGGAAAAGGTGTGGTGGAACTCTATTTTGTGAGGACTGAATACCGGTTAGCAGACATCTTCACCAAAGCTCTTCCAAGAAGACGCTTTTGAGTTTATTCTTCCATGACTTGGATTGAAAAGCCTTCAACCGAAACACTCAAACGCGTCTTTAGGAGGAAGACGAGGCAGTAGTAAGGTCTTTCCTTCATCTATCTCTTGTAAATATTTAAAAAAAAAACAAAATACAAAATTATAAAATCTTCAAAAAAAAAAAAAAAAAAAAAAAAAAAAACTTGAAAATTCCAAAAAAATTTTGTCCTTTTATCTTATTTTTCTCAATTCGAAAAATATCTCGGTTTTGTCTTTGTCATTCAAAGAATGACCGCGGATTTTAGATGTTGTTCGAATGTTCATATTAAAAAATTGAGAAAAGTAAAACAATGGTTTTATTGTCATTTCGATGGCAATAACCGCTTTCAATGAAAAACGAGCCATGCTTTAAATTGGTTTTCAAATCTCATGCTCTGATTCTATAAAACAATCACCTATTATCTAATGAAAACTAATTGCTTTGAAAATTTACTCGGACTCAATGTTTGAAAATCATTTGACTACTAACGGTTTGTCAAAATATCTATCTCTCAATCAACAACCTATGTCATTGATTTAGAGGGAGAATGATTTCAATTAAATCAAAAAGTTATTTTTCAAAACAATTACTTAACTATTGTTTTCAAAAGATATTCATGCATGTTTAATCAATGGAGT
The DNA here is from genome assembly GCA_910596185.1 of Chrysanthemum makinoi. Taxonomy (NCBI): domain Eukaryota; kingdom Viridiplantae; phylum Streptophyta; class Magnoliopsida; order Asterales; family Asteraceae; genus Chrysanthemum; species Chrysanthemum makinoi. Next base: position 161,895,528 of record OU343225.1, on the reverse strand, counting down.
TTAAAGTCTCAAAATTCGATCCTTATCGGTTAAACGCTTTTCATAAACTAAGTCACAATTCTCCTTAAAAGCTTTCAAAATCAATTTAAATCTCTGAGAGATCACAAATCTCAATGATTTGAAATTGTGATCGGGGGAGAATTTGTGATTTAAATTGGATTTAAACTGATAATTCGATAGATGGTTTCATAAGTGATTAGTATGTTTGCCTCCCCGCAAGTGACAAACGATTTCAAATTTTCCATGCACCGCGTTGAGGGGAGCATATTTTAAACCTCAAATTATTGAAGCGTGATCAATTGTCTTCTAAGTGCGAGATTCCCTCTAATATGTGCAAAATTCTTTCAAAATTTGAGGCACATATTGAGGGGAGCAAACTTTTGAAAACCTCATCCTTCCTCAAAATGTTTTACTTACTCAAATTGATTGGGAAGTGATGATGATCATTTTAGAAAATGTTAATCAAAAGATTGGACCTTTCATTCTCAATCTAACGATTTCAAAGATCTCTTGCCTCCATGTGCTAAAACAATTCCTAAAATATTATGCATATGTTGAGGGGGAGCATTTCTAAAATATCAAAACAATTAAGATAAAAAATGCTTTGATTCTAAATCACAAGTATCTTGATTGATTTTTCAAATGGTTTTCAATTGGTTCCTATGGAGATGAACGATATCAAAAAGACCGACCAACTTTACTTTATGTATGGAGATATAAGGATGATAAGGTTAGGTATTTGTTCCCATGATCCGCCAGAACCGGAGGGATCTAACCAGGGACAATCCACTAGATAGTGTAGAAGTCCTTAGGTATGATGAAAAAAAAGAAAAATGAGAGATATGGGAAGAGTGCTTGGATCGATTGAGCTAGTACTTGGAATAAACCCAACAAAGTTCTAGTTATGAAGTCTCGGTAAGCAGTGAAGGGGTTGAAGAATGAAAAAGAATTGAATGAGAAAAAGGGTGAAAAGAAATAGCCCTCCACTTATTCAACCTTAGGGCAGAAACCGGGTTCAATACATATGCTACTGGTGGTTACTAAGGTAACATCGGTATTGAAGACAAGACGTCATGGACCCAGTGACGCCTTGCTTGCACTAAACTTTCCAAGCTACTCAAGTTCCTCTTAAAAGGGCTTGTTTCATTCTCATAGGGAACCTACATAATCTATCGACTTTCTCTTAGAGATTGTTGATATTGAAGAAGGAGACCCTCTCCCTAGTCTCCGATATAGGAACCAAATATGCACAAATTGAGTCTAGAGCCACGAGATCATCAATTAATCTCTTTAGGACACTTATTTCTTGAAGACTCACTATTTCACACAATGTGGAATGTGAGATTATATCTTATGAGTCCTCGCACTATCCTTGTGGTATTGCCAAGACTTGATTGTGTCATATGGACCTCATCGGTCAGTCGCGATTCAAAATTGAATCAATCCAGGTCCAAGAAAATGGATTGACGGATGCCTTTGAAAAACGGTTGTTGTGTTTAAAAACTCTTTTCTCTAAGCACATCGATTGTGTACTATTATTTCAAATCAAAAGGTGTTTATGATTGATAAATGATTTTCACTAAAACTTCGTTGTATTGCAAAAACAATTTCTATTGAGCAATACTGCATTGTTTTCAAATCTCTTTTATCAATCGGTGAATCTCTATTATTTGGTTCACTCACTCGTGTTGTCTTCTTTGAGGCGCTCGGTTTGAGAACGGCTAGAAGCAGATGCGAAACCCTGTCAAGGAAATTCTTGAATTATACCGATCAGCAAGTGCGATACTTGTAGCGATCAGCGGGAACCGTGGGCGTGTACCTCAATTCGCCGAAAGTTATCAAAGACACTTTAGTGCGCTTTATTGCTAACTATCTTATAGGTACACCCGGACGTTTGGAGCGGTCGATCGAATGGAGCGGTCAATCCATAGCCATGCTCACTCTACACATTCAATTTTAAAGAAATCATGATTAGTGCATCAATGACTCGATATTTTCACTCCATGCTTCTCACCTTCTGGCCGCTACCAATATCATGAATCAACGAGCTTCCACTACTCGATAAGAAGAAATCATAATCCAGAATGTGAGCATGTCGGTCCAAATGTCACATCATCACATAATATCAACACCACAAAGGAGAGTCGAGATTTAATGTAGCCGATGATCTCAAAGGCGGCTCAAATCTCATTATCCGTGGATCGATAAAGACCTCCACTTGGATTAACCAAACATGCAATGTGATGAATCAATGACTACGAGCTACTGAACAATGAACATGAACAAGAACTCAAGAACCATCTCAATGTTATATCCGTTTGTTTTCTATGTAATTTTTATGTGTGTTTGAGGTGACCTCCCTTAGGGGGAGATTGTTAGGAATTAGAAATTCCACGTATAAAAGAGTCGGTCGCCTCAAGTATATATATTCGTTAGAAAGCTCGTAGTCGTAGTTATTTTATGTTAGATTGAGACTATAAATACTCTCTACCTCCCAAGATAGAGAGTTGGAGCTCATAATAAGATTTTTTCTTTCTCTCACTAAGTTCCCTAAACCTCTAACTTTCTCTCTCTAAAAACCATCTTGTACGCCACTTGTGATTATGATTTAGTGTGTTTGTGAAATCTAATATGTAATAATCTACGGTCTTTGTGCTGTCATTCAAAGAATGACACGGGTCTTTAGATGTTGTTCGAATGTTAAAAAAAAATTGGGAGAAAAGTGAAACAATGGTTTATTGTCATTTCAGGCAATAACCCGTTTTTCAAAGAAAGAATAGAGCCAAGCTTTATCTTAAATCTTCAAACCTTCATGCTCACTCGATTCTAAAACAAATGTTTGTCGTTAAAAAGACAAATGTTTTCTTTCAAATATTTTCCTTCAAATGATTCTTCTAAAAAATATTTGTCATCTACTGAAAACAAAATTACTTTGAAAATACTTCGGACTCTACTTTTGAAAATCATCCGGGTTTTTCATTTGTCAAAATCTCTATCCTTCAATCAACAACTTATGTCACTCATTGACGGGAAGAATGATTTCAATCAAAAAGAGTATTTTTCAAACAATTGGCACGTAATCGAGAAAGGACTACTCTTGAATAATCAAAAAGAACAATGTTTTATAATATTGTATACAATTGGTACAAGACCTTTGTTATTATTATGTTTTCAAAAGATACTCAAGCATGTTTAATATTCGGAGTCTAAAGTCTCAAATTTGATCCGTATCGGTTAAATGTTTCTCATAATTAAGTCACATCTCCCCTCAAAAGCTTTCAAAATCAATTTAAATCTACGGAGATCACAAATCTCAACTGATTTGAAAATTGTGATCGGGGGAGAATTTGTGATTTAAATTGGATTTTAACCGATGATTCAATAAATGGTTTCACAAGTGTTTAGCAAGCTTTCCTCCCCTCATGTGCCAAACGATTTCAAATTTTCCATGCACATGTTGAGGGGGAGCATCTTTTAAACCACAAAGAATTGAAATATGATTGATTTGTATCTAAGTGCAGGTTCCTTCTAATATGTGCAAAACTCTTTCAAACCTCAAGGCACATATTGAGGGGGAGCAAATTTAGGAAAACCTCATCCTTCCCCAATATGCTTTATCTACTTGATTTGATCAGGGAAGTGATGTTGATATCTTTTAGAAAATGGTAATCAAAGAAGTTAATTCTTCCTCTTGCCTCCGTGTGCCAAGTCGATTTCAAATACATGATGCACATGTTGAGGGGGAGATATGTTTCTAAAAATATCAAAAAAAATTCAGGTACAAAATGCTTTGATAATGTATCTCAAGTATCTGGATTGATTTTCAAATGGTTTTCAATTGGTTACAATGGCAGATGAACAATACCAAATTTACTTTATGTATGGTGATATAAGGATGATAAGGTTAGGTATTTGTTCCCATGATCCGCCAGAACCGGAGGGATCTTCCCACGGACAATCCATTAGATAGTGTAGAGTCCTTAGGTATGACGAAAAAAAGGAGAAAAGTGAGATATGGGAAGAGTGCGGACTGAGATAGAGCTAGAACTGGAATAAACCCAACAAAGTTCTAGTAATGAAGTCTCGGTAAGCACTGAAGGGGTTGAAGAATGAAAAAGAATTGAATGTGAAAAAAGGTGAAAAGAAATAGCCCTCCATTTATTCAACCTTAGGGCAGAAACCGGGTTCAATACATATGCTACTGGTGGTTACTAAGGTAACGCCGGTATTGAAGACGAGAAGTCATGGACCCGTGTGGCCTTAGCACTAAACTTCCCAAGCTACTCAAGTTCCTTTTAAAAGGGTTTGTTTCATTCTCACGGGGAACCGACATTATCTATCGAATTTCTCCTAGAGATTGTTGATATTGAAGAAGGAGACCCTCTCCCTAGTCTCCGGCATAGGAACTAAATGTGCACAATTGAGTCTAGAGCCACGAGATCATCAAATAAATCTCATTAGGACACTGTCTATGAAGACTCGCTGTTTCACACAATGTGGAAAAAGAGATTATATCTTATGAGTCCTACGCATTATCCTTGTGGTATTGCCAGAACATCGAAGTGATATGCATACATATTCACAATGAAGATGAAAAGCCTTACAGAGCCAACATCAAAAAATCTCCTGGTGGGTGGCATGTGAGATCTATCCAATAGATCAACCATGTGACAACCGAACAAAAACAATGGGCGAGTCATAATTATGATTCAATCACGGTTCAGGTTATGGATTGATATCGCCTCTAAAAACCAGTCATTGTGCTTAAAAACTCTTTTTAGTTAGCACATCGACGTGGTACTCATATTTCAAATAAAAGGTGTTTATGATTGATAATTGATTTTCATTAAAACCTTCGTTGTATTGTAAAACAATTTCTATTAAGCGGTACCGCGATTGTTTTCAAATCTCTTTTCATCAATCGGTGAATCTCAATTATTTGGTTCACTCCTTCGTGTTGTCTTCTTTGAGAAGTTCGGTTTGAGAACGCTAAAGCGGTGCGAAACCATGCATAAACGTCAAGGAAATTCTTCGGGAATTATACGATCCAATACAGAAGTAAAGAGGCGTGCTTGATCCACATGACTCGATATTCTCATTCCATGCTTCTTCTACTGTGCATTGCCAATATCATGAATCAACGAAGCTTCGCTACTCGATGAGAAGAAATCATGATCGAGATTGATCAAGTCGGTCCAAAAGTCACAGCGTCACGCCATAATACCAACACCACAAAGGATGAGTGGAGATTTATGATAGGCGATGATCTCACGAGTGGCTCAAAACTCATCATCACGTGGATCAGTTAAAGACCTCCACTAGAATTATCCAAACATGTGGAACATGAAGAATCAAAGACTACAACTCTTGAGCAAAGAACTTAATCAAGAATCCAAGAAAAATCTAATGTAATATCTGTTTGTAATCATTGTAATTTGAGGTGACCTCCCTTTGGGGGAGATTGTTAGGATTTAGTAAATCCAGTTATTAAAGTGTTGGTCACTTCAAGTATATGTAATCGTTAAAAAGCTCGTAGTCGTAGTTATTTAAAGTTAAGTAGTATTTAGTTAAGTAACACCGTGGAAGACGGATGGGTCTTTACCCACTGTATGCCTGATCCACAGCCTGTAGGTGGCATTTTATGTAAGACTATAAATACTCTCTACCTCCCAAGGTAGAGAGTTGGAGCTCATAATAAGATTTTCACTTTCTCTCACTAAGTTCCCAAACCTCTAAATATTTCTCTCTCTAAAACATCATTGTGTACGTTTCATGTGACCATGGTTTGATGTATTTGTGAAATCCAATATGTTACATTACACACAAGTTGGGATAGGATAGTTGGTGGAAATTCGTCCTTAAGGGTGGAGGATCGAATTTCACACCTTTTGTGAAGGTAAGTTGAGAGAGGGATGTTGTTTTAGGTGGAAAATCGTCCTTAAGGGTGGAGGATCGAATTTCACACCTAGAGATGGAGTGGTGGGAAGGATGGAAGAAGAAGGGATGATGAAATGAGGTTGCAAAGGCCTCTCTTTATACTACTCTCAAGGCTTAGGGTATTAAATGCTCAACTTTGCCTTCAAGAAGTTTGGAAGGGACTAGAAACTGAGTGGGAAGGACCTAGAATCGTTTGGGACAAGTTTGGAGTCTTAGTGATGAAGAAATCGCTAAAACAGGCCCTCCAACCGAATCGGTTAAGCTCCAACCGTTTCGGTTGGTGTTCTTGACCATTCTCCAACTGGATCCGGTTGCGGGGCTCGACCGAATGGTTGGAGCAATTTGACAAACAATCATAAGCACCAAAGTTGTAGATCTTTCTCTTAGCTTTCCGTGGCCGTAACCGGGGTCAAACGGAGTTCGTATGCAAAAGTTATGGCCAAAATGGTGAAGGTGTGTCGGGGGAACAGCGAGGTCTTCAATATGTCTTCATTTTATCTTCTTTTCTTCATTTCTTTCTCGTTTTCCTTCTTGAACTTTATTCTTGAGTCTTTGGACCACTAACTTGATGACTTTATCTTCTCGAATATACTCGACAAGTCTTGCTTTTGACGGGAACTCTTCGTATATGGAGAAATCTTCGTATTTTACTTCTTTTTCTGTGTTTTTCTCCACATTCCTGTACTTGGCTACAAATGAACTAGCAAACACACTTTAGTACGATTAATCATCAAAAGCATATGATTATAGCCAAATAACACACATAAAAGCACGGATAACGCTACTAAAAACATGCACAATCTGAGCGTTATCAATTGGGAACAATGTTCAGTTTAAGTGTAGGGAGGGAAAATAAAACGGGAAGTTTGAAACTATGCTTATCCTTGACTATTTGCCTTCCATTTTTATTTGTGCAATAAACCATGAGAAATATCTGTTAGGGTAATTTTGGCACCAAATTTAAAATTTTTTATGACATGTAGGAGTGGGCCATTAATCTTAATAAAGCGTCTCATAGATAGGAAGTTATATGACTAACACAAAACCCTTAACCACTTAAATTCTACCCAAAATGTGAGGCTCGCCCTTAGATTTGTAGGAATTAAAGCATTCCACTTTAATGCTTCGAGTGTGAACCGGTAGTATAATAGATTCTAGAACTTATTTTGTGATGCATTCCGAGATTGCTAGTAAGACTACACTTGTGTAGTTAGGAATAACAAAATGATAAGAGGCATTAGGATAACCCTTGTTTGATACCCGTATTATAATTACTTCTTCCACATCGGTTGAGTAATTCCCCCACACCCTGCGTTGTACTCATCTTTAGTACATGATACCCCTAGTTAAACCCTCAGAGCCTATCCTTTTTGCGGTTCTCGTGATGTTTCGGTTTTCCGGAATATCAATGAAGAGCATTGTTTACAATCCACCCCCAAGTATACATCCAAAGCGCCTTAGCCAACCTTGTATGGACTCACTTTTAGTGCATTATTCTTATCATACTAAACCCTTAGTTCAATTATCTAGTTACTTGCATAAGTTGCTAAGTCGAGTCATATCCTTTGTACACAGTTTTGGGACGATTGGGACTCATGGGAAAAGTTAAATTTTATGAAATGACGGGAAGGGAACGTTAAATTCAAATTCCCTTTATTTGCGTAATAATGTACTCCAAGTGTTTTGATCTTTTCAATTCGGGTCAAATTAGTATTAGAGTAATAAAAACTCAAGTGTAGGGATGTGCCTATAAATCCCTATTATTTTGATGTTATCGTAGAGGATGGTAGAGTAAAAGTGTATGAAAAAAAAATCGAAAAAGAAATAATAGAAAAAAGAGAAAAAGAAAAAAATAGAGTGTTAAAAAAAAAAAAAAACATACGAGCTACCATCCTTTATCTATCTTTAAATTTATATTCGTTTGTTTCAATTTATCTAGAGTTTAGAGTGACGAGTCTTGGCTTAGCAACGCCATTCTTCTCATGCTTGTAACATAAAGATTTTTGACTTGCCACCATTATATCGCCTATCTTACCAAACCCTTTGTTTCCCTACTGTAAGCCTAACGTTACAACTGGATAGTTTTTCCTAGGTGCTTACGCCAAAGCGATGGAGGTTTGATCTAGTCTCAAGCCTATGGTAATCTATGTACTAGGACCGGTTAATGAGTGTTTATCTTCCATTTCCAACTTGATATTATCATATACACCCGAGAGATGAGAGTATCCAAACACCACTTGTGAGGTGCTAGTATATAATTTCCGTGTTTGTTATGACTTTTGCGGGGCTTATATGTTTTGTGAATCGTTCTAAACTAATGCTTCATGACCCCTAACTTATAAATTAATTGGCCAAAAGCACATTTTCTTAAGGACAAGCAAATACCAAGTGTAGGGATATTTGATAAGGATTTAAAAGGTACACTTTTGAGGGGTCATTTAAGCCCTTAATTGATCACTTTTGTATCCGTTACTACTTAATTTCGTTCCCTTTCACTTTTTAGGTCTCTTGAAGGAAAATTGCTGGAATGACACTTATTCGGACGAAAAGGAGCTAATACACGAAGAAAATGGCCAAGTCAAGAATCAAGACACTCAAGCTGCTGGAAAATGAAGGGGACAGCGTCACGGCTTATATGCGACGCCGTCGCGACACATCTTGAGACGACTCATAGAGCAAATTGCTATTTTACAAGTGACGGCATCAGGTTTAAAAGAGTAGGGCGTCGCAACTCAGACGGCCTAGATTTGGATCCCGACGGTGTCAGAAGATGAAGCCGACGGCGTCACAACCATAAGGTGACGCCGTCACAAGCTGCAACATGCCCGAGAAGTAGCTGATACTGTTTTGGCCATAACTTTTGCATACGAACTCGGATTTAGGTGATTCAAAAGCCCACGTGACCGGAACAAGAAAATCTACAGTTTGGTGAAAAAGTCTTCATGACGCCGTCACTCTATAGATGTGACGCCGTCACCCTTTGCCGACAGAAAATCTGCCTATAAATAGAACATTATAACTTTACTTTTTGTAGGCTCTAAACCCTAACTCCGATTCCGGTTTAGATAGGTGTTTTTCCAGCAACTTTAAAGGTTTCAATCACTCCAAAAACATCTTGTAATGGTTTGTTGATTATATTTTAATCCATATATTCAATTTATCATTATGTCTATCCTATGTTTAATTGTTTGTGTGTAAGCTTGCATGTTCTCCATGTCCAGCTAATTTACTTGTGTGTTTGCTTAGATATATGAAACCTAGTTATTGAATATTGATTGGTTGTCTTTTATCTTAATTGTGATTGACCTAGTATTGCGATAGGTCATTCGTTGTGTTATTAATGCTTGATTAGTCTTTGTTGAACCTTAGCTTATAGTTACTAGTGTAATTGTAGGCTAAATATCCAAAGATAACCTTAGTGTTAAGTTTATGAATCCTAGAGATTTCGTAGTCATTAACCTTAGGTAGCTTCAAAGAGTTAAGGATAAACGCATACCCTACGACCTTAGAAACACAACGCGTTAAGAATAAGGACGTGACAATTCAACCATCAATAGGAGATAACTAGGGAGTAATAACATCTAAGTAAACACATTTTTAATCATCATAAGAGCACACAACAATAGACATAGACTAAACGCACCTTAGTTTAGATAATTAGATAAGTAGAGTAATCGGTAGAAATACCAACCCCCCAAATCCAATACCCCGAGATTCGTACCTTTCCATTTTCGAAAAAATATAAAAAAGATAAAAAATAATCTTTCTCAACCCCAACCTTAGCGTAGTAATTTCTCACTAGTATTCCTATTCCCCTAGAGAACGATATCAATTCTCGAGGCTTAACCTAATACTACACTACAACGATTAGGTTCACTGTCTAGGGTGTTGAAAAACTAGCTCGATGAAAAGGAAGTTCCTTTGACCACGAACGCGTGTTGTACGCGTATCAACACTAAACAAGTAAAAGTGGTTTCATGATTTAGTAATACATATGTACAACAACTAGTGTTTACATATTGAGCAAATATATACAAAACTAGTATGTATCATAATGGGTAATACAATGGGTAGAAGTTTAAGTATTTGACCCATTGACTAAATACATTGAATGTAGTTGGGTATAAACCAAAGTCCATGACCCATACCCATGGGGCATAACCAATAACCCATTGCATGACATCATGCATAAGTCGTATATGGATATTATCCATAACCCATGGTTTTAGCCCATGACCCATGGATTGCATCTTGTAGATACATTATATCTACTTGGATACCCATGGTACAAAGTCTAGGACCCATGACCCATAACCCATGACCCATGACCCAAAACCTATGGGCAAAGAGGAGCATCCCACGGATCCCCAGTAATACACTGGACAGATCCCTCAAGTGAGGGATCCGTGGGATCCATGGAACAGTATCTAAAATTCCTCTATAAATAGTGATCCATTTTTTCATTTTGGGTTGTCACTCCCACACATACTTTCTCCAAGTATTGTAACCTTATAACCTCATATCCTAAGGATCTCTCTATGTAGTTTGTGTTTAACGTCCGTGTAAAAGGCATTAGTGAAGAATGCCAATGGAGTCAAGACGAAGGCATTAGTGAAAGGTGCAAAACGTCCGTGTCAAGGGCATTAGTGAAGAGTGCCTGGAACTCATGTCAGGTGGCATTAGTGGCAGATGCCAAGGGCGTATAATCGATGAGGTGCATCGATGTACAAATAGAGATATGTTATATCCATGAATATAGATATCCTTGATGATGTTGTAATAAGGAGTGGGTCTTCTTTGGGATAGGTGTTGTGTAGTGTTGGGTAGTAGTTCCTCAATTGTAAAGGAACTCGGTGTCTAGCCTAGTACCGGAAAAAGAGTAGGCGACGTTGTGAAGGATTCTCCGCCATAAGGAGTTGGTGTCGTGTGGTATTTACGAACTCTCGAGTAGGTGACTCGGGGGGTGGAGTAGGGCAAGGAAGGTATCCTTGTAGCCGAACCACTATAAACACTTGTGTCGTGGTTTTGTGTTTCTTACTCTTCTCTTTACATTACACATTTTCATATCTATCTATCAACATCCAACATACACATCCAAATAGATTGACATAAGTCGATCTAAATATTTTAAAACAAAGTTTTAATTGGTAAAACTATTCAACCCCCCTTCTAGTTTTTCACAATTGGAATCAGAGCTTCGTTACCAAGTTTCGTGGAGTATGTTGTACTTTAAAAACTTGATACGATCCGTGTATGTTTGAAAACTACAAAGAAGGAAATCTTTTAAAACAAATTGTTTCTTTCATGTTGGATATTGATAGATTACTCTAACATTTTCTCTTCAAGAAATCTTCATACTAGGATCTCTCCAAATTCCTCATGAAGTCAACCTTCAAGGAAGAATCTAAAAGTAATCGCAACCTACTTATTCTAAGTACAACCGATTACTTTTAAAAAAACTCATGAAGTATCTTCGGCTTTATGGTCTCCATAAACCATATCAAGAGCGTAGAGGTATGTTGATGAGTGGTTATTCACTCATCATTTTTACCCATCTAAGACCGCAAAAATGATCAAAAAAACACTGAAATATGACCATTTATCTTTGCAAATATCCTTGGAATGTGTTTTTATGTGTTTCAGGTACAAAGGATCGAAAACAGGGCAAAAACGGACAGAAATGAGCTCGGATTGGAATGCGTGCTTTGCAGAAGGAGCCGGAAGATGATTTTCTACATTTTCAGAGCCCGGGATACACATTTGGGAGTGAGCTTGGGGAATCAGACTTAAAACCTATCCCTAAATCCAAATCACCAGTTTACCCATCTACTCGAACCCGAATGACTATTTTACCCTTTTTATCAAAATTGAAAACTACTCACTTAAACTCCACTTTTATTTACAACAATTATTTTTGCTAAAACCAATTTTCATCAAAATTATTTTCTTTCTTAAAAAAAAATGTTTTATAACAAAAACACAAAAATATATTTACTTTAAAACTTTTTAAACAAAATTACTTAAACCTTTTCTAAACCAACACACAATTAAACCCCCTTAACCTTATGAACCCCCTCCATTTATAACCTTAAACCCCTTTCTTTTGAACCATCTTTTTTTACCCAAAACAGATACTAGTAAACAGCAAAACACCATTTGCCCGCCAAACATCCCAACTCATCTCCTTTGTCTTCTTCTCCCCATCACTATCTCACCACTGGTCCCCAAGCTCAGTACCCTCCCCCACACCCACATGGGTATCTCTGCCAGCTTGAAATCCTCAAAACTTTCATTGGAGCTCATAAAAGGGATGGCTCAGATTGAATCCTTGGTGCCCAAGATGATTCCAATGGTTGATATTGAAGCAAAGAAACACAAGTGCTCCAAGACCTCTTTCTGTCTCACACAAAAAGCACAAGCAGAAGCTTTTGAAGACCTAGCTTGTTAGTATAAATAGATAGCACTTGTAGCCTTTCAAAGGCAGTAGGTCTTAGTTTTAAAATAGTTTTCTAGTTTTCTAATTTCAGTATTGTAATTCAGTTTTGTTTAATGAAAAGTTTTTTAATTTTTCTGTTTTATGCTAGTTCTGTCCAAAAAGTGCTTATCTTATTGTCATTACTACTTATTTATAAGCTAATTTAAGTGTTAAGTAAGTCTTTCAAGTAAAAAATCCAAGTTTAGTTTCTAAAAATCAATTTCCAAAGTGTTGTCTACCCTGTTAAGGGGTGTTTGGTTTAAGCTTTATCTTGGGTCAAAACACATTTTCACCCACTTTGACTTAAGTCAAAGTGGTTTTAAGGTTTTTAAAGTAGTTTTAAAAGAAGTAACATGGTTTAACAAGCTTCGGTTGGAAAGGCAAAAGAAAAAAAAAAGTAACTGATTGCTGCAATAGCAGCTTGCGCTGCTGTTTTACCAAGTTTTTTTATAGCCTATTTCTTGTCAAAACACTTTCCAAATTATTTTTCTTAAGTCCTCACCTATCCTACTCAACACATGTTTAGCTTATTTGCAATTAGAATAGCTTTAGCTTAGTTCAACTTGCATTTACATTTCTTCATTTAGCCATCTCAGTTCTGTCATCAGTATCCAATTGTTCCAATACCCTTTTAGTTTTGAATTTTAATTTCTTGAATTTTAAGCTTTAGATTCTGAAATTTGGTACGTATGGAATTCAGTAGGTTAGCTATAGACTAGTATTTTTTATAATTTTTAGAAGCAGCTTATTATTAGCTTAATCTGCCCTCAAAACACCACCCATAGCTGCTGTTTTAACTGCATAACTGCAGTCCCATAACAGCTTTTCATAGCTTATTATTAAGCTGTTCTAGGCTTATTCTTAGCTCCCAAGTAGATTTTTAGGTAGCCCCCCATCATTAGTTTTCATAATAGGTCCCCTTGTAGGATTAGGTGTTTATCAGGTAGCTTATTTTTAAGCTTTTATAAGCCCCTCTAGGCCTGTTCTGTTACAGTAGCATAGCAACAATATTTTCATTTTTTTAGCTTATTAGGTTATTTTTCTTGCTTATTCACATACCTTAGTGCTTATTAGGAGCCATAGATTAGAAGTGTTAGTCTTCAGCTTACCTTTTGCTTACTAGTATTTATTTTTGTCACTTTAAGATTAGCTTAGTATCATTTAATGCTTATTTCCATTTTAACTTAGGATTTCCACAAGAACTGCTTATTTTCCCATTAGAGTAGCCTAGTTCCAGATTATTTTTAGTTGTTATCTTTCAATAGCTTATTTTAAAATTCCTAGCTTTTTGGTACTTAAAATCTGTCAAAATATTGCTTATTTGGTCAAGTGTGGGACTGAGGTGAATAAGCAGTGGTGAACTGCTTATTTCAAAAGTTGATGAAAAGTGTTTTTACAAAAAGTCATTGTCTTGACCTTTTTTATAAGCTGTAAAAGAAAAAATCCAGAAAAAAAATGTTTGCAAAAAAAGTAGCCATGCTGGGATTCGAACCCTGGCCACCCAGCTCACCACACGCTCTACTAACCATCTGCCATTGGGTCTTTGACTAGTAGTAGCTTGCATCATTAAGTATTTAACTAGCATTAGGCAGTTTTCCCTTATTAGCTTATTTGATTTTTAAGTGCTTATTTCATAAAGTAGTACCCACTTTTTATATTTTTCTTAAAACCAGTAGGACTTAAAGTATTTTTAGTAAAATTCTCAGATTTTTCTGAATTAGTTTAGTATTTTTTATAATTTAATTAGATTAAATTAGTTTTTAATTGATAATAAATAATTTAAAAGTCAAAAAAATACCCTGCTTTTTCCTAAAATTATTTTTAGTAGTTTAGAACATAGAAAAATTACTTTTGCACCCGTAGGCCTTTAATTGCATTATTTTCACTTTTTGAAGCTCGGGATTAGCCCGGGTTTTCGCGTTTTTGCATTGTAGCACCCTAGGACTTAATTTAGCTTCGTTTTATTGTTTCATATGCTTAGTAGTAGTTAATTTGTCATTTACTTTGTTTCCCTTGCCTTAATTACTTTCCCGTTAATTAATTCGTAGAAAACGTAATTAAAAACGAAAAATCTCGAACAATTCAAGCATTTTAATAACAAACCAAAACGTTATCCTCAATTCACACCTCGTTGGGACACGACCCGGGTAATCACTTGCCCGGTATCACTTATATCACATTCGTGAGTTTTGGCACGTTAACCCTTTTCCTAAAAGGTTGATTTGTCGATTCTCACGTGTATCGTATATTTGGTATACTTTCCTACTAATCAATTTTTGGCGCCGCTGCCGTGGAGGTTGTGTTGCGACAATATTGTTACGGTTTGACGATTAGTGACTTGAAGAACCTTCCTCGTGAAGTTATTGCTTTTTGAAAAATTAAAAAACACAAAAATATTTTCCTTTTTATTTTGTATATATATATAAAAAATTAAAAATACATAAAGATTTTCTCTTTTGTTTTTGAGCTAAAAAAGAATACATCAATTATATAACATCTTTCAACTTGAGGTGTTATCATTAGTAAGTTCCCGAACTAAAGATCAAAAACTTGCCTTTGTGTCGCTTGTGAGTCGATTTATTTCTATCGGATAAACAAACTGTGTGGGGGGTATAAGGACGGCCTGACATTAAATTGCGGCTGAAAAGAGGCGGGGCTTCGCGCTGACCTCATAAAGCTTCTCCGCTCCCTTGTGCGTTTGTCTTATAGAAGTGATTTATTCACTTGGGATTATTGGTTTAAGTTCACTGTTGTTTTCGAATACCTTATCATTTTAATTGCCTTGGTTTTTAAAGTGCATGCTCACTCGCTCTTGATCAAGACGACTTCAGAATCAGAATCAGAACGTACCCGAGTTACGTACTATGGCTGGTAACAACGTACCACCCGTACCCGGTCCCGGTCCCGATCCTCCTCCCGTTAACCAAAATGCAGCTCCCGATCTCCGAACGATGGAGGAGCTATGTCAACCTACAATGTACGGGGGGGGACCCATTGCACCGACTAATATTCAAGCTACCGATTTTAGCTTGAAACATCATATGATAGAACAAGTAAAAAACAGTTGTCAATTTCATGGTTTACCAGATGAAGATGCTAACAAGCGTCTTGACAATTTTTTAACCGCTACTCAGAGTATGAAACAAAATGGGGTCTCCGATGACGCCCTTCGTCTCTATCTCTTCCCATACTCTTTGACTCATCATGCCACTTCTTGGTTTGATCGACTCCCAAAGAATTCGATTCATACCTTCGAGGAAATGGTTTCGAAATTTCTAGCAAAGTATTTTCCACCATCGATGGTGACGAAGTTGAGGAACGATATCAGTAATTTCTGACAATATCCCGACGAATCTTTGTTTGAAGCTTGGGAACGATATAAGCTTGCAATTGATCGATGTCCAAATCATAACATGTTGCTTGTCACTCAAATTGATACGTTTTATAATGGTTTGACGTTGAGACACCGTGACACGATCAATGCTGCTGCCGGTGGAACTTTCATGAAAAGACGTCCCGAGGAATGCTACGATCTTATTGAGAACATGACCGCCCATCACCATTATTGGGATTCTACCGCCGAAAGGGGTGAATCATCTCGATCAAATACGTCTTCTTCTCTCGAAATAGCCGCCATGAACAAAAAGATCGACGATATCTTACGGATTACTCAGATGAATAATCAGAATCAACATCAACAAGTGAAAGCGGTACAACCGACTTGTGAGACTTGCGAAGGTCCACATTCTGATTCCGAGTGCCCAGCCGTCGGTGGCTACGCACATGAGAATGTTTATGCTGCTACGGGAAACTACAATCAACCGCAAGGAGATCGAAATCTTCTTAGCTACCGCTCAAACAATTATCTTGGACCTCCCGGTTTCAACCAACCTCAACACCAAAACCAAAATCAAAACCGTTTCAATGGTAACCATAATGTTAATCAGAACCGAGGAGCTAATTTTAATCATGGTAATCAACAATACCAAGCTCCTCCACCTCAAGTTTACCAACAACCACCTCCTCCTCAACATCAATATCAATCACCTCCTCCTCAACAACCTTATCAAGCACCTCCTCAAGTTGCTCCGAACAACGAGTTTCTAACTTACATGAAGAATTCCGATTACACCATTAAATGTTTGCAAACTCAAATTAACGGCATGAGGGCGGATTTCAAAAAGGAAATTGAAGCTACAAGTAACAAACAGATGACTGAAATAAGGAATATGATGGCTTGTTTCTTTCAAGCCAATCAACCTTCTAGTTCTCAACCCTCGGGTTCCGGTTCTCTTCCGAGTAATACGATTCCCAACCCGAGAGGTGACATAAAAGTGATCACTACCCGAAGTGGTGTTGCTTACGATGGACCCACGGCTCCTACCACTACTTTTTCTTCTCCGACTCGTGTGGTAGACCGTGAGACTGGGGTAACAAAGGACCCGGTGCTTCCTACTAATAAGGGGAGTACCAAGAATGTCCAATCCACGGTTGTCCAAGATTCTGAGCCCGAAGATGCTCCCGTTAGTACTGAAAAGACTAATCGAAAAACGACACTCCCATATCCGCCTCGTCTTAAAGATCAAACTCTTCGTGAAAAGTCTAACCATCAAATGGAAACGTTTTTCCAAATCTTCAAAGATTTGAATGTGGAGATCAGTTTTGCGGATGCCCTTCTCTTGATGCCTAAACTTGCTTCTACGATTAAGGGATTGCTTTCGAATAAGGAAAAGTTATATGAGCTTGCAACTACGTCTTTGAATGAGAATTGCTCGGCGGTTATCCTCAAGAAACTTCCCGAAACGTTAGGTGACCCCGGCAAGTTCCTCATTCCGTGTGATTTTCAAGGAATTGTTCAATGCTCCGCCTTGGCCGATCTTGGCGCGAGTATAAATTTGATGCCAAGCTCAATCTATGAAAAGCTTTCGTTGCCTCCACTTACCCCAACGTGTATGACCCTCGAGCTAGCTGACCGTACTACTACGAAACCAAAGGGTATAGCCGAGGATGTCTTTGTTAAAGTGGGGGAGTTCGATTTCCCCGCTGATTTTGTTGTAGTCGATTTCGATGCCGATCCTCGAGTACCCCTAATTCTCGGAAGAAGTTTCTTAAGGACGGGTCATGCATTGATTGATGTGTATGAAGGAGAAATCACTTTAAGAGTAGGAAACGAAGCCGTCACGTTCAATGTAAACAATATTTCTAAATCTCTAACCAACCAATATGATATGGCCAAAATTAATGACACCGAGGTGACAAAGGACCCGGGAATTCCTACTAATAACGGAAGTACCAAAAACGTCCAACCTCCGGTGGTCCAAAAAGTTGAGCCTAAACCATCGAAAATTGAACCGAGTCTTTCACGTTTCACGGTTAAGAGTTTGTCGACGATACGTGCTGAGGAAAAGAAGAAAATAGAAAAGGAGACTACAACGGTAGTGGTGGAAAATGCTAGCTCTAAGAGCACACCACTTGTCCCACCTCCATTTTTTGTGTATCGAATTGATCTTGTTCCTAAGAACATCGAGATTTCTTTGAGTGGCAATCCCACTCCCACTTCTGACTCCATTATTTCCGACTCTTCCCCTTCCCTCACTCCGTTTGAGGGAAGTAACTTGAATTTGGAAGAGATCGAAGCTTATTATTTTCCGTCAGGAATTGATGATGATGAATCTGACCCAGAGGGAGACCGTGTTCGTCTTGAACAATTACTTAGTGAAAATGAAGACCCGTTGTCTTCACTCCCTCCGGAAGAAATTGAAATCAAAGAAATTGAGCTTTTGACCGAAAATCCTTCAAAGCCCGAGCTTAAGGATGCTGATATTGATTTTCTTCTCGAGGAGTTCGCCGATGAACTCGCTCGCCTCGGTCTACTTCCACCGAGAAGTGAGGACGAAATCTTTGACCCTGAAGCCGATCTTAGAGAACTTGAGTATTTGTTGTATGGAGATCCGTCACTTGATCCTTCAATTGATAAGGAGTTCTCCGATGAACTCACTCTCACGGACTCTATTCCATTTAAGAATGATAATTTGAACAATGATCCTTTGGAAAATATTGATGATCCATTCTTTCCCAAAAAAGAGAAGAACTTGAAAGTTTCAATGGATGAACTTGTTGATCAAGATGTTCTTCATTCTTTTTTTACCGAGAGTGACTCCCCTTCTCTTGAGGATTTTACCGTGGTTGACACTTTCGATTCATGCCTCTCCGAGGATAAAGTTTTCAAACCTGGTATAATACCTTCCAAGGGAGTTCACTCTAAGAGAACTCAAATTTTTCAATCTCTTCGACCTAACCATGAACTACTCTTCTCTATGGAGTTACTTGTGACTAAGACTGTGCTTCTCGATGATCCATCATTCCCTCGTCTTCCCGCTAAACCGCCGGATGATGGATTCATCTTTGATTTTGAACCCAATACGGGTACTTGTATCTCTAAGGTGGTGGGAAAAGATTTTGAACACTATGTTCTCGTGCCTATTATTTTGCCCACCCAACCCACCCGTGTTACCTCATCCGGAAATGAGGATTTCATTTTCGACCCCGGCATCTCCATTCACCATTCTTTTGAGTCGGGTATATCTCATCGGAGTGGAACTTTCAGCACATTCAATGTTTATCCAAACCATTTAAATGAAAGTCCGATGAAAATTTTCTCTTCCACTTGCTCCCCCATGGACCAATGAATTTGGGGTCGAGTCAAGCTAGCGACTCGGTTAACAAAAATAGTAGCATTTCATGGGTATCCACCCATGTTTCTGACTTCTTTCTATATTCTAACACTAAGTGTGGGGGGAATTCCCCCATTGTTGTTTGCTTGTTGTGTGTTTGCTCTATGTTTTCAGGAATCCCGTAGATCGTGATGATTGATGCGCCTGTTTTCAATCCAGCCGCCCAATATCCGATCTTTTTGCTAACGATTATCTAGGGATATCTTTATTAATCCTTTTTGTGAAAAAAGATTTCGCTTCCACACTTGGCTAGTAGTATTACCTTTTTCCGTTCTATAGTTTCGGCTCCGGCCGGTACTTTGAATATTGAGGGCAATATTCAATTCTAAGTGTGGGGGGGAATTCTAAATGAATTTTGATCACATTATGTACCTTCTAGTACCCTAGCACCCCCGTTTTGACCAAAAATT
The DNA here is from genome assembly GCA_910596185.1 of Chrysanthemum makinoi. Classification (NCBI taxonomy): domain Eukaryota; kingdom Viridiplantae; phylum Streptophyta; class Magnoliopsida; order Asterales; family Asteraceae; genus Chrysanthemum; species Chrysanthemum makinoi. The sequence continues at coordinate 161,875,972 of OU343225.1, read as the reverse complement.
TTAAAAATTTTATCGCTTTAAGTCAAGTATTTACATTTACAAGAAGTACTTTGCACAAAAATAAAGCATTGATGCTTCGGCATTAATGGTAGTTTAGTCTTGATTCGGCTAGAACAAGGGGAATCCCGACTCTGCTAGAGTGTTGATCTAGCTGCTCTCTTAACATTAGGCTAAGGTTTTACGCGTTGTGAAAATGAAAATGCTAAGCGTGGAGTAGTTGGTTCTCTTTAGAGCTTATATAAGTAATCTATGGCTTTTTCTCCCAGAAGCTAACTAATTGGACTTAAATACGTGCTCATTGTCAAATTTTTGAACTTTCAAATCGTCTTGTTACAATAAAAAGTTTTTAAGCAAAATTGATATAGAGTTCGAGTTCAACTTTTTATTTAAATTTCCAAGAAAGCATACTTTCTTAAAATCTGAATAATGTTGCAAAATGAGAGTATCGTAAAAGTGCTTGAATGATGCAAAAGTTGCAAGTTTAAAGTTCAAAGTCAAAATGAAAAAAAAAAAAAGAAAAAAAAAAAGAAAAAAAATGATGAAAAAGAAAAAAAAAATTTGAAAAATGAAAAATATGAGTTGCGTGAATAAAAGCATTATGTTGCTTATGAATAAATGTGCGAAACTTGCTTTTTCTTAAATTTAAATCGGAAGTTGAACTCGTATTCGTCAAAGTTGTCTAAAAGTTTGACGGTAATTTGGAAATCCTTGATTTCAAAGATCCGGAAAGCTCCGATACTATTCTCGAGGGTGAAAACCTAGCCTCCTTAAAAGGACAAGCTGAGAAGAAAGTCGCAACATGGAGTGATCTCACCTTTGAATCTCGAATTTCTAAATTGTCGTCGGTTGTAATCCATTTAGGTTTAGTTTTAACTTAACGGTAGCTTCGTAAATCTTTGGAATCGAATTCCCGCTGATTCCGGTACTATTCTCAAGGGTGAAAACCTAGCCTCCTTAAAAGGACAAGCTGAGAAGAAAGCCGCTACATGGAAAAGGCTCTTTCGATCCTTAGACTTTCATCGTTTCCGGTGAGTTAGTACTTTAGTTAAGTGGATAACAACCATAACAAATGTCGATTTCAATGGTCAAACTTTTGAAAATGAGCACACTCACTTAAATTGTATAAATTGCGGGAGTAAAAAGTTAAGTCTCGACTTACATAGATTATTGATATAAGTAGTGTTAGCATTTTACAAAAACATTTGCACAATAAGTTTAAGCTTGGTTTGAGAGTATAAAAAAGAGGATGACGATTACAATTCCCCGGAGACACCCATTTTGTGTGAATCCCGTTCCATGATGCCATGTTTTGATAATCAAGCATGTTATTTATTTATGTTCAAGTTTATATTTCTAGTAGTAGAATAAAAAGTCGAAACGGGGTATACTTGGTATTTTTGATCCTTTCATTACTTCAGATGATCGGATTGCTAGGGACTAGCAATTGATAGTGTGGGGGATTTGATGAGTGCTTATTCACTCATCATTTTTACCCATCTAAGACCGCAAAAACGACCAAAAAAACACTGAAATATGACCATTTATACTGCAGATATCCTTGGAGTGTGTTTTTATGTGTTTCAGGTACAAAGGATCGAAAACAGGGCAAAAACGGACAGAAATGAGCTCGGATTGGAATGCGTGCTTTGCAGACGGAGCCGGAAGATAATTTTCTACATTTTCAGAGCCCGGGATACACATTTGGGAGTGAGCTTAGGGAATCAGACTTAAAACCTATCCCTAAATCCAAATCACCATTTTACCCTTCTACTCGAACCCAAATGACTATTTTACCCTTTTTATCAAAATTGAAAACTACTCTCTTAAACTCCACTTTTATTTACAACAATTATTTTTGCTAAAACCAATTTTCATCAAAATTATTTTCTTTCTAAAAAAAAAATGTTTTATAACAAAAACACAAAAATATATTTACTTTAAAACTTTTTAAACAAAATTACTTAAACCTTTTCTAAACCAACACACAATTAAATCCCCTTAACCTTATGAACCCCCTCCATTTATAACCTTAAACCCCTTTCTTTTTGAACCATCTTCTTTTTACCCAAAACAGATACTAGTAAACATCAAAACACCATTTGCCCGCCAAACATCCCAACTCATCTCCTTTGTCTTCTTCTCCCCATCACTATCTCACCACTGGTCCCCAAGCTCAGTACCCTCCCCCACACCCACATGGGTATCTCTGCCAAGCTGGCAATCCTCAAAACTTTCATTGGAGCTCATAAAAGGGATGGCTCAGATTGAATCCTTGGTGCCCAAGATGATTCCAATGGTTGATATTGAAGCAAAGAAACACAAGTGCTCCAAGACCTCTTTCTGTCTCACACAAAAAGCACAAGCAGAAGCTTTTGAAGACCTAGCTTGTTAGTATAAATAGATAGCACTTGTAGCCTTTCAAAGGCAGTAGGTCTTAGTTTTAAAATAGTTTTCTAGTTTTCTAATTTCAGTATTGTAATTCAGTTTTTGTTTAATGAAAAAGTTTTTTTAATTTTTCTGTTTTATGCTAGTTCTGTCCAAAAAGTGCTTATCTTATTGTCATTACTACTTATTTATAAGCTAATTTAAGTGTTAAGTAAGTCTTTCAAGTAAAAAATCCAAGTTTAGTTTCTAAAAATCAATTTCCAAAGTGTTGTCTACCCTGTTAAGGGGTGTTTGGTTTAAGCTTTATCTTGGGTCAAAACACATTTTCACCCACTTTGACTTTGTAAGTCAAAGTGGTTTTAAGGTTTTTAAAGTAGTTTTAAAAGAAGTAACATGGTTTAACAAGCTTCGGTTGGAAAGGCAAAAGAAAAAAAAATTTAACTGATTGCTGCAACAGCACCTTGCGCTGCTGTTTTACCTAGTTTTTTTTATAGCCTATTTCTTGTCAAAACCCTTTCCAAATTATTTTTCTTAAGTCCTCACCTATCCTACTCAACACATGTTTAGCTTATTTGCAATTAGAATAGCTTTAGCTTAGTTCAACTTGCATTTACATTTCTGCATTTAGCCATCTCAGTTCTGTCATCATTATCCAATTGTTCCAATACCCTTTTAGTTTTGAATTTTAATTTCTTGAATTTTAAGCTTTAGATTCTGAAATTTGGTACGTATGGAATTCAGTAGGTTAGCTATAGACTAGTATTTTTTATATTTTTTAGAAGCAGCTTATTATTAGCTTAATCTGCCCTCAAAACACTCCCCATAGCTGTTGTTTTAACTGCATAACTGCAGTCCCAAAACAGCTTTTCATAGCTTATTATTAAGCTGTTCTAGGCTTATTCTTAGCTCCAAAGTAGATTTTTAGGTAGCCCCCCATCCCTAGTTTTTATAATAGGTCCCCTTGTAGGATTAGGTGTTTATCAGGTAGCTTATTTTTAAGCTTTTATAAGCCCCTCTAGGACTGTTCTGTTTCAGTAGCATAGCAGCAATATTTTCATATTTTTAGCTTATTAGGTTATTTTTCTTGCTTATTCACATACCTTAGTGCTTATTAGGAGCCATATATTAGAAGTGTTAGTCTTCAGCTTATCTTTTGCTTACTAGTATTTATTTTTGTCACTTTAAGATTAGCTTAGTATCATTTAATGCTTATTTCCATTTTAACTTAGGATTTCCACAAGAACTGCTTATTTTCCCATTAGAGTAGCCTAGTTCCAGATTATTGAGAATATTTTTAGTTATTATGTTTCAATAGCTTATTTTAAAATTCCTAGCTTTTTGGTACTTAAAATCTGTCAAATAATTGCTTATTTGGTCAAGTGTGGGACTGAGGTGAATAAGCAGTGGTGAACTGCTTATTTCAAAAGTTTGATGAAAAGTGTTTTTACAAAAAGTCATTGTCTTGACCTTATTTATAAGTTGTAAAAGAAAAAATCAAGAAAAAAAAATGTTTGCAAAAAAAGTAGCCATGCTGGGATTGGAACCCTGGCCACCCAGCTCACCACACGCACTACTAACCATCTGCCATTGGGTCTTTGACTAGTGGTAGCTTGCATCATTAAGTATTTAACTAGCATTAGGCAGTTTTCCCTTATTAGCTTATTTGATTTTTAAGTGCTTATTTAATAAAGTAGTACCCACTTTTTATATTTTTCTTAAAACCAGTAGGACTTAAAGTATTTTTAGTAAAATTCTCAGATTTTTCTGAATTAGTTTAGTATTTTTTATAATTTAATTAGTTTTTAATTGATAATAAATAATTTAAAAGTCGAAAAAATACCCTGCTTTTTCCTAAAATTATTTTTAGTAGTATAGAACATAGAAAAATTACTTTTGCACCCGTAGGACTTAAATTGCATCATTTTCACTTTTTGAAGCCCGGGTTTTCGCGTTTTTGCATTGTAGCACCCTAGGACTTAATTTAGCTTCGTTTTATTGTTTCATATGCTTAGTAGTAGTTAATTTGTCATTTACTTTGTTTCCCTTGCCTTAATTACTTTCCCGTTAATTAATTCGTAGAAAACGTAATTAAAAACAAAAAATCTCGAACAATTCAAGTATTTTAATAACAAACCAAAACGTTATCCTCAATTCACACCTCATTGGGACACGACCCGGGTAATCACTTGCCCGGTATCACTTATATCACATTCGTGAGTTTTGGCACGTTAACCCTTTTCCTAAAAGGTTGATTTGTCGATTCTCGCGTGTATCGTATATTTGGTATATTTTCTTAAACGAATCAATTTTTGAGTCCGGTTCTAGAGAAAAGTGTAATTAGATAGAAAAGTGAGAAAAAAAAGTTACAGGGTATATTATGAAAACATTGAAAGTTCAAGGTAAAAAAAAAAATAAAAAAGCCAACAAAAAAAGGTGGAAACTAATATTCCCGTACCTTCATCTCATCAGATCAAAAAAAGAAAAAAGCCAACAAAAAAACCCACATACCTTCATCTCATCAGATAAAAAACAACATCCAATCTAAAAAACCCGCACACCAAAACTTTGATAAAATCCGATTGAAAACCGATCAGATTCATTTCAAAAGACTCATTAATGCACTAATTGTGCATTCATATCATTAGAAAAAAGACGAAAAGAGAGTTGGAAATCGTAAGTGACCTAATTTTGTGTATTAATCGTGTTACTGATTTAATAATCTAATAATTTGTATAGTTTTTAATTTCAGCAACTCGAAAATAAGCATTTTTATGATGATTTGAAATTGAACAAGATTCGAACAAAGGTAAGTATTCATCTATATATATTTTTTTTAATGTTATTTTATAGCGTTATTGTGTAAATTATAGATTTTTTTTTGTAATTGTGGAATAAAATGACATATTAAGGCATCCGTATGTATAAAATTACATTTTAATGCATCTGTCTTAATAAAATGTTACATAAGTTATTTGACTGAATAAGTACATCATGAGTGTATGATTAGTGCATCAAGTGACAAATTCAGGACATTAAATGTGTGTGATTAGAGCATGAAATGAAAAGTAAGGGCATCGAGAGTTTATGATTAGGGCATCTCATGAAACGTTAGCGCTTCAAGTGTGTATGATTAGAGCATCTTGTGATATATTACGTCATCCATTCAGTATGATTAGATCATTTGTTTTTTTTTGTTAGTGCATCATGGTTTAATGATTTAGCATGTGTTTGTATGATTATTGCATCAGTAATAGTTGTTACGGCATATGTTAGAATGATTAGTGCATCAAAAATATGTTTAGTGATCATTGAACATGTTAGAGCATCAATGATTATGATTATGGCATCAAATGACTTGTTACGACATATGTTGTGTGATTAATGCATCAAAAATATGTTTAGTGCGTCATTGAACATATTAGAGCATCAGTGGTTATTATTAGGGCATCAGTTATTATGTTTAGTGCATCAGTTATTATGTTTAGTGCATCGTTGAACATATTACAGCATCTGTGAGTATGATTAGGGCATCAGTGATTATGATTAGTGAGTCGCTAGACATACTAAGGAATCAGTGTGTATGTTTAGTGTATCCATTTTCATGTTTAGTGCATCATTGGTCATAGTAGGGCATCTATTTGCATGTTTAGCGCATCGTCGAAAAGTACTTAGGGAATTTGTTTGTATGTTTAGTACATCGATAAACATATTAGGGCATCGGTGACTTGAGTATGATTAGGGCATCCATGAGTATGATTAGTGCATTGTTGGAAAAATTAAGGCATTCGTTTGTATTATCCATTTACATTGTTGATTATCAGGTTTCAAAAACGACTATGTGGTATGTGTATTATCCATTTGCATTATTTAGTATTAGTCTAATTACCACGACGATGTGATGGGTCGAAACTACAAATTGCTTAATGTCTCCTAGGTCGTATTGTTCCATAATGATTTTATTTATTTAGTTTTAGTCATATTCTATCCTTCAATTAGTTGTGAAATGTAATGAATGAGGATACTAGAAGTGTTTTTGGGTCAAAGCCACCTGACGCCACATGTAAATTTATAAAGGGCTTCAAGTTTTGACCCATTTGGATATATTGTTTTACCCAAACTCAAACGATAACAAAAAAGCCCAAACTGACCAAGTATATAAAATTGGGCAAAAATTCCCCTTTCAAGAGTTTATTATAGATCATGTTTATCTTACTACATCAGTTTAGGAACTTATGTGTAGATTGTAGTATGGCATGCGTATACCATCATCTTGGGAATTTATTATAGTGTATTTGGTGCTTGTGATGCAGAACTCTAACACCAGGGCATGATCTCCAAGCAAAAACTATTTGCACGAATTATTAGTGGACTTGGTGGACGGGCTGCTGAAGAAGTGATCTTTGGTGATACTGAGGTAACTACAGGTGCAGCTGGTGATTTACGGCAGATCACGGGTCTGGCCAAAAACAGGTAATTATTTACGTTTTTCTCACGATCATTTGTAAAAGAAGTTTTATCATAATTCTCTAATAATCTAAGTCTTGAGAAAACTGGTTGTTGAGATAAACGTAAATTTACTTAACTATCTTTAACTTCATTATCTAATTTTTGGTTTTGATAATGAATCCCCGAGCGACAAAAATCACTTTGGAATATCACAGCTGAACTTCCCTTAGCAATTTAACTTGTATAAACTGTAAGGGGAGTTTGGATGTGTATTCTGAAAGTGATTATATGATAGTTAATGGACATTCCTTATTGTCGCGGGGACAAACGAGTAGTAGAAGATGGTACTTGGATGTGCTTTTACTGTAATAGTTAGATAATTAGATGGTTGAGTGTTTGGTAAACCTGACATCTAAGGATTTAATAGATAATTGACGAGAAAGGATATTCATGTGAAAAAGGATAATAGTTTTGTTAAATGATACTAGTAGCCTCTTTACTTAGGTTTATAATGGGTAAATCGCTAATTTTATTGTACCTTTTGATAATCAGTTATGTTGCTACTTACTACCATTAGTTGACGTGGATTGTAGCCACAATATGACACTCTTAGCTTGCATATGTTAAATATTTTTAATGTTATTCTCAGTATATGGTCTTTTCTCAGTTCGTGTGCAGCTTGTAATGTAATGTTTCTTGGTACATGAACTGTAGCTTGGCATTCGTCTCTTGAACGAGCGTCTCAGTGACCCAACGATGTAAGCAGATTTTGAGTCTACTTTCCCACGTGACAACCCAAAGAACACATGATTCTCAATCAACCTGTTCACGTCTATTGGGCTCGGTGGGATTACAAACAACTTAAGAGAATATTTGAAGAACATGGCTCGACTTATCAGGCAATAAAAACCTGCAAGAAAGAAAGGTTTCTGTACAAGAATTTTCCGAGGCTTCATTTTCTATATTCGAGGGTTTAGGTTCCAGCGTCACAATCTCCGTCACCACCATCTCCATCTCCACCACTCGATTATTCAAAACCATAACTACATTCACTGCCGATATCATCTCCACCGTCACCGGAGAAGCTTAAACCACCTAAACTGCACACCGGACCATCTATCGTACATTCGTTGAACACCATAAGAACATTGATGAACTAGAGATATAGATAACTGTAAGTTTTTAATTACAAATTTTTTTTAATTTAATTTTTATGTTGTTTAAGTGCATCATTATGAAAATAATAAAATAATTAGTGTTATTGTTGAATGGAATGACATTTAATAAATTAGTATGTATAAAATTACATTTTATTGCATCTTTATAAATAATGTGTTATAGCATTTATTAATCTGAATAAGTGCATCAGTATAAGGAATTTAATTTACAACATACTTTTGTTAGATTAGAGCATAGCGATATAGATTGATGCATCCACTGTTTATTATTAGAGCATCGCATAGCATGTTCGTCATCTGTTTGTTTTAATGCATCAACTTTTTATGTTGTGATATCGGTTAGAATGATTAAAACATCAGGCTAAAAATCAAGGCATCAAGAGTGTATGGTTAGTGCATCAAGTGACAAATTTAGGGCATAACATGTGTGTGATTAGAGTATGAAATGAAAAAGTAAGGGCATCGAGAGTTTATGATTAGGGCATCTCATGAAACGACAACGCTTCAAGTATGTATGATTAAAGCATCATGTGATACATTACGACATCCATTAAGTATGATTAGAGCATTTGTTACAATAGGGCATCAGTGTTTTACAATAGGGCATCGGTGTGTTGCAATAGGGCATAGTGTGCAATGCTAATTTGGAACCTGAGTAATAGATCTAGAGGTGGTAGTATGGGCAGGTCTGGTGGGTTAGGTAACTGGCTTAATATGGCATGGGCCGAGTCGGTTACAGTTGACCCACGAACACGTTAGTATTATTTTTTTCATCCTAAAAAACAATATTGTTACAATAGGGCATCATTGTGTTGCAATACGGCATCAGTTAGCTGGAATAAACTCACTTGCAGCATTAGGTATAATTCCATCTAATGACACATAGAGTGACCATAGTTCTGACATATTGACAACATATTTAGTAATAAGGTAGGTGCTTAACAGGTATTGTCGAGTGCTTAACAGGTATTGTCGAATATCATATTTTTTAGGGAAATCTTATCTTGTTAGAACAAGTTGAAGGAATAGTCAATCTAGGTGTTTTCAGAATTCAATAGAAGACCTAGATGAGCAGCTCCAAATATGGGCAAGTTGGTTAATGGGTCATAGCTGATACATGTTGAAATTAATCCTTTTAGTAGCATGCATGTTCCACACGAGGCGGTTGGATATTATCAACCACCAAACACTTTATAAACCATTACAGTCACAGTTAATAATGCATTATTCATTGCAACAAAACCTTTTTTTTTTCTTTTTGTACTACCTTTATTTTGCTTCTTCTGAATTTTGACATTTATCATTGTACTACGTTTGCAATGTTCAAAGTCAAAATGAGCGTTAACTGTTCTCAGGCTAGTTATGTTATATTATTACCTTTTATTTTTGGTAAAATGATTTTGCTCATCCAAAAGCCCTGGATTTTTACTTCTATATGCATCTTATTACAGTTAACTCACCTCTACTATAGCAACTTTGTTGAAGCAATCTTTGTTCAGATGGACTGAAATTCTCATATTGGACAAAGAAACTTTGGGGATTCCCAAAAAAGACAACCATTTTTTCTGCATCAGGTAATAATTACTAGATAAACCAAATTGATGTGTGTAGTACTCGGTTCAGTTTTCATTTTTTTTCTTTCCGCTGCAAACACACTAAATTTCATTTATTCGAAATATCTAGAGGTAATGACAAGAAGTGACCATAGAGTGACCATATTGAAGCATAGAGTGACCATAGAATTGTAATGACACATAGAGTGACCATATTGAAGCATGATGTGATACATTACGACATCCATTGAGTATGATTAGAGCATTTGTTACAATAGGGCATCAGTGTTTTACAATAGGGCATCAGTGTGTTGCAATAGGGCATCAGTGTGCGATGCTAATTTGGAACCTGAGTAATAGATCTAGAGGTGGTAGTATGGGCACATTGAAATAATGGTTAGAAAAAAACACTCCGAATCATAAGAGCACATGCATATAATATTGTGGAAGGTGATAAGCTACCAGATGTTACAATTCTATGTAACAAGTGCGATATCCAGTTTTGGCAGAATTTTATGTAACAAGTAAGTTATCAAGTTTGAGTTGTTTGTCTAGAATGCGATCTGTATATGTTGGCATTTTTTCTAGAATAATTAACTGGTAGAGTTCAGGGTGTGCTAAATTGCATATAGATTACTACAGTGTATTAATTCATTCTTGCTAGTACATTATTTGATTGAAGTTTTTTTGTACATACTGGTCTTGTTGAAAGTAGGGTATTATCTTTTCTACATAAGCTGTATTATCATCAATATTTATGCATGGTTTATAAACTTTGGGTGACTTTTGACTAGATTAACCCATTTGACTTGTTTTATTAGATAATCTTAGCTCAGACATGTCAAATCAATATTCTGATATTTTTTTAACCAATGCATAATACCAGGTTATGAGCAGGAATTCTTGGAAGGATCTAGCATCTCAGCCTAAGGTCAAGTAGCTGGATTGGGTGTATCGATTCCTGGTGCAAGGTATATAAGAAATTTTTCTTGTCGTTATTTTGGAAAAATATCACGATAGAAGTTGGTTTGTATAAATTGATATAGATTTTACTCGAGTCTTCCCGGATATTCTGTTGTTTTTCTTATAGTTTCTTCAAGTTTTAGAAAAGTCAGTTGACATGCTTATTTGATTAATGCAGGCTGATAAATTGTTCTCCCCTCAACCTTCAATTGAACAACTAATTAGATTTTTTCCTGAGAAGATCAAATTCTGATGTTTTCAGCTACGTTTCCAGCTACTGTCAATGATTTCAAAGACCGATATCTGAAGAAGCCTTATGTTTTCGTATAAGAAATTTCCAATTGCTGTCAACGATTCCAGCTCTATTGAGAGCGAAAACAATAGTTTTTTTTTCTTTCTTTTTTAAAATTTTTTTTTTTATGTATATATATATATATTTTTTGTTGCATGGAGAAAATGTTTCCGTACAAGAAGTTTTCGAGACTTATTGTTTAATATTTGAGGCTTTAGTTTTAGCATTGTAAATGTTACTCAAGTATTTTAATAAATTTTTTTATTATTTAATTTTTTTGTAATTTTCTTATAGACCTGGAAAAAAATGTAACATATGAACACTATTGTTATTGTGTTTTGTTAGAAATTAAGCAGCGTGAACAAGTTCCTAGTAAATTAAATGATATACAAAATAAACCTTGGAAAATATAAAATGTTACAAAATGGTCCCTGTAGTTAGTTGGAAAAAAAAGAGAGGAAGGGAGGGAGATCTAATGGATGAGATTACTTCTCTCACTTTTCTCTTGAGATCAACTTTTTAAATGATCCAATCTCTCTCTCTCTCTCTCTCTCTCTCTCTCTCTCTCTCTCTATATATATATATATATATATATATATATATATATATATATATATATATAATCTAGATCAAATAAGATCAAACTTAAAGTTGTTAAAATGAGATCCAACTAAACATCGACAAGTGACATTCTCGTTACAACAAAAATAAATTTTTTATTAACTACAACTAAAATTGTTAAAGTTTCGATAGATTTCTTGTTAAAATTTACGAAACCTAGGTGATACACTTTGATTAGAAGTGTAATGTGTATCAGGTTTTTGTATGTGTATCACGTTTTGGAATATTTATTAGTGTAATGTGTATCAGGTGTATCACTAATGTAAACTCATGTATCACTTGGTTATTAGTTGCTAAAATGTTAACTCGTACTAAAATATTATTTTTTTTGTGTATTATTGCTAAAATTGTTATTTATAAATGTTTTAGTGGTTTTTTTTACTAGATCTTATTTTTACAACTTTAAGTTTGATCTCACATTAACCCTCCCCTATAGAATCTAGATCAAATAAGATCAAGCTTAAAGTTGTTAAAATGAGATCCAACTAAAATTTGACAAATGACACTCTCCTTACAACAAAATTTAATTTTTTATTAACTACAACTAAAATTGTTAAAGTTTCGATAGATTTCTTTTTAAAATTTACGAAACCTAGGTGATACACTTTGATTAGAAGTGTAATGTGTATCAGGTTTTTGTATGTGTATCAGGTTTTGGAATATTTATTAGTGTAATGTGTATCAGGTGTATCACTAATCAAAACTCATGTATCATTTGGTTATTAGTTGATAAAATGTTCATTTGTATTAAAATATTATTTTTTATGTGTATTATTGCTAAAATTATTATTTATAAATGTTTTAAAGGTTTTTTAGACTTGATCTTATTTTTACAACTTTAAGATTGATCTCACGTTAACTCTCCCATATATATATATATATATATATATATATATATATATATATATATATAGTAGGGATCCAGTGAGAAGTAAATTAAAATAAGAAGTGGTGAGAAGTGACCAAAACCATACATTTGAGATGCAACGACTTGCATTAGATGCATTTCTATTCATATAGATGCAACATCTTAAGTTTCGAAAGTTAATTCGATGTATATGTGGTGCAAATTGATTTTCATAATTTTGGCACGTGCAAAGGAACAAAAAACAAGAGAAATCATGAAATGCATCTAATATACGTATATGCATCTTATTAAAAGCTAGAAAACACACTATCGTGCGTTATAATGCATCTAAGATTATAGGGATGCATCTAATTTACGTCGGTGCATCTCGGATTTGCGGTTATAGTTCTTCTTATTCCTTCTTATTTTATGTAATCTTTATATTTGATCCTAACTCTATATATATATATATATTTACTTATCATTAGCTAGTCTACATCTACATGAATATGTTGATATCATTTTTATTTTTACATTAATAATTGCTAGTCTCTAAAAAGTCTCTTTTCCCACTTTCCCGACTTACTCATCATCAGGAATAGTATTCCTTCTTGATCTTGTCAAACTAACGCCGTCGTCACAAATAGATCCTTGATAATTAACTTATCAAATCCCGTTGACCAAACATCTTTTTCAATTAGAAACCTCAAAACTATTTTTGTTCCATAAGCTAGTTCATAACTTATTACAAAAATAACTCCAAGCACCCTTTTTCTGTCCACAGTAGCCGGATCCATCTAGTTGTACTAGCCGGATCCCTAATACAAGGGATCTGAGGGAACCGTGTGATAGAAACCAGCTATACGCCTTTCAAAATCAATTCTGCTCTTTTTCCCTCTCCTCACAAAACACAAAAACGACCCAAGTGTTGTTTTTATCTCCATAGGACTCCATATCCTCAAGCATCCTTCTCTAGAACATCATTGTAAGTAATTACACTAATATGTTCTAATCTTCATCATCTTCATCCTAGGGTTTATGGTTTTTTCAATTTTTTCTTAATCAATTGATAAAATTAGGTTTTGAAAAATTGATCACTAGAAAAGGTTTTCACATAACTAAGATTACATTGTGCTTACAACATTGTTAATACAAATCAAAACCATAAACCCATATCAACAAATTTTACTTAATTGGAATATTTGTTTTCCTTGGACCAACCATGCCTAAAGCCACCCAACAAGACCACCATGATACCGTCTACTACCTCACCCAATACTATAAAAAATAAGAGTTGTCAAAAACCGATCGCAAAGTCTTCAAAAGACTTGAAAAATGACTTATCCACGAAGGTCGTGTGGTCAAGGAATGTTTCCTTGAAAATACCGACATTCTTCAAGTCTTCTCGGCAATCAACTTTGATTGTCTTCTTGATATTGAAGAACAAATTTGTCCGGTTTTCATCTTTGAATTCTACAAAAGCGTTAGGATCATTCGAAATACCGATGATAGCATCTCAATCGCCTTTATCATCAATAAACAAAACTTCACTCTACTACTCAACACATTTTCTCAAATCCTTCGCATTCATTGTGAAGGAATTTGTATGTACTCCCAAGATTGGGCAATATCCACTCAATATTTTGCACTTGATTCCAAACCAATCTACCACACTCCTCTTGATGACCCCGCAACCTTTCGAGACACCATTTTCCAAATTAGAGCCGATAAATCTCATTTCAACCGCAACAAATAGCTCATTCACCGTGATCCCTTTCAAATGGAACTTTTTGAAATGCACTCCATATATAGAAAATGGGAAGAAATTCTTAGGGAAAATGTCATTAGTTTGGTTGGAAAAAAAGACCACCAAATGCATGTCTTGTGCAAATGATTTATTGCCTCATTCACCAAGGCCATTTAATCTCGCCTATTACATGGTGAAGAGAATGGTCGGGGTATTCAAAGTTGCCAACATGGTACTTCCGTATGGTATGCTCCTAACACGACTCCGTGAGTATGTTAGTGCAATGAAACCATCTCCAATCAATGATGATCATTTCCTCTCCGATCACGTCATGGTACCACTCACCAAACAACCCTCTAAACGGTTCATGGTCAATGGGAGAAGACCTAAGGCTCTCCCGGACTCCTCGAATGAAGAAGAAGTAAATGTCAACCCCGAAGCCAACGTCGACTTGGATCCCATTACCTACTTTCAACAACTTCCTACTCTTCCAAACGAGAGCGCGGAATTCAAACAATTGAAGGGTATGATTCAATGCCTAACTAACTACGTCATGAAGTCGGAAAAGAGGAAGAGAAAAGATTGACAAAAGAGACATTAGGACTATGGTTGAGTTTAGACATTTTGTTTATCTATTTACAATGAATGCTTATGTTTGTGAAGCACTTTAGTTTGTTTGTTTGTTTAGATATTGTCATTACTACTCTTATCTATGATATGATTTATGAGATATCATGCTTGTTTTGTTGTTCTTTGGAGTAGAGATTAATGGAAATTAGTGTACATAGGTATAGTACAAAATCTGCATTCCTTCAGTGATGCTTCTGATCTGCAGTTGTCGGATCTCTAAGAATGTACTAGACAGATCCCTGCTTTGAGGGAACCGTGAGATTCGTGATGACAGATGAGCAATGCAGAATCCCACACATCAAAACAGCTCACTAGATCACTTCACACTAGCTAAACATAAGGCCTTAGAACCACTTAAGTCTTCTTCAAGCTTAGAAAGCTTCACACTCGCTCATAGCTCATTTAGGATCACAATCAAAGTGCCTCTTAATTTTTCTATCACCAAAACTCATCATCCTTCCACTCTTACACTCACACATCATCTATCACATATCAATACATCTAGTTTTATAAATCAATCAATTTTAGCAAATTGATTTTAGTCATCTCTACCTCAAAATGGGTCAAAAACTAGTTTTCAATTCTTATAATTTTTAATGATTTTTCAAATTTTATCCCAAGCTTACATATGATCTCTAGGATCATTTAACATGACTTGACACCATTAAAATTCCTAGTGTCGTCCTTGAACACTCATTGGTGATCATAAAGTCCCATTTTTCTTCCATAAAAGGCAATCATTAGCTACCTCCACTCATTACCCTTGATCTTTTATGTCACACCTCATTTAAAACACCTAAGAAGACTAAGACACTCAAGATGTATAGGTATTAGATTGTCCCAACATCATTTTCTTCTCTTCTTGACTGCTGATAGCCGGATCCCTAGGATTAGCCTAGACGGATCCCTCATAGGAGGGAACCGTGGGAACCGGCTGACAGATTTAGTAAATCTTGCCTAAAGAAATCATTTCAAGCCCTTTTGGCTAACTTGAACACTCCATCATGCCTTAAATAAACTCATAGATCAGTGCAAAACTGTAGTTGACCCTTGTGCATGCAAATCATCACATTTCTAAGGGTTTTAGTGGCTTAAGTCTTTAATGCACTTCCCAAATCCTTCCCTTTATAAGTCATCTTGTTAGAATCTCTTAGTCATCAACCACAACATAATTCTCAACATTTAGAAACCTTCTCCTTAGTCATTTCATCATTAGGAAAGCTCCTAGTGCTAACTCATCCACCAAAGAACCACCCAAGAAACTTGCTCGTGTTGTACATGAAATTTCCTCAACCGAATCATCTCCTGTTAAATCTACAAATGCTAGGATTTCTCCTTTACCAACTCAACCAATCAAACCAATCCCCAAGAGGATTGTTCCCACAAAAATATCATCACCAAACTCCACAATTCCTACTAAACCAAACACACCCTTTTCCACCCAACCAACATCATTGGTACCTAGAGCCATATCATTTACCACCTCTCTACAATTTAGAGGACTTGCCTACTAGACCATCTAATCCTGCACCATTTCCGACACTCTCTTCAATAGAGAAGAATGTGCAACAAACACAAGGTGTTGAATCAACACATGGACCGGTATCTTTTTCTCAATTTCCCTCAAATGGTCCATTTTGGATTATGAGGAATCATCAACTTCAACCACCCGACCACATGGAAGTTGACACCTATCGACCTCAACCATCATCCTTTGCTGAGCCATCATTGAATGTGCTTCCACAAATCCCTTCTTCGTTAAAGGATTCTCAACCTCCTTCACTAGAACCTCCACTTCAAGTCGCTCTATCTTTACCACCACCTTTTCCAAGCCATGACAAGGATTGCTATCATTGTCAATACGTTGAAGCCTTGATAGATGAACTACGTGAAGAGCAACGTTTCATGTTTTATCACCTCCTCGAACGTTTCGATGAGGTCAACAAACCTAAACAACCGTGAGCTTAAGAATTAAAGTGGTGTTCTAGTCTTAAGCTTAACTTAGATCGCTTAGGAATCACATTTCATGTTTAATCATTCTATTAGTTTTAGAGATTTGTAGATCATTTCTCATAGTTTTATTGAATGAAGTTACATGTTTTATGCCATGTGGTTTTGAGTATATGATTGTTGCTTGAATACATATCTCACATTGATGTTAACATCATTTGTTACATCATCATTGCTGGATTCTGTTTTCAGACAGACGAATCCCTCCATTATGCTTAGACGGATCCCTCCAAGGAGGGAACCGTGGGATCCGTGCAAGAGAAGACCTGTTTTCTACTAACGTGAGTCTTATTTGCAGGAAATTATGCATTATATACTTGTTTTCTAACCTTTGGTTTGTAGATTTTCAATATACACATGAAGACTTTGACACCCTAAGCTAGGGGGAGCTTTGAGTCACAACAATACATTGCAAAATCATTTGCAATATAATCCTCATTAGGATTACATTTCATGACGTCCCTTTGAAAAGTTGCAATCATCAAGGGGGAGCATTATCGTCACAAAGACGAAACCATTAGAAAACATAGTTGCAATGAATTAGCTTAGTAGTTTTTCTTACTTGACGCCCTCACAAAGGGATGGACTCGTCAAGGGGGAGTTAAGAAAAGAACTCTTCCCGTCACTTGCTCTCTATATTTTTTTTCTTATTACATGTTATTCTAAAAACAATGTGTTAGTTTCTTTTCGACGCTCTTTTTGTTTCGACAAAAAGGGGGAGAAGAGAGTAAAAACTCCAATTCAAACTTTTACGAATTTTAGTTTTTCCTTAAAATAACTTTAAGTTTTGTCATCAACAAAAAGGGGGAGATTGTTAATACAAATAAGCCGTAAAAACGTTTATTTATATTTTATGATCTTCTAATATTTTGTCGATAACAAACGTAAAATCATTTTAACGAAACAAATAAAATACGTAAATGGTTTGAGCCAATAGTTTACTAACACACTTACGTTTTCACATAAAACAGTAAACAAGTAAAAGTGGTTTTATGATTTAGTAATACTATGTACAACAACTAGTGTTTACATATTGGGCAAATATATGCATAACTAGTACGTATCATAATGGGTAATACAATGGGTAGAAGTTTAAGTATTTGACCCATTGACTAAATACATTGAATGTAGTTGGGTATAACCCAAAGTCCATGACCCATACCCATGGGGCATAACCCATAACCCATTGCATGACATCATGCATAAGTCATATATGGATATTATCCATGACCCATGGTTTTAACCCATGACCCATTGACTAGATGCATTGCATCTTGTAGATACATTGTATCTACTTGGATACCCATGGTCCAAAGTCTAGGACCCATGACCCATAACCCATGAAATAAAACCCATGGGCAAAGGGGAGCGTCCCACGGAACAGTAGCTAAAATTCCTTAAGTGATGTTTAGGTTTTACACTGGACGGATCCCTCAAGTGAGGGATCCGTGGGATCAGTGGAACAATAGCTAAAATTCCTCTATAAATAGTGAGCCATTTCTACATTTTGGGTTGCCACTCTCACACATACTTTCTCCAAGTATTGTAACCTTCTAACCTCAGATCCTAAGGATCTCTCTATGTAGTTTGTGTTTTGTTTATATGTGATTCTCTAGGTTCCTCTTAAAGGCGAGATCACCACCTCTTGAAGTCGAGCAAGCTCAAGTCCATGATTTGCCATACTTCGTCATCATCAAGACTACTGAGGTTCTCTTGTTGATAGTTCTCTCTTCCTCCTTAGAAGTGTTGTGTCAAAGATATTAGTAAAGAATGCCAAAGGAGTCAAGACGAAAGCATTAGTGAAAGGTGCTTAACGTCCGTGTCAAAGGCATTAGTGAAGAATGCCAAAGGAGTCAAGACGAAGGAATTAGTGAAAGGTGCCAAATGTCCCTGTCAAGGGCATTAGTGAAGAGTGCCTAGAAGTCAAGTCAAGTGGCATTAGTGAAAGATGCCAAGGGCATATAATCGATGAGGTGCATCGATGTACAAATAGAGATAGGTTATATCCATGGATATTGATATCCTTGATGATGTTGTAATAAGGAGTGGGTCTCCTTTGGGATAAGTGTTGTGTAGTGTTGGGTAGTAGTTCCTCCATTGTAATGGAACTCGGTATCTAGCCTAGTACCGGATAAAGGGTAGGCGACGTTGTGATAGGTGTGGTTCTACCTTGTGGAAGAACCCGGTGTCTAGCCTAGTACCGAAAAAAGAGTAGGCAACATTGTGAAGGCTTCTCCGCCATAAGGAGTTGGTTTCGTGTAGTGTTTACGAACTCTCGAGTAGGTGACTCGGGGAGTGGAGTAGGGCAAGGAAGGTGTCCTTGTAGCCGAACCACTATAAACACTTGTGTCATGGTTTTGTGTTTCTTACTCTTCTATTTACGTTACACATTTTCATATGTATCTATCAACATCCAACATACACATCCAAATAGATTAACATAAGTCGATCTAATTATTTTAAAATGAATTTTTAATTGGTAAAACTATTCAACCCCTCCTTCTAGTTTTCCACATGATATTTTGTTCTCTTTTATTGCCTCTGTCCTCGTGTGTTGTTACTCTTCTCTTGTGATCTCAATATTCTCATGTCTCTGTGATTCAGATCAATGGCTCAAACTCGTAGGGCAACCCGGAACACACGAGCGACAACAGCTGCTGCTACTGCCACTACCGGCCGATGTGGTCGATCTTCTATCCGATTTGCTAATAATCTAAACACCAATAACCGAGGCAATGTCAATCCAGTTGGCGAAAATCCGAATGTCGAAATTCCTACTCCACCGGCTCCTGTAACTGATCAAGCTTTAATCGATCAACTTGTGGCTCAACGTGTAGTTGAGATCCTTGCTGAGCCAAATCATCCAAATGCTATGGCTGGAACTCTTAGGCCTACTGGTAGTAACCGTGGGTGTACTTACAAGGAGTTCCGAAGTTGTATGCCTACTGAATACGGCGATACTGAGGGAGTTGTTGTGTTGACGCGTTGGTTGGAGAAGATGGAGACTGTGTTTAAGGTTTGTAGCTGCAAGGAAGAATCAAAAGTGAAGTTTGATTCGTTTACCTTGAAGGATGAGGCATTGACTTGGTGGAAAACCTACCTCAAGTATGTGGGTATCGATGTGGCTTGTGCTATGCCTTGGGAGGAGTTCAAGGAAATGCTCATTAAGAACTATTGCCCTCGTAAAGAAGTGAAGAGGTTGGAGTTTGAATTCTAGAATCACAAAGTGAAGGGCACTGGCATGCCACCTTATACTTGTCGTTTCCATGAATTGGCACTGCTATGTCCTGAGATGGTCCGCACTGAGACACTTAAGATAGAGCGTTACACCGATGGACTTCCACCATCTACTAGGAATTCTCTTCGAAACCCGCTAATCTTCAAGAGACCATCATTTTGGCTCATAGCTTTATGGATTTGGTGATTCGCGACAATGTTGGGGGTAGATTCGATAACAAGAGGAAGTAGGAAGATCATTCGAAGGGAAGGTACCCTAACAAGTGACAGGAGACTGCTAAAGCTTACGTTATGGGGTTTGGAGAGAAGAAGGCTTATGCCAGAAATCAACCCTACTGTAACCGATGTAAGCTTCATCATCATGGACAGTGTACCGTGGTGTGTCGCTTATGTTCAAAGGTTGGACACCTGGCTAGAGACAGTAAGTCTAAGACTCTTGATATGGTTCAAGCAACCCCTAGGTCGGATGGGAAGGCTAATGTTACTTGTTTCGGGTGTCGGAAGAAAGGACACTATAAGAATGAGTGTCGAGAACCGTGGAATTGTGAGAACCAAGGAAGTAGAGGAAGCCAAGCTAATCGTGGAGCGAGTGGCAACCAGGGAAATAAGGGTACTGGGAATCAGCAGATTAACACTGGAGAAGCTCGAGGAAGAGCGTATGTGGTTAAAGAAAAGGGATTCAAAGAGGACCCAACTGTCTTTATGGGTACGTTCCTTCTCAATAACCGTTACGCTTATGTATTGTTTGACACTGGTGCCGATAGGAGTTTTGTGTCCACTACATTTAGCTCTCTACTTGATAAGGTCCCTATTGCCCTAGATTTTTTGTATGATATCGAGTTAGCCAATGGTAACATGGAGAGGGTGAGCACCATAATCAGAGGTTGTACCCTGAATCTTCTTAATCACCCGTTCAACATTGACCTCATGCTTGTGCCATTAGGTAGCTTCGATGTTATTATAGGAATGGATTGGTTGTCTAAGTATCATGCTGCCATTCTCTGTGAGGAAAAGATAGTGCATGTGCCATACAGTACCAAGATCTTGACTATATACGGAGACGGTAGTACTCGAGGAAATTCGTCTAGACTAAACATCATTTCCTGCACCAAGGCTTAGAAGCAAATAGAGAAGGGAAGTCTTCTATTTCTAGCCCAGATCTCGAAGAAGAAGATCAAGGAAGAGGAAGGGAAACGGTTAATAGACGTACCGGTTGTTCGGGATTTTCCCGAAGTATTTCCAAAAGACTTGCTTGGCTATCGCCGGCTAGACAAGTTGAATTCCAAATCGATTTGGTGCCAGGAGCTACACCCATGGCACGAGCACCGTATCGATTAACCCCTTCGGAGTTGGAAGAACTGTCGAAGCAGTTGACCGAATAGGCTGAGAAGGGATTCATCAGACCAAGTTCCTCGCCCTGGGGAGCTCCAGTCTTGTTTGTCAAGAAGAAGGACGGATCTTTTCGCATGTGCATCGACTATAAAGAGTTAAATAAGCTAACTATGAAAAATAGATATCCCTTACCTAGAATCGATGATCTTTTCGATCATCTCCAAGGATCGAGCATCTTTTCAAAAATTGATCTGAGATCCGGATATCATCAACTTCGTGTCTGAGAAGAAGACATACCGAAGAACGCGTTCCGAACTTGCTACGGGCACTATGAGTTTCAGGTTATTCCTTTTGGGCTAACCAAATGCGCCAACTGTATTCATGGACCTCATGAATCGAGTGTGCAAACCTTACTTGGATTAGTTTGTAATAGTATTCATAGACGACATCCTAATCTACTCAAAAAACTCGGAAGAGCATGGAGAACACTTGAGACTAATCCTAAAGCTACTCAAGGAGGAGCAGCTTTACGCGAAATTCTCTAAGTGCGAGTTCTGGATTTCGACCATACAGTTTCCGGGTCATGCGATCGATAGTCAGGGTATTCACGTAGATCCCGCCAAGATTGAGTTCATTAGAGATTGGGCTACTCTTACGACCCTGACTGAGATACGTCAATTCTTGGGATTTGCTGGATATTACGGTCGATTTATCGAAGGTTTCTCCAAGATAGCAAAGCCTCTGACCATGTTGACTTAGAAAATGGTGAAGTATACTTGGGGATAAGACGAAGAAGAAGCATTTCAACTGCTTAAGGAGAGATTGTGTAGTGCACCTATATTGGCTCTGCCTGAGGGATGCCAAGATTTTGTGGTGTAATGTGATGCCTCACATAAGGGTTTAGGATTTGTGTTGATGCAAAGAGAGAAGGTCATTGCCTATGCCTCTCGACAACTCAAAACCCATGAGAAGAACTACACGACCCATGATTTGGAGTTGGGAGCTGCCGTGTTTGCACTGAGGATTTGGAGACACTACCTTTATGGCACAAAGTGTACAGTTTACACTGATCATAAGAGTCTTCAGCATATCCTAGATCAGAAGGAGCTGAACATGAGTCAGCATCGTTGGTTGGAACTGTTGAGCGATTACGACTGTGAAATACGCTACCATCCCGGTAAGGCGAATGTCATTGCAGATACTCTTAGCCGTAAGGAAACAGCACAACTGCTTATAGTCAGAGCTTTAGGAATGACTATCAATTCTTCGATACCTACCCAAATTCTTGTGGCGTAAGCTGAAGCCGTCAAAGAAGATAACCGACCTTACGAAACCTTTACGGTATGATCGAGAGTGAGAACGATTTAGTGAAATGTTCCGATGGCACTCTATGCTATCAAGGAAGGAGTTGGATTTCACGTTATGGAGATATACGTGAGATGATTATGCATGAATCGCATAAGTCAAAGTATTCCATTCATCTTGGTTCCGACAAGATGTACTACGATCTGAAGAAGTTTTATTGGTGGCTGAACATGAAGGCAGAGATCGCCACTTATTTCGGCAAGTGTTTAACCTGTCCCAAGGTTAAAGCCGAGCATCAAAGACCCTCCGGTCTACTTACTCAACCTAAAATCCCAGAGTGGAAATGGGAACGCATAACCATGGATTTCATCACTAAGCTTCTGAAAACTTCTAGCGGTTATGACGCTATCTGGGTCATTGTCGATCATCTTACAAAATCAGCTCATTTCCTACCGATCAAAGAAACCGATAGTATGGATACTCTTGCTCGTCTGTATGTGAAGGAGATCGTTGCACGTCATGGAGTACCTATTTCTATAATCACCGATCGTGATAGTCGTTTCACTTCGAATTTCTGGAGATCACTTCAAAGGGTCCTGGGGACAGATCTAGACATGAGTACTGCCTATCATCCCCAGACAGATGGCCAAAGTGAAAGAACCATTCAAACGCTGGAGGACATGCTACGTGCATGCGTCATCAATTTCGGCAATGGTTGGACTAGACACCTTCCATTGGTGGAATTTTCTTATGACAACAGTTATCACGCGAGCATCATGGCTGCACCATATGAGGCACTCTATGGTCGCAAGTGCCGATCACCGATATGTTGGGCAGAAGTTAGGGATTCACAACTTACTGGTCCCGAACTTATCCACGAAAGTACTGAGAAGATCGTTCAGATCAAGAGTAGAATGCAAGCTGCTCGCAATCGCCAGAAGAGCTACGCCGATAAGCGGAGAAAGCCTCTCGAATTCCAAGTGGGAGAAGGTCATGCTGAAGGTCTCACCATGGAAATGTGTAATCCGTTTCGGTAAGCGTGGAAAACTTAACCCTCGTTATATCGGTCCCTTCAAAATCCTTGCTAGGATTGGCCCGGTGGCTTATAGACTCGAGCTACCGCCAGAACTTAGCATCGTCCACAAAATTTTCCACGTGTGTAATCTGAAGAAGCATCTTGCGAACGAATCAGCCGTCATTCCTCTGGAAGAGATCCAGATCGATGATCATCTGAACTTTACGAAGAACCTGTTGAGATCATGGACCGCGAAGTCAAGCGACTTAGGCAAAGTCGTATTCCTAACGTTAGAGTCTGATGGAATTCCCGAAGAGGTCCTAAATTCACGTGGGAACGTGAAGACGAATTCAAGCGAAAATACCCTCATCTTTTTCCTACCTTTGTAATCGATTCGAAAGGAAACCCCGGGACGGGTTTCTTCTTAGGCAGGGTGACTCTGACAACTGGTAAATTTTGAAAACTATTTTAAATGCCACACTATTTCAAATTTTAGCAAGTTAATCTATCGACTATAAACTCTTGATATTTTGCGAAACATTATGTGTTAGACCTTGTTTGTGACTTTAGACTAGGCACTACTAGACCTCGGCACTAGGAAAAACCAATAAATTGAGAAAAACTTGAGAAAACCACTCGTTTAGTTCCATAAGCATATTTGTGACCGGTGTTATTGGAAAAACGTAATTAAATCTATTGGCGCACTCGAGAGGATCTTGTTAGACTTTTAATTGAAATATTTGAGCTTCGGATTAGAAGAATCGGGGAATTTATAAAAACTAAGGATTGGCCCTCGTGGTTTTGGTTGGCCGCGCACCACACTCACACCATTTTTGAAATGTATCAATTTTTAAGGGTAAAATACTAAATTCGTCCTAGGTGGTATATCACCCTCATCACCACCCACAAAAACACACACAAACATAAAAACACATCATTTTCATCTTTCTTTTTCTCCCTTTCAACCCTAGCCACCGGCCACCACTTCATGCCGCCACCACCTCCACACCGCCGCTCCCTCAACTACACCACCCACCTCAAAACACTCCCGTCACTCCCCTCTACACGATCCCCAAGGCCACGCGCTCAGAATCCCTCCCCTCCCCTCTCGTACGCCACTCACGCGCCACCTAACACCACCACAAAGCCACCATCGGTCATTTTATTGTGTCAAAATGAAGGTAGGTTCGAAAACACATGAGTTTGACTCGTTTTGTTTGTAACTCGTGGTGAGTCACGAGTTGACTCACTATCTTGTTGGGTTTGATGTATAAAAACATGGGGAATGATTTTCTTGTTAAATAAAACGTGTTAAATCTTGTTGGTATTCGTGCTCGTGTAGTGTGTTTCGTCGTGTGTGTTGTGACAGCCAAGCCGAGAGCCTTGGCTCTCGGTGAGGGCTTATTGAGCTTGTTTTATTCTTAATTTTTATGTTACTTTTCTTGTTGTTAATCTTGTTGTCTCGGGTTTTGGATGAAAACTCGTTTGGTGGTGATAACTTGGTATTTGGATGATTGAAAATGGGTTTGGTTTTTGTTGTTTTCGAATGGGAACAAGCCCTCGAAGGGTGTATGGTTGTTGGCTGTCGAGGAGGTTGTAGGTCGAGGCCCTCGAGGTCTCGACAATTTTGTTGGAGGTTGTTGTTATATCGTTGTTGTTGTGTTGAGTTGGACATGAGAATGGGAGTAGATATCGAAAGGTCGCGACTAAACTTGGTTGGTATTTTTGGACTTGAAATGGGATTTGTTTTATCTATTTTGGAGGATAGGTTAGACGTGAGTCGTAGACGACCACATGAAGTTGAAGTTGTGATATTGGGACTTGACGTTATTGACTTATAATATACTTGCGAACTTTGCACCAAGTTGGTGTCATGTTGACTTTTTAGTCTTCTTTGACCCCGACAAGGCCGTGACATGGACTTTTATTTGACTATTGGACTTTATACAGTTTGATAAGTTGAGAAGTTATGACTTAGACTTGTGACTCGAAACAAATAGTAACTCAAATAACAATAACTATGACGATAACGTAAACTATAAATAATAAATGGTTTTCCTAATAGAAGCAAGTATATAATACTTGTTATAAACTCTTTTAAAACGAAAAAAGAGGAATATAATAAATAACGTGGGAGTTACTTAATGTTTTGAGGGCACGCAAAACTAGAAATGCCTTGAACATAAATTGAATATCATTTAATTGCTTGTCACGGATATATGGAGTTAATAAACTTGACTTACTTAACTAATGAACATACTGGGTTGACGAATCAAGTGAGACCTCGTTAGTTATGTCGGGAGAGTTTAGTAATGACCACTTATCCTACGACGCCCTAGGACGTGGTATAGTTTTGTAATAATAAGCAAGGCGAATATATCGTAAGGTTTATCGAATTGACGAATTCGATAAGTTTTGACAATATGTTCAAGAGACTTATTAGACTACGTCTTGACACATAGATTTGTTGTGATCTTTCTTTGTTGAGTACTTGAGTAGCGTGAGTACACATGTATCTTGATGAGCCGACACCACGCACACGCGGATACCAAACACTAGAAAACTGTTTTGAGAAAGAGTTTTTGGAAATAAAAATTGGATTATATTCGGGATTGGAAACTATTGAATGGAGTCAAAATCTAAGCAAGTCTATGGTTTTAGGTTGTGCCGTAGTTGCTAATTTTTTATAGTCGATACTCTTCTTGTTCCTGTTGATTCTTATGCTTTTTGTTGGACTAAGGTGAGTTTCATAGCCCCACTTTTATTCGCACTTTGTTTATTAATTCTTTGGGTGAGAAGCATGATCTTGTTTGACTGGACCCTTTTTATAAAACTATGCTTTGTTTGCGCTTATTATGAAGTCTAGGCTAAGGTTTAGCCTCACTATATCTTGCCAATTGTTAGGTCTTTTATTCATGTTGTAGGCAGATCTATCGTGGTTGACCGCCCCGTCTTGGACTTTTTTGCCCGACTTGCCAGGGTGGCACCTAGATTTGTGGTTGCAAAATTTGCCATGACGTATAACATCTGTGTTTGGTTTTGGGTTTTGGATATGATGATTGCTTATGCTACGACTTACTTGCGTAATAAGATATTTTCACTATTTGGTCCATTTACTATGTTATTTACTTAAACGTATGAACTCACCAGCTTTTTGCTGACCTCTTTAGCATATCTTTCTCAGGTATTTGATGTGTTTAGGCTTGGGAAGTTGTTTAGGGAGGCGCTTGGAGGCATTGGCATGGTCATGGATTAGTTCGACTCTGATGTTTAAATTGGACCGTTTTTTAAGAATTTCTTTTAATTGGCTTACTCTCGTACTTTGAATAAATGTAAAACTTAATTACTATCTTTGACAATGTTTTTATATTATGGATGAGCTATTCTACTTAGCTATACTTGTCTCGGGAACCACTTCCCGTAGCACCCCAACGCTAGTAAGTCTTCCACTGAATCGTATTTTGGGGGTGTTACAGATGGCCTAGCAATACCTAAGGCCCAATGGTCACTAGACGAGAGGAGGGCGGTCAATCAAGACCAAACACTGAAGAACATAATTATATCATGTTTGGCAGATGATATAATAGAATTTGTGATTAACTATCCTACTGGCAAGTAGACATAGACTGACCTGATTCACAGCTTTGAAGGTCCCTCTGATGCCAAGGAAAACAAGGTCATGAACATGAAACTTAAGTATAACACTTTCAAAGCCATAGAGCATGAAAGTCTCTCTCAGACCTATACTAGATATATGACCTTAATGAATGAACTTGCCAATAATGGTGTCACCATGTCTAACCAAGAAATCAATACTGGTTATGTAAACAGTCTCCCAGTAAAAAGGCTTAACTTTAATCAAGGATTAAGAAATGTAAACCATGTTAAAAAACTTGACTTGGCTGATATGTATGGGAGATTTGTTTATGAGGATAACCTCTTGGCTAAGATGTATCCTGAAACTAAGAAGGCCCTTACCACAACACCCATATCAACTGCTTTCTTTTTAAATGATGTTGTTGAGGATTATCAAGATGATTCAGAGGATGAAGTGGATGAAAGAAGCAGTCAGAAGTACATGGAAGACTTGAACAAGGAATTACATGAAAGTGCTTTACTTGCAAACTCAAAAATATTTACTAAAAGAAACTCTTCTAAGTTCATTGGAACAAAATCTTTTACAAATGAGTGTTTTAAATGTAGAAATCCTGGTCACTTCGCAAAATACTGTTTCGCTAAACCTGATCACCTCAGGTCATGCTTTTTAAAACAATCACACTGAACAAAGAGTTTAAAAAGATTTTGAATCAAAAAACAAAAAGGTGAAAGCTAAGCTTGCACTTCTTGAAGCAAGCCTCTTAAAATCACAACCTTGCCAGTCATCTCAAGCTAAGAACAAAGGTCTAGTTGTTGAAACCTTTGATTGGGACAACGAGGAAGTTTCCTATGATGATGATGAAGAGGTTGAACTGAAAGTTCTCATGGCACTCTCTGATGATGAGAAACTGACAGTGGGAAAGGAACATGCTAGAAATGGTCAATGGGTCCACATCACCATGAAAAAGGTAAACACTCTTTTATCTATGGATGGTGATGGTAATTGGAAATCTTACTTTGACTATATTATGATCTGAATTTTGTTAAAGAACAAATACATAATTTATTTTCCAAATATATAAATCTTGTCTTAGAGTTAAGCAAATGTAAGGATGAATTGTTAGAGCTTCAACAAATTAAATTAATTGTCCTTACACTTCAACATCAGAACACTGAAATCCTTAATGAGAATAAGGCCCTATCAGAAGAGCTAAAACAAGAAAAATCCATTAATCAAAAATGGTTTAATGGTTATAACAGGGTAATTAGTGTATTAGCGAAAAATTCCCTAATCAAAAGAAAAGGATTCTAGGGAAAGAACAACTCTCTAAAAGTTCCTAAAAAAGGAATAAGAATGTCTTTGTTCCAGCAACATTAGAGCATAATCCTTAAGTAAATCCAACCAAAAAGGATTGGATTGAAAGGCCTGTGTTTTGTGAACAACCTGACAACTAGTCGAATCCAAACCTACATACCCACTGACCTACCTTCTGGCACTGACTTGAATTCTGCAGAAGAAGCTGAGTTTATTCCTCAGATACCCTTACCCTCGTTGAAAAAACTCATTGGTGTTGAACCATGTTCAGGGGTACAACCAAAACCTGACTCTAAAACATTTTTTAAAAAGAAGTCACTAAACTTTTAGGTAGTCAACATAACCAACCTGAATCACAAGCTTATTCAAGAAAGAGTGCTTCTCAAGCCTCTTCAAGTAAGAATGCTTCAAAGAGAAAAGATGTTATCACTTCAACATCTGGTGAAACACTAAACAAACCTTTAATTCATACTAAGTTTAATAAGTCTGATCCTGAAGACAAGTTCTCAGACCTATTGAAAATAGTGTTAGCACTTGACAAAAAGGTAGACTCAACTATACCACAATCCTCAATGGCACAAACACCTTAATCCAAGGTGGCTCAACCTAAAACCACCAAAATCCAACTAATTCATCAAAATCAATCCAAACCTCAAAGAATACCACCGAGTCTTTCAAGGCCATTAAAAAACCAACAAAACCCTAAGTTCATGTGAACTCCGTAGATATACCAATCATCTTACTCATGATTGTTATAGAGTCCTTTATTTCAAATATTGCAAAGTGGCTGACTACAATTCCTCACAACATGCCATACATGTTGTAGTCATGAGAAGTATCTCTCAACAGAGAAATGTTCTTAGGGTGAATTATCTAGAAGACCTACCCAAAGACCAAAGCCCAGACACTTCAAAATTGAACTACTTCCACCTTGCATTTATTGTGGACTCAATGATCATCATCCTGATGAATATTTTAAATATCCAGGATTTGATGTCTGTGGAAGTAATGCACACTACACCTCTACTACACCTCTAAGCATGACACATTCATTCAAAGAAGAAGAGGTATAAAGACTAAGTCTTCTCGGTCCAAAGAGTCCATTAAGAAATAGGCTCACAAGAGAAACTAACTTACCTTATATTTGTGTTGATCCCAGTTGAGCAAACGATCTAGTATAGAAGCTGACTTAACAAACACAATATATTAAACATTATGCGGAATCTAGTGTTTAATCTTAAGAAGAATAACAATAATAGAACTGTAGTAACACTAAACACTTCAATGTATTTATGTAAGATATTGGATTTCATAAACACATCACATAACACAACATGGTTCGAATAAGATAGAGTTTTAGAGAGAGAAAGTGGAAGATGGGAGCCTTTCTAGAGAGAGAAAGTAAACAAAAGAAAGAAGGTTAGATTAAGTGAAAGGTCCAACCCTCTACCTTGGGAGGTAGAGGGTATTTATAGTTACAAACTAAACGTCCTCCTTCGTACTGTGGATCAGGCATACAGTAGGTAAAGACCCGTCCTTCATCCACGGTGTTACACTAAACTATTCTACGCTACAAACTAATTAATTAACTACTAAATAACGTAACAAACGACATGTCTACGAGCTAACTTATGCTAGACCATAATTGGGGTGACCGACACTTTAACATGGAATTTCCAATTCCTAACAATCTCCCCCTAAGGGAGGTAACCCCATGAAATACATTTTGCATCCTAGCATTCTATCTTTGTCTTCTGTTCTGAGCTCGTAGACTTCTATTCTTCAAGTTCTGCAATCTTTGTGCATTAGTAGCGAGTCTTCAAAGTCCGCATAGTTTTGTACTTTTAGTGGAGGCCTTTAACTGATCCACATCTTTGATGATCTTCGAGCTTTCTTCGAGATCATTAGCCACAGTAAATCTCTGGATCACCCTTTATTGTGTTGCCATCATGTGATGTTGTGACTTTTGGACCGACATGCTCACACTTTCTGGATCAGGACATCTTTTCATCAGAGTAGCGGAAGCTTTACTGGCTCATGATATTTGCAGCAGCGTAGCGGAAACATAGTATAAAAATATCAGAGCCAGGTTCTGTAGATATGCACAAGTCATGATTTCTTCAATTAAGTGTGGATGATGTGAGCATGCGGCTTTGGATTGACTCCTCAATTCTGATCAGCTGCAACCGTCCAAATGTACCTGCAAACAACAGTTAGCAATAAAACACACGAAAGTGTCTTTGATCACTTTCGTTGAATTGAGGTACACGGCCCACGGTTCCCCGTTGATCAGTACAAGTACTGCCTGTGATCAGGTAGGATTCCTAAGAATCTCCTTGACAGGGTTTCGCAGCTGCTCTAGCTGTTCTCAAACTGGAACGTCTCAAAGAAGAAAACACGGAGTGAGTGAACCAGCGAATTGAGATTCACTGATTGATGAAAAATTGATTTGAAAACAATCGCGTATTGCTTGAAGAAAGAGTTTTGCAATACGACGAAGTTTTTATGAGAAAGATCAATTTTCAATCAAAAATACTTTTTGTATTTGAAAAGAGTACACATTCGATGTGCTAGAGAAAAGAAGGTTTGCACATCGAACGGTTTTTCCAAAAGTATTCGTCAATTCCAATCCTGGACCAAGGTTGATTCTAGATTGAATTGCCCCATCGTTTCTATCCTGTTGTCACAAGCTTGATCTTTTGCAAGATTTCACATGTCACCCAACTAGAGCTTGTTTGATGTTGGCTCTAGAAGGATTTCCATCTTCATCGTGCATATTTTCATATCACTCGGATGTTCTGGCAATACTACAAGGATAATGCGTAGGACTCTTAATATATTCTTACTTTCCACATTGTGTGAAGCAGCAAGTCTTCATTAATTTAGTGTCCTAATGAGATGTTGTGGATGATCTCTTGGCTCTAGACTCAATTGTGCACATTTGGTTTCCTATGCCGGAGACTAGGGAGAGGGTCTCCTTCTTTAATATCAACAATCTCTAAGAGAAAGTCGATAGACTACGTAGGTTCCCCGTAAGAATGAAACAAGTCCTTTTAAGAGGAACTTGAGTAGCTTGGGAAGTTTTAGTGCAGTGCGTCACTGGGTCCATGACGTCTTGTCTTCAATACCAGTGTTACCTTAGTAACCACCAGTAGCATATGTATTGAACCCGGTTTCTGCCCTAAGGTTGAATTATTTGAGGGCTATTTCTTTTCACCCTTTTTCACATTCAATTCTTTTTCATTCTTCAACCCCTTCAGTGCTTACCGAGACTTCATAACTAGAACCTTGTTGGGTTTATTCCAATTCTAGCTCTGTCTCAGTCCGCACTCTTCCCATATTCTCATTTTTCTCCTTTTTTCATCATACCTACGGACTCTACACTATCTAGTGGATTGTCCCTGGGTAGATCCCTCCGGCTTTGGCGGGATCATGGGAACGAATACCTAACCTAACCATCCTTATGACACCATGCATAAAGTAAATTGGTCGGTCTTTTGGTATTGTTCATTCTTCCATGAAACCAATTGAAAAATCATTTGGAAAATCAATAAAGGTACTTGTGATATAAAATCAAAGCATTTTGTACCTTAATTGTTTTGATCATTTTAGAAATGCTCCCCCTCAACATGTGCATATGATTATTAAATTGATTAGCACATGGAGGTAAGGGTTCTTTAGAAATAATTTCTTTGATCACAATTTCCTTAGAAAAAGCCTTTTGATTTTCTTTGGTAAATTCTCCCCCTCAATATGTGCATAGGATATTTTGAAATCATTTCATCACATAGAGGAAAAAGTTCATTTGAAGTAAATCCACGATCACAAAATCCATTAAGAAACCATTTAGAAAATCAATCAAGGTACTTATGTTAAAACATAGAAATCATTGTACCTTGAAAGTTTATTTTCTTTTGAAATGCTCCCTTCAATATGTGCTTCGAGATTCGAAAGCCTTTAGCACATATGAGAGAGCAGCATGCACTTTTGAATCAAGTCGATCATCATTTATCAGATTTCATATTAAATCACAAATTCTCCCCCTATCAAAAATATCAAACCATTAGAGATTTTGGATCCCAAGTGATTTAATTAGGTTTAGAAAACATGGGAGAATATGTGGCCAGGTTTAAATACTCTTTTGGTTTTTGGTTAAATGCTCCTCCACAATCATGTGCATTATGAATTTCAAAATCGTTTGGCACATGAAGGAAGGAGGGCTTTAGAAACAATTACCCTTTTAAAACGGATTTGAGATTTAAATCACGATCTCTCCCCCGATCAAAAATTTCAAACCAATTGAGATTTTGGATCCCGATTGATTTAAATCATTTGGAAAATTTTAGGAGAAAGACGTGGCAAGATTTAATTTTGAAAAATGACAGATGAGGACCAATAACAGACATTAAAGATTGTTAGTATCAGGTATGATAGTTTTTAGGAGATCTTTAAGTAAAATAAAACAATTTCACAATCAAACAAGAACAGAAAAAATTTCATTTTGAAAGATCTTGATTCATAAAGAAAAATCATACCATGACATAACATTAAATCTTTAGATCACCACTTATTTTCTACAATCCGGACTTTTATGAAGAAATATTGTTTGAAAATAATTTATTTTAAATCACTCTCCCCCTCAATCGATGACCGTAGTCGATGATTGAGTGACTTATAGTTTTTATAAAATGAAGTCCGGTGATTTTCAAAATTTGGTCCAGTTTACTTTCAAAACCAATATTTTTCCATTTTTCAAAACAATATTATTTGAAAATTGTTTAAAAAATGGTATCAAATTTCCTGCACAAAGATACGTTAGGTGGTTGAGAAGCTTATGTTGTTGCTGTAGGGCTTGGAAGAAAAACCGTCTGCTGATGCAGTGAGACTTCATACGTTGTATTTTAATGCCAACTGAGGTCAAATTAAGCTCCGTTTCTTCATTTGCTGATGAAGAAAACCATCTGCTGATGCAGTGAGACCTCTTACGTTGCATTTTTCCATGCCAACTCTCCATAGAAGTCCAATTAAGCTCCGTTTCTTCATTTGTCAACCCAAGATATAGTTACCCTTTCCTTTCGCCATCCAATCATCTTCAATTGTGGGATCCGGATCGGGAACATTTTTATATACCAATATACCTGCATACGTTAGTGAACACA
This sequence comes from Chrysanthemum makinoi, assembly GCA_910596185.1. Classification (NCBI taxonomy): domain Eukaryota; kingdom Viridiplantae; phylum Streptophyta; class Magnoliopsida; order Asterales; family Asteraceae; genus Chrysanthemum; species Chrysanthemum makinoi. The sequence goes on along the minus strand of OU343225.1, from coordinate 161,842,340 downwards.
CATACAGATATATGGTGGTCGACATCACCCATACAGCAATCGACTAATAAAAGTCAATTCAACATATCAATCAGATCATAAAAGGTATGGGAATAATGTGTTCATCGATCTATAATCATCTAATCCTAACAATCACATCCTAGAAACCTAGTCCTTCAACATAGGCAATTATATTTTTCAGATAAGCACGTAGGATGATTAAGAAAGCCCGTTAGATGATGTAAATTTGAAAAACATTCTCCCCCTCAATCAATGACTCATTTTATTAAAAGATTATAAGCGCGGAAGTCATTGATTGAGTTTGCAAATTTATGAAAACTCTGATACTAATTGATTTTCAAGCAACTCATTTACCACTATTAAGTTAAAACAAATATTTTTCTGAAGAATTTTAGACGGAAAAAATTTGAGTAGGAACAGAAGTCCTTCAACACACTTTCCTCATTTTATTTTTAGGATAAGTGCACGAATTTTGTGAAAATCGTTTAAGTGTAGCACTTTCCTTTCTTTTAAAAGAGCGGGTTGCTATCTGAAATAATAGCAAGCCATAATTTTGAAGAGCGGATTACAGTCTGAAGTAACTGTAAGCCATATTTTGAGACATGTTTAGAAAGAAATATTTACACCTCCTGCTCGAACTTCATCTAAAGTCCCGTGCCATTATCGAATGACATTTCTAAGACCGTAGATGTTATCGATACCAGAAGACATGTCTTGAGAAAACATATTTTTGGTATTTTTCAATTTTCTGATTTTTATGGGCTTTTGTTGGTTTTATATTTTTGTATTTTGCTTTTTTGAAAATTATTTACAAATATAGAGAAATATTTTAAGAAGATGATGATACGAGTACCTAGATAAGGAAATCGTTCAGCACTTTGTAGAAGAGAAGTCACCATCTCTTAAAATTTCACCACCAAAGTTTTCGAGGCTCTTGAATCGTCGTCAGAACTTGAGCCTTCTGAAAGTGAGACTTTGGTAGCTTCCCCCCAAACCGACAAACTATAAAGACCATTTCCCCAAGAAGTAGAAATGAATAAGAACGGTCTCATTGAATGAAGCTCAGCACCCCGAAGAATCACGAGAACAACGAAGTAACAAGTTGAAACATTGATCGTCTCAGTGGTTATCAAATCCGGAATAACTGATTAAGCCCGATCACATGAACCTGTTGTGCGTCCCCGATGTACACATTACTCTTCGAGATTGACCAGTTGTCTATTCAGGGGAACAATATATCAACATCTTCATTTTACCAGGTGCATTCCAGTTATCTTCCATATAACCAATCAGCCCATAATGTACACAAGTACCCAACCAGAGTAGACACAACGACATCACAGTAACTGGTTGAATCACTGATCTTCTCTGCGGATATCAACTCCGGAATAACTAATTAAGCTCGATCATGTGAACATGTTGTGCGTCCCTGATGTACACATATCTCTCCCCTGATGGTTGCGATCTCATCGGAATCATCATTACATTGTGTACATGAAGCAATAACCGGAAGCACTACCATAAACCATATAGAAGATGTCGATAAGCAATATCATCTCACGCTCCAAATATTCTTCTCATATTTCTTCCTACTGAAAGCTGAGTTAATCACATACCAAAAGTATCCAGAGACCACTTCCCCCCCCAAATGATTGGAATAATATATCCTTCCCCCAAATAGTTGGAATAATACAACCTTCCCCCAAATAGTTGGAATAACACACCAAAGGCTACGAGTTAAACACTGAGTTTCTCTGCGGTTATGACATTTGTCTTTCCCGGGATTACTTCAATAGAGAAGAAGTATTAAGTTCATCACGTGTACTCGTTGTGTGTTTAGATGTGTATCTCCTTCCCCCTTGCTGGTTTTGATACCTCAGAATCAGCAACACATTATACATGCCAAATACTCTTGAAATAGAGAAGAACAAACAATTAGCTCAACTAAATCCTGTGAGAATCAACTGCTACAGAAACTCTCTCTGACTATCTTCATCAACCCATATGTAGACAATTTGAAGTGACCATTGATGAAGAAAACCCGATATACCAAACTTGAAACTGAAGTCGAATTCCCCACATTTGTGACTTATGCTTGCACTAATGTTGGAAGAATGATGTAGAGAATTTATGCTTCAAGCAAATCTCTAAGTACTCACTACTCAAACAAAGTGTGAGACATTAACACCTCTTGCGATTATCCACACCGTCATCTGCGTGTGACACTGAGTAAAACAACGTAACTCCTAATAGTGATAGTTAACCAGGTCTTCAACCATCCACCCGACTGTTGGTAACTAGATAAACCAAGTCTTCAACTCAAATTCTTAAGCCCGAGCAAGTTATCAAATAAGAACACGCCTTAGTAAAAGTCAACTTCAATCTCAAATAAGTGATAAATGATTAACTCTGAAGTAATCAACTTGTGTCAAATGCCCAACACGTGACTAAACATACAATCGGATGTACATTGACCCACTGAATGAACCGGAACAAATGATTCCTCAACATCAATGCATTCTTCCTAAAAGTATACATGTAGAGACTGATCTGGAAGATTCACCAATAATGTCTTCGAGTGGATGAGGTAGTCATTTTCCTTAATGTTCATGTGGTTGATTTATAGCGTGCACAATGAGAGCAGCAATAATCCGTGAAGATTTGGCAAAGGAATACCAAAGAGCGGATCATTATTCAATAGTTCAACAACAATAATACGATAGTCATTATCAATGCTTTGAGGAATAACTGGAGATTGGGTTTCTAGATTAGTCTGAGTAGTACTTCTTAGATGGAGAACCAGTTGAGTCAGAAGTAACCGGAGCAGGAGCTTCAGGAACTAGATGATCAACATTCGTTGAAGGTTGGAAGTATTCATCAAACATAGGTTGAAACACTAAATCCCAAACAATAGATCCCAGTTAACATTAGGCGTTGGAGGAGATTCGTATGACCATAATTCAAGCATCCATCAAAATGTAGTATATGCACTCTACTCCCCCTAAAAAATTGCATCCGAAGTTGCCATTTTTGATTTAAACAAGTGAATAAGAATATACACCAATGAACGTAGATCCACTTGAGGGTTGACAGAGCGCGAGAAAACATGAAGCTTGTTGATGGAGAATGTCGATGATAATGGTCATCAACATGAATATTTATCTTCTTTTAAAGATAAAGCACACTGAAGCGTACACCTTTCTTTTCTTTGAGGAACGGGGCCTGAATTGTTATCTACAGACGCCATTACGATGAAGTACGAGGCCTGAACTGAAGTGAACAGACGTCATTGCCGGTTTGAATATCAAGGTTGAGTTACTTGGACCCGTGAGTTATGAGATATCAATCCATTTGTTATCCATACTTTAAGCCAGTCCATGTAATGAAGGATCGAAGTATCTGCAACTGAGTAAGGAATACCTGCACTAACATTACAAGCTTGTTTGCATATATATGGGTTAGTGACATTAGTATCCAAACTCTTTGGGGCTTCACGGTCAACCTTGATTTTGCCATTGGAAAATAGCTTTCCGGTAGGTATCCACCTAAGTCCAGCATCCTTAAACATTCTACCAGATGGTATCCACTTATGGCCAGGTCTAGGATTGTTAGGCTTCTTATGCATAGTGGGAGACTTATCCTTATTCCTAGTTTCTAAAGATTTAGCAGTTGGGATCCATCTAGGTGAAGTTTTAGGTTTGTTTTGCTTCATCACATGTTGAACCTTAGCCATGTTAGTAGCCTTAGTGGATTGTACCTTAGCATGTGAATTAGGAAAATATTTCTTATTCGGAAAAGACTCAGAATTTCTAGTTTCATTTTCTACATGCTTAGCATTCTTTTTCATAAAACTACTCTTAGAAGAAAGCCAACCCCTAGTATTTTGAGAGTTCCTAGGTAATGGTTTACTACTACTAGCAGTGCCTTGAAATCTCGTGGAATGCATCACCCTAGGTCTTGCACCTAATATTCCGTCTTTTCGAATCTGTGCCTTTTTCCTAGCTTCTTCAAGATAATAGTTCTTCCACAAGTCATTCATATCATATGAATTCTGGGTTTTAATGCTTGGTTTTGACACTGTTTTCGAACTAATCCTAGAGGTGCTGGGAGTAGAAGTAGCTGCATGTTGAGGTTTAGAGGAACTAGAAGCATAATTCTTAGGCAACTCAGGTGAAGTGACTGGTTTTGACAAAACTTGTTTCTCATCAACTTGGGAGGCAAACCGTGTTTTTGAATATTTTTGTCTTTCGGATATAAACGCAGTAGGCTGCCTAACAACGGATCGGTTTCTAATGGGATAAGAAACTGGTTTCCCCAAGGTTGACGGTTTTGTAAACTTAGTGTTCACACTTTTCCCTATAGTTTTCCTAAGCTCATTTTTCAAGGAAACAATAGCAAAAATCTTTTCCTAAAGTTGAGCTTTGAGTTCATCAATTTTTGCTATCAAAGAGTTTGTTTGTTCCATTGACTTAGTTCTAGTTTTTTTGACAGAGTCACATAGTTCTATGTGATGCTTTCTCAAAGACTCATTTTTCCTTTAGTAATTTGGCCACACAAACCGCTAATTCATCATTTCTTATTTGAATATCATCGATAACATTAACATCAGAGTTACTTGTAACCAAATTACTTTTCACAGGCATATCAGAAATATGTTTCTTCAAGTTGTTGATAGTCGAGTTGTTGGCTTGAAGCTGAGCTTTTAAATCATTTATTTCAAAAAATTCACGAAATTCAGGAAATTCCGGATTTTTACATGGTTTCTTAGTTTGAAAACTTTCCTCTTTACTTTGTATCGCAATTTCAAGTGAAATGCAATATTTTTCAAGTTTTGAGAATTTGTATGAAAGTTCATCAAAAACCTTTTTATCAACCATATCATTCATTTTGAAATTATTAGACTCAGCCTCAACCAAGGAACATTTATCAGAATCATGTTTAGCATTAAGATCAGAATGTTTAGGTACCTTAGCAGATGCACTATGTTGATCAGTTAATGGTACGTCATCAGATGACACCTGCTCAATTTCTGGTCTGATATCTGCATCCACATCATGTGTAACAAGAGTCACTGGACCGCTGGCTGTGTCAATCTTATCTATCTCTGAGCCTCTGTATTCAGTGTCAACTGATCCATCATCTGGTGCTTTACCCGACTCATCATTATTTGTTGTCTCTGACATTCTGCATTCAGCAACACCTTATTCTTCAACATATACATTACCCAACTTATCACAACTATCTCTCAACTGCACCAGACACTCATACACTTTTTCATCTGTCTGAGTAACTTCCTCAATATACTTCTCCACATTATCTATGAGTTGGATAAGTGTCTCTATCAACATGCTAATTTCCATTCCAGTGTGTTTCTTGAAAGACATTTCAGTCATGTCTTGATCATAATCTGATGTAAATTCCCCACTGATGAATGACTGAAATTGGTTGTAGATCACTTGAATTGCAGCACTGGAACTATCCTTTTGAACCATTTCTTTATCAAGTTGTTGTTCCAATTGTTATAAGTTTAAGAATAATGTGCTCTTGAACGTTGATAATTCTTGATGGAAAAGTGCAGTAAATGTCCGTTCACTTCCCATAGATAGAAGTAATGTGAGGTGTGAATGAAGTTGTCGATAAGGTTCAATGCAACATTCCTTATCCTTTGCACAAGCATTCTGTAACATTGACTGGTGCATTTCTGTATTTTCAGATTCTGAACCCGGAGATATCACATCCTCATTGACTGATTCAATCATCTTTAACCGTTCAGTGTAGCAAATATTCTCATGATTGTCTACAGCATCATACAATTTAAGTACTTCTGAAATTACAGGGTCAGTAGTGTAAGACATGATGTTTTTGTATCCACGGGATTTTACAAGTCTAGGATTTAAACTGAGAAATAGAATCTTTCGCGGGATTTTACTAAAATCAATACCAAACCGTTAAGCAATGACCAATGGAATGTGTTAAGATGACTGATGGATCGACACAATGATATAAAATTGTGTGTAAGGACATATAATTGTTTGTAGGATTAGCAGAGATGTTGTTTGGTTGAGATTTGGATTGGTTAATGCCCGATTTTACAGAGAAATTTAGGTCTACAAAACATAAAAACCTCAATAACTTCTGTTCGGAGCGGATTTAGGCCTCGAAGGTTGACACCAGTGAACTTTAGTTCCTTCAGCTTGCCATTCTCCTCGTTCTCACGGTCGTTTTGATGGGTAGAACGCTGAAAACAGAGTTACGGTTCAAAAGTTATGGCCGTTTGAAGTTTTGTCAAGAAAAGTCAACAAATCGCTATGAAGACAAGTTGCTATAGTCACCAAGTCGCTAAGTAGCAACTTGCTAAACCTCAAGTTGCTATGAATCAAGTCGCTAAGCCCAAGTCGCTAAGACCCAAGTCGCTGGACACAAATTGCTAAAGCACCAAATCGCTAAACAGTCAAGTCGCTAAAGAGCAACTCGCTAAGTATCCAAGTCGCTGAGAAGAATAAGTACAAGTCGCTAGAAATAATGAAAGCAAGTCGCTAACCCCACCAAGTTGCTAGCCGTAGTGGAGAATCCACTAACTTGTACTGTTTGTCGGCTTGTCTCAATAGAAAAGTCGCTACGACTAACACTACAACTCGCTATAAATTACTGAAGCAAGTCGCTACGAAGAAATACACAACGAGACTAAAGTCGCTACCTTGAAAAACTTCAAAAACACACTTTTCAATCCAAAACAAGCCCAACCACAGTGATTCAAGCTTTCCAAATCCAAACCCAAGCACTTACAATGATTCTAAACACAAAAGTACACTCAAAATTCAAACTTTAACACAAGAAATGATCCAAATGATGCAAAAACCACTAAACTTTTTCAAACTCAAAAACCATATAAAACCACTAGAAATCAAATAATATCAAAACATGGCTCTTGATACCATTTGTAAGATATTGGATTTCATAAACACATCACATAACACAACATGGTTCGAATAAGATAGAGTTTTAGAGAGAGAAAGTGGAAGATGGGAGCCTTTCTAGAGAGAGAAAGTAAACAAAAGAAAGAAGGTTAGATTGAGTGAAAGGTCCAACCCTCTACCTTGGGAGGTAGAGGGTGTTTATAGTTACAAACTAAACGTCCTCCTTCGGACTGTGGATCAGGCATACAGTGGGTAAAGACCCGTCCTTCCTACACGATGTTACACTAAACTATTCTACGCTACAAACTAACTAATTAACTACTAAATAACGTAACAAACGACATGTCTACGAGCTAACTTATGCTAGACCATAATTGGGGTGACCGACACCTTAACATGGAATTTCCAATTCCTAACAATTTATTAATATACAAATACTCTTGACAGTATTAGGGTTTTACAACCTTGAAGTGTTCGACTCTAGATATATCAAAAACATATATCTAACTCTAACCTAGGACCTCCTTTTATAGGCTAAGGAGTCCTTTACAATATACAATACGTATTCTACAAGATAAATATCTTTTCTATATTTATCTAATACAAAACTTTCTACTGAAGACATTCTAGAATAATACAAACACTTAGACCGACACAATACTTCTAGTAGTGGTAAATAACATTAGTAGTGATACGCTTCTTCTACTAGCAGTACTTTGTCTTGATCAGTGGTAACTTTCCTTCTAGCCGTGGTAACTATTACACTAGCAGTGATAACACACTTAGTGTAATTCTTCTAGCAGAACCAAAAACCCAACAATCCTCCCCTAAACTTGATGTTTACTACCAAAATCATCAAGTTTCCTCTTAAATCACAGAACACCTTACTTGGAGGATGCTTCCAAAAACTTATCAGGGTTAAGTATCTTCTCATATTTCCTTAGTCACCTGTAAGCTTGATCATCAAAGGGTTTTTGTAGCTTTAATCTACCAGGCTGTAACATCTGAGTAATAACCTCTAGATGAGCATTCAGTTAAGGATAATCATTTTCTACCAACATATGAATAACCTCTGGTAGAATGGTTATCGCATGAACTCCACAAGACTGATATAGAAACCATCTTATAACCTTGCCATTGTAGAGTCCTTTCCATTATTGTTCATCCTGAGTGGGTTCAAACAAGATCTTCAAATTATAATACATCACCCTCTCATGATAATCATCTAGACATACATCACCAAATTTATCTTTGTACAGCTTCCAGATGGTCACCAAATCATCTCTATCCATGTAATGAAGCATTTGTGAAAATTTACTAAAACCATAAATCTCACAATTGGTTCTCTTAAACTTCCAACATCCTTCACTTCCATCTTTGACTTCAAATTTGTAAGAGACAATTAGATGTTGAACTGCAAGAGGAACTGTATTACTAACCTCTGGCTCCTTCTCTTTAGATATCTTTGTAACAACCATCAGTCTTTCCTTGTTTGCTTCCATGTCCTCTTCAGTCTCTGTATGCTCTGTCTCAGACTCAGAATATTTATCCATAGCTTTTGATCTATCAGCCTTCCTTTTCTTTCTTCCATGAATCTTATCCTTGATTGCTAATGGACTTTCATAGTTAGCAATCTCTTCAGTCTTTCTCAGAAGTGGGGTGAATCAGTGGATGTTTTGGATTAGAACATGATAAAGTAAGCTTGACCTCTAGTATCTATCTAGCTACTATCTGCATAAGTGGATAATCTCTATCCATTAACATATAGAGTTTCTCTTCACTAAGCTTTAAAGCATGCACTCCACAGTATTCATATAGTACCCAATCTTGAACCATGCAATCTTCCCAACACTTATCACTTGGATTAGGCTCAAAAAGGCACTTTAAAGCAGACCATATAGAAAAAGCCATAGTACTTGTGGGTGCTAACTTGCCACATCTGAATGACACCAAGTCCCATAACTTCTCCAAATCCATTCTTGTTAAAAAGAATAGAAGATAATCAAAAGAAAAATATTAACTCTTGTATCCATCTGATCTTGTCAACTCAATGACATCCTTTCCTTTAACCGAGACAATTTACCAATCTGTAAGAGGGAACTTAGACTTCAATGGTTCAGCAGAGACAGGATCTTCAGGCATTTGCTCATTAACCACAACAAAGTGATCCAATCTTTCTGCATCATCAAGCTTCTGTCTTTTAGAACTAGATTCCTCCAAAACAGATCCAACTCTCTTTTTTTTCTTACCATCTTAGCTTCCTTTTCTGAATCCATGGGTCTAAAATCATCAATTCTTCTTTTGCAAGTGTTGTACAGCTCCTCAACTCTTTCATAAGAACAGTTCTTCAAATTCAAATTCTTCTTTTCACTCATGTGTTTGATGAATTTGATCATTTGATTCCTCTTCTGTTGCTTGGTAGGTGGCTTGTTCTTCTTAGCATGATATTCTTTAAAGTCATTATATTGTTTCATCTTTTTGAACATCTCAACCAGCAACTTTGACCTTGTATCAATATCGAACAGACCTCATTCTTCTATAGTCATCTCTTTCTGCAGTCTCTCAAAGGCTTGAAGCAATATTTGTTCCTTATTCCAATCTTCAATAGCCTTAAGAGAAGCTTATTCTTGTTCTGCAGCCTTCCTTTGTTTAGCAAGAACATCAACATCCAATTCCTCATGTAACTTTTTAGACACCTCTGCATCATGTGCTTCTTGCTCTTCTTTACTCCTAAACTTCAAAGGTGGCTCTTCTTCCATAACAGCAGCTTTACCCTTTCCAAGATCCTTTGGTTGAGTAACTACTGACTTTTGTATTGGCTCACCAATTTTAATACCTTTAACAGGTGGTTTGCTTGAAGTTTTAGGTGCAGGTTTTGATGGTACTTCAATCATCTTGGGTTGAGATTGCTTTAAGTTAAGCAGTTGTAGAGAAATCTCATCTTCAGTTTCCTTTGATTTTGTAGTGGTTGTTATTGTGGTGGTTGTTGTTGTAGTAGTGGTTGGTTCAGCAGTTGAAACTTTTGAACTAGTAGTGGTTTGAGTTGTACTAGCCGTGGTTTCAGCAGTTGTTACAGCGACACTTGTAGTGGTTGCAGCTTCAGCAGTGGTTACAATATTTCTTACTTGCTCCACTTCTTTTACATTCTCCACAACTGAAGTGTTTGTAGGATTATCCAACACTGCTTCATTCCTATCCTTATCAGCCACCAGGTAATCATTAACATTGTCACCACTATCAATCTCCATATCAACCAAAGCCTCACCTTAATTCATGCTATCATTCCTCCCCTGTTTGGATGCATCTTCCAAACCTTGACTCTCAAAGGAGCTCACCCTTTGTGCAGTGCCCACCTTCTTCAATCTTTTGAATGGTTTGACCTTTGGCTTTCTTTGGCTCTCCAAAACTCTAACTCGGTGCTACAACTTCTTGATTGTGTCAGCTTATGAAGTTGTTAGCTGTTATAAACCATTGATCTGAGACTACATGATGGTACACCTGTCCATCAATTCCTTTATAAGTTGCATGCTATCCTCTCTACTTCGACCTGTATTACCTGGTCTGAGAGGTGGGTCATTGGACTTGTCAGTTTGTACAAAAATGTGATCCATCAATTCCTATTGGTGTTCCACTCTACCCTTATCACTTTGAGATGTGTTACCTTCTCCGACAGGTGAATCATGGGGTGAGTTTAACATGGCATCAGGCCTAGCCTAATCATCCATGCCCCTCATATTAGCCAGTTGGCTGGGGATTCCTCCACATGTATTGAGTTTAAGAGAACCCTCTACATTAGGAGTTGCCATTGGTTGGGTCTTATTGATGTTATCACTGCCCTGCTCAGCTACTAAGCTTGAGTCAGTAGTGATAGCCCTTCAAATCATTTCACCTCCAGCACCTGTGACATCCTCATGAACCACACCAATAGCACCAGCCTGAGGAAGCCTAGTGCCCTTCTTCTTCCTACGTGTGACTAAAATGAGTTGAGGTTGGGAAGTTGAAGGTGAAGGCACAACAGTTGTTGTAGGTGGTGGTTTGGTTGGGGTAGCAGTGGAAACCTCATGCTCAGCAGGCGTTGGGGTAGATTGTATTTCATCCGCCTCTTCATTCTCTAAATCATGTGTCAAAGCAAGCATATGAGGAAAGAGAGGAGTAACAGTACCTGAAAAACCTTTACTATTTCTCTTCATGTTGGCAAAGACTTTTGTGGTAATGAAAAACAGATCAAAGGTCCTCTGATGTGGTTTTGGGTCAACAATCTGACTATCAATGATCATCTGGATGAACCTAGAATAAAGAAAATACTTGCCCTTATCCTTGATGTTCTTTTGTAAAGCTTCAAAGGCCATTCTTGACCAATTATAGACCTTTTGTTAAGTAAGGCATATGAGAGCAGTAGCAATCTTGGAGGGAAATTCATCAAAGCCAGTGGTTTTGCTACTAAGACACATAAGACATGTATGTATCAAGAACTTCCATTGGGGGGAAAACATACCTTTTTGAAATTTTAAACTGGTACCCCTTCTCTCATAACCCATTCTTTCCAGACCAGCAAAGATATCTGGATTTGCCATATTTACTTCACCATCATCATCTCGAAACTTTAGCACAGACCAAATAACCTCCTCAGTAACCAAAATTTCTTTCTTATCAACTATTTCCCTAATTGTGTCTACACCATCCCTCTGCACAATCTCAACCATCCTCCAAAATTGATGGGTGTAAGCCTTAAGAACAACAGGTGTAGCCGTCAAAGCATAAGAGATGGGGCTTTGTTTGATGAAATCAGTCATCTCATGAAACCCTTCTGAAGCTTCATTCTTGTCTAAGTATGCAACCAAGTTATGAGAAGATGAAAGTTCACACGCCATAGTAAAAATTAGGGTTCGTGGGATTTGGGATAAGTACAAATGAGCGATTTGGGTGATTAGGGTTTGTGTTAAGAGAAAGTTAAATGTGTTTGTGAGACCAATTGAATGATTGGGCGTGATTTGGGGAATAAATACGTTATCACAAAAAGTTTCAATACTAGCAGTGATTCCATTAAAGCTAGCAGTGGAAACATCTTTGCCCTCCAAGCTTTCAACCAAGTCCTTCGATGCATATGATTTGTCAATGTAGGATATCATGCATATTTTTGAAAAAGAATACAACAAATTTTACATTTTTTTTAGCTCTTCCTGTAGATTGCCCTGCACATGAAAATAGAGAAGTTAGTTTCTTTTTTGGACCCAATCCAATACTGACTTAGGTCTGCCTTGTGCATCAACATAGTCAAATTTCTTTAAGTCCATTGATGCACTACTGGCATGATCTAAAACCTTTGTCTTTGGTTTCCATTGCCAGCAAGTTGAGGCCTTTACAACATAAAAAAGACTTCCAACCACTGTATCAGTTATCACCTTAGGCACAGCAGTGGAAACTACTTTTGCCTTAGTAGTGGTAATATTATGCTTAGTAGTGAAAACATTTTGCATAGCAGTGAAATCAATTTTTGATCTAGTAGTTGGAAATCCTTTTGGTGCAGCAGTGACGATTGATTTAGTTGTTCCATTTCTCATTAACACTGCTCTTGGAACCATGTTTCTGTTAGGATGAGTGTGTAATTGTTTTGAAATTTTTTGATGATTGATCCTCTTCCATTGGTTCCAAACAGGTGGTTGGTAGTTGTTACAATATCTCTGCAAATGCTCAAAACTACCACATTGATAACAAGCCTTTTTAACAAACTTAAACTCACTTCCTAACTTGTTTGAGATTAAGCCATTAAAGTTCCTTTGATTTCCCCTAGGTTTGTACTCGTTCATCTGTTCTCTAGGAATTTCATTATAATCAACAACTTTCTTAGAGATAGGTGATCCAAATCTAGGTTTCACAAACTTAGCTTTTTTGAATCAACAGATTTAATGTTTTCTACCTTTTCAGATTGTGTTGACTCAGACTTTTCATCCTCACTTTCTGACACCCAATCTTCAATGATTGGTGCATCAGATGACTTTTCATCAACTACCTTAGGTGACTTAGACTAACTATTCTCACCTACAGGTTTGTTAAAACTAACCTCACTACTGAATGACAACTCAGTTCTAGGTGGTGCAAAAGCACTTTTTATGGGAGGTGCCACTTTAGTGTACCCTAAGCCAGAACCTTTTCTCATTAAGTGACTTTCAATTGACTTATGCACTAACTCATAAGCATATTTTTGTTTCTCAACCCTAACTACATGTTTCTCTTTTTCATCTAGGGCTTCTTGTTTTACTTTTTGAGCTTCTTCAAGTTTCTGCTTAAGTACATTGATTTCTCTATCTCTAATATCAACTTCACCACCTAGAATGTTAATCTTATCAACATATTCAAACTCACACTTTTTACTAAACTCAAGTCTTTCTTCTACATTTTTAAGTCCAACTCTATAACCTAAGTTATCCATTTCAAGACATTCAACTTCTTTTCTAAGACTCTCATTCACAGCTTTAAGAGCTTCTAAAGTATCCTGACAAGATTTAAAAGAACAAACAGAACTATTTGAACTATTGGATACCTCAGAATCAGAACCAGATGATGATGAAGCATATGCCATGAGAGCAAAGTTTTGTACTTTGGAAGCTTCACTTGCAAGAAAAGCAGCATTAGGTCCTTCTTCAATCCGGTCACTCCAATCATAGTCACCAATTGCATCTTGAGCCACCAATGCTGAAAAAGGCTTTTGTTCTTCAGTTTCCTTCTTGAAATTGTCACCATTTCTCTTTGGAGCCTTACACTCCCTTGCAAAGTGCCCCTTCCTTTTACAGTTGTAACACTCCATCTTGCTCTTATCAAACCCAACTTTGTTTTGACCACTGTACTTGATCTCTCTACCAGTTCTCCTCAAAAATCTCCTAGCCTTCAAGGTGAGCATAGCCATCTACCACTTAAGATCAATATCTTCAAGATCATTAAGATCAATGTGATCTAAATCCTGGTTCAACACCGAAGTATTGGTTGTGAGATCAGCTAGAAAAGCACAAATAGCACCATCACTAATGTTATCATTAGCAGTGGAAACATTAGAGTTAGCAGTGGAAACTCCATAAGTAGCAGTGGTAGTTTCCTGAGAACTCATGTTGTTGGTAGACACAAAAGCCAAGTTCTGAGTAGTGGAGGATGAACTAGCTACATTCATCTCAGACTCATAGACCTTTAAACTGTTATAGAGATCATCCAAGGTATGCTTGTCAAAATCATCTTTGTTTCTCCAAACAACTGTGTGCATTGCCCATTCTGGTACCAAGCTTCGAACAAACTTAAGGTTGATGTCTTCTTGAGGAACAGAATAATCAAGTAATTTCAAGTGAATGATGAGCTTCTGAAGTTTGTTGTAAGTTCCATCAAGACTTTCTCCACTAGTAGCAGAGAAGTTTTCAAATTGATGCTTAAGCATGTTCTTCCTTGATTTCTTGGTAGCTTTTTTACGGCCGAATCTTTGTTCAATAGCATCCATCAACTCCTTGGCAATCTCATATCCTTGAAAGTCCAATGAATACTCATTGGGTATTCCCATACTCAGAATACTATGAGCCTTGATCTCCAGCTTCCTTTAAGCTTTATCAGTTTCAGCCACAATGGTGATTGCTTTACCATCAGTACCAATCTTTGGTAGAGTATCACCCTTTACAATGACATCCCACATGTTGTAGTCAATCATGCGAATGTATTGCATCATCCTCATCTTCCATATCTCATACTCTCCCTGCTTCAGCATAGGCACCTTAGAGGCAGTAACCATGTGAGTTTCGTCACTCATCTTGAATGATTGAATAAGAACAGATCTAAATCAAACACAACTTCTTCTTGATTATAGCTTCTAGATCACAAGCTCTGATACCACTTGTTGATTCCAGTTGAGCAAACGATCTAGTATAAAAGCTGACTTAACAAACACAATATATTAAACACTATGCAGAATCTAGTGTTTAATCTTAAGAAGAATAACAATAATAGAACAATAGTAACACTAAACACTTCAATATATTTATTAATATATGAATACTCTTGACAGTATTAGGGTTTTACAACCTTGAAGTGTTCGATTCTAGATATATCAAAAACGTATATCTAATTCTAACCGAGGACCTCCTTTTATAAGCTAAGGAATCCTGTACAATATACAATACGTATTCTACAAGATAAATATCTTTTCTATATTTATCTTATACAAAACTTTCTACCCAAGACATTCTAGAATAATACAAACACTTAGACCGACACAATACTTCTAGCAGTGGTAAATAACATTAGCAGTGATAATCTTCTTTTACTAGCAGTACTTTGTCTTGAGCAATGGTAACTTTCCTTCTAGCCGTGGTAACTATTACACTAGCAGTGATAACACACTTAGTGTAATTCTTCTAGCAGAACCAAAAACCCAACAATCTATGCAGAAAGACATCAGGGAGACCATTTGGTACCTAGACAGTGGATGCACAAGAAGTATGACCAGTGTCAAGAGTTATCTGCACAAATAGCAGCACCCCAAATAAGCTCATGTAATGCAGCCGATTCTAATTCTTTTTAAAGTTGGCATATATGTGCCTTGCACACTGCCTACGCTTTGCATATGGTAACATGGTCTTCACTGACTCTATCAAGCCCTGTTGCATAGAACACAAGTGTAAACCTAATTTAGATATAACATTAATATAATTATGCTTAGATAGGAATATAAAGGTTAAATAGCTTTACCTTGTGACCATCTGAAATGATAGTAATCACCCTGACAAAGTCTTTGATCCTCACATAAACAAGCCAAAAACCATTGCACAATGTCACTGTTTTCAATGTTCACCATAGCCCAAGCTATGGGAAACATTTGGTTGTTTCCACCTCTGCCCATGGTTGTCAAGAGCTCACCTCTGCATGTTCCTCTCAGTAAGCATCCATCAAGAACTATGACTTTTCTACACCATGCATTCCATCCTTCTTTCATAGCCTTAAAGCAGACATAGAACCTTTTGAAGTAGGTCTTACCATTATCTTTCTCCTCTACCTGTAGATGGACTGGAGAACCAGGATTGGTGTCCAAAAGTTGTTTCTTGTAATCCCATAATCTACTGTAAAGCTTTATGAGGCCACCTTCATGATCAAACAGGGCCCTTTGCTTTGCTCTTTACCCTGTCTGACATTGATAAGATATTTATTTTTAGTTTGATCTCTAATACTCCTAGAGCTAATTGTGGGTTCCTGAACCTCTTTATAAGCAATTTTTTTGGCAATCCATTTATAAGTGACCAATGCTCCTAAATCAAAGTTCCAAGAGCAAGTGTATTCTGGAATCAAGGTTTTGATCTAAAAAGAGTTTTTAGATTGCATCCAGGATGCCCAAATCCTAAATGTGCAACCATCATTTTTAGTTTTTCTTTTTACCTTGTTCTTTTTCCTTTCTTAGATGGTAATGTAGTTTGCACACCTTTATCTTTTGCATTCTTAGTTAGTGATGCAGTCTGCACACCTTTACCTTTTGCCTTCTTTGATGGTGATGCAGTTTGTACACCTTTACCTTTTGCCTTCTTAGATGGTGATGCAGTCTGCACACCTTTACCTTTTGTCTTTTTAGTTAGTGATGCAGTCTGTACACCCTCACGTTCCCCTTTCTTAGCTGCCAATCACCTTTCTTACCTCCACTTCTACCCTCTTCAAGATCCCTTCCACAAAGAACCATCAAAATTTTATAATCATTTCTTCTATACCACAGCTGGTATCTATTTGCCACACCATAATTTGTAAAACAATCTTTGAGTTGTTCTAGGTGTCCAAACCTCAAACCCAATGTAGGTTTCATTTCATTCCTTATAAGGTTAGGATCATGTTCTGGATAAACTACCTCAGGCACCACTGTATTTTTTCATCATCATTATCTCTCTCCTGAGCAGCAAACCTTCACTACATCACCAGCATCAACAGACTCATTATGGTCACATATAAATCCTCCACTGCATAACTTATTATGAAATGAGTCTTTAATGGTCTTATTTGATATCACTACATCATCTTCTCCTACAAAATCAGGATGCCCATAACCTGTAATATCTTCCACTTCACCTATCTCATCATCTGAAACCTCATCAACACATATCTCAGTTTGTAACCTATGACTTAAATCATACCCATGATGTTCCACATGCAAATCAATTACTTTTTCATTCTTAAACCTAGGGGAATAAATTCTGCTAGGCTTACATCATCCTTAATCTCCTTTAAACCATTACTAAGTTCTTTACTAGGAATAAGGAAAGAAATACCCTTAACGGGGAACTGACATGGACCTTTGATTAGCTTCATTAACCCAATAACTGTCGTACCGATGAAATCAATATCTAGTATTTTAGATACGTCTCCTTCTTTATACATAAGAGGTCATGGGGTCTCCTTCTTTATACATAAGAGGTCATGGGGTGAAAGTACCATCATGATGGAAATTAACTGTTAACCACGTTTTTTGAAGTGGCAATTGAGGGTTTCGATCATATGTTGGAAATTAGGGTTAGGCTTCGCAAAGTGAATTAGGAGAAAATTTTGGTGGGGGTAGGTAAGGGGGAAATGAAGTGAGTAAGGAAAATGGGAGTTATAACTTATTTAAAATATTAAATATGTCACGTATGATTTTTTTGTCGGTTTTATACATATTTAACCGGTAGCCTGTAAACATTGGTGGAAAGTAGCACAAAAAATAAAAGTATGTTACATTAAGTGAAACAAAAAATAGTACACGTATCAAATCAATATATTTGAAAAAGTTCGTTGTGATTCTACGGCCAATACCCTTTTAGTTTTCATCTATCTATAAGTTTATCGAAGAAATTAGTTTATTAGATGCTATTAGATAAACATGGATGCAAACTGCCAATTATTTTTGGCCGCGAAGATTATTGTAATGCTAGCATTATTGGATTTGGTATGGTGGTTACTTGGTTAACGTCAATTGATTGAAAAGGAAAACGTTACGACTTACGACCAAGAATTGAGAAACTTAAATTTGACGATTCATTACAAGTGTTAATAATTTAGTCGAGAAGATATTAGAAATAATACAGATACTTATGCACGTATCTTTTGCTTGATGAGTTAAAAGTATACGGCCTTCTTAGTTAATATTATAGGGCAAGTGGCTTACATCATTTTGTAGATGGACAAAAGCTCAAGTCATGTTAAACACATTCAAACATACGTTGAATACCATCTAAGTGCCATGACACTAGAGAAACATCAAAAACTGCTCTTACTCGCTTATTGCCTAAGTTCATTGTGTTTATGTGGTTCTAAGAAAGTAGAATAACCATTGCAGAAAAAGAAAAAATCTGGTCCGTCAGAGTGATGATATTATTATCAACCATTTGCATTGGAGGAAACAAATTCACATGAAAGAATGGCATAATTTGTAAACTGCATGATGTATAATCGACTCTATCTACATGGTCATCAATCATATTTTGAGAACCTTATAATATAATAAAGACGAACTGAAGTAGTCAAGTAGTAGACTTGTAAACTTTTACGTGAGAAGTACCAAAAAGGGACAAAATCTTTTTTGATGTCTTTATTATGGTTATTTTTTAAGCTAATTTCCAAAATGGTCATGCTCAGCTACTTAACTCCGCAACTCTACACATTGCTCGACACGTGTTGGACACGTGTCAAATTTTGAGTGGAGTTGGACACTTGTCGAGTATTGATTGGAGTTGCGGAGTTGAGTAGTTGCGTAGTTGGACACGTGTCAAATTTTGGGTGGAGTTGCGGAGTTGAGTAGTTGCCACGTGTCAAATTTTGGGTGGAGTTGCGGAGTTGAATATGACCATTTTGGGAATTGCCTTAAAAGATGACTATGATAGGGACTTCAAAAAAGATTTTGTCCTCTTTTAGTACTTTTCTCAAATTTTATATGCATGGATTTTTATATCATGTATATTTAGACTTCAACTTATTAAATGGCTCATTTGATTAATCCAATTGATGAGATGTTATTTATGTAGTGTTTGGTATTTTGTAATTAATCAAAGCCGTAATAGAAAATGTTATTACAATATAATGAATAAATGTTGTTTGTTTACATTTATATAATGTAACCACATTAAATAAATTTTCTATAATTAATGGGTATTTTAGTCTTTTTATTATCGATTCAATTACGTCTTATCATACAAACCAAAAATGATTAATAACTACAATGAATCATTACATTACAATCTTCATTCCATTACATTGTCTATTCCATTCAGTTGACATTTAATTTCGTCTTACCAAACGAACCTTTAAAGTTTACAGGAGGTTGGTGATGCATATCATAAAAATACACAAAAGCAACAAGCTAGCCTAATTTGCATTTGCTATCGACGAAATAAGACCATCTACAAAGCCAAAATCATACTTTTTTTTTAACTTTATGAAAGGAGTTTTCTTCTTTTTCTTTTTCCTGTTTTCACTTTTTATCTTAATCTTTTGACCCACACATGATATAAAGTGACCCGATTGAACGTGTTTGGATTAAAAGCTGTCATAATATGGAAATATCTTATACGGGTTATTATTTTTCCCAGAAAAATAAATATCTACACAACGACAAAGACCTAATATTTCACAGAGATCTCAATTGAAACTTGAATTCACACCCTAATAAATATGGGTGCTTATAAATTCACGAAGCCACTTGATAAATCCACAGCAATTAGAGCTAAAGTTCCAGTTTTGTCCTCCATAGTTATTTCACCTATTAAATTTCATCTTACGGCCCTAACATCCACATGTCCGTATTTTCTACATGGAACCATTTAATAAATTGATGCCAAACTCACGATGATCTACAGGCAATTCAAAAGTAACATCGCAACTGGGTTAATTACGAACGCTTGTTATATGACCAAATGATGAAATATTATAAGAACCTCATAATATTTTGCAATACTTAAAACCATGAAATTGATATCGGCGATAACTAACAACATTCCAAGCTTTCAAAGTGACTGGTTACAAATACTATAGCATACGTTAATTTGTTCTAATGTATTACTCTAATAATATATTGCAGATCTTTTATATTTGGTGTATCTTTTATAATTGGCATGGATACATAGGCACTTGTATATTAGTTGTATACTTGTATGTAGGTGGAGTATTCATATTTATATGAAGTGTAACTTTGTATAAATTGATGATTAAAGTCTTGAAGATCAATGAAAAGGCAAAATTTTCTTGGCCAAACGTGTTATTTGACATAATGTTAACGGGCTATGGCTTATTGGCTTGTCGCCGGTTATAGACGCATTTAAGCCTCATATTCTTAATGGATATCATGAAGAACAAACACAATATCGTATTAGTTATACAAATCTTATACAGTTATCTCTATAGATCTAAAACAATATTGACGTCTGTTTTAGTTTCTCAATAAGTAATGAAATATTTAGTATTGATTAACGAGCGTTCTTAATTAATCAATTGCAATGTCACGGGAGTGAAGCGGATGTGATGAAGGCGAGCTGGTGTAGATGACGGTGGAATAATGGACTGCAATATAGCAATAGAGAATCGTGAGTGTTTGGGGAATAAGGTTAACAAAAATAGATAAGAGATATTGTGGGTAAAAATGTAACTTTATATTCATTTGCTGTGGATTAATCAAATAGCTTCGTGAATTTATCAGCACCCAATAAATATTAATTCATGGATCACTTGCATGATTATAGGAAAAATGCTCTATGTATATATACATGTATGTTACGTGTGTTAATTATTTCAAATTTGTGATTTGCTATAGTGTTCATTTGTCTTCTAAAAGCCTTTTATTTTCTTTAGGAGAAAACTTAATTATAGAAAAAAGTTTATACATACAAACAAGTACGGAGTACATAAATGATAAATTAACATATATATGCGGTAAGCTAATGAATGTTTTGAACTAGAAAGAATTCATTCCAGGTTTTTTTGGGGTGCTAGCGAAGACGTGAACAAAATCTCTTGGATTAAAAGGGACTTAGTCTTGGCCTCTCATGATCATGGAGGGCTTGACATTGGTAGTCTTGTTGGTTGTAATATTGCTTTGATTCTCAAATGGTGATGGAGGTTTGTTAGTAATGAATCGATGTTGTGGGTTCGGGTCATCAAGAGTATTTATGGTAATCAAGGTGGTTTTGACTATGATCATCATCGGGTTTCTTGCCCTCAGCCGTGGGCAAGACTCTTATCTTTGATCTCTAGATTAAAGGCCAAAAACATAGTTGGCTAAGACACCCTTCAAAGAAAAATTGGAGACGGATCATCCACTAAATTTTGGCACGATTGTTGGTTAGACGGTATAACTTTGGCTATTCAATACCCTCGACTTTATTCTTTGGAGACTCATAAAGATTGCTTTGTTTCAGAAAAGTGGAACTCAGATGATGGTTGGATGACGTAGGCAAGTTAGAGGTGGAATGGAACAATCTTAGTTTCAAGATCTAATGGAACGACTTCAAAGTTTCTCATGTTCGGGCAATGTTGATTGTTGGATATGGAACCCGGATCCAAGTGGTGATTTTACAGTTAAATATACTCGAAGATGGCTCGACAACATTATCCTTCCAGCGAATGTCTCGGTGACTCGATGGAATCCTCTTTTCCCTAGAAAAGTGAACATTCTCTGTAGGCGAATGTTTCTAGAATTCCTACTCATTTGAATCTTGTTGCTGGTGACATTGACATCTCGGATGTTTTATGCCCAAAGTGTGGTATCGATCAAGAAGACACTACCCATCTTTTTCTAAAATGCGACGTAGCTTCAGACATATGGAGAGCAATCTTTGCTTGGCTAGGGTCTGTTCCTCTAGATTTGGTCTCGATAAATGACCTTTTTCCTTTAGATTGATAACAGCCATATGGTGGCTAACAAAAAGAAGGGTTTTGAAGCTATATGTCTCATTACATGTTGGTATATTTGGAGATTTCGGAATGCTACCATCTTTCAAAATGGTCACCCGCGGAAAGATGAAATAGTTGATTCGATAAAGGAAATTTCATTTTTATAGATTTGTAGAAAATTTGGTTCTAATTGGACTAAGTGGCTTATAGAACCTATTTAAGAGGTTGTATTATTATCTAGCTTCTGGCTAGCGTTTTTCTCTTTTAATTGAAATTAGCCGTTTCAAAAAAAATATATAAAAAAAATAACGTGTTTTGAACATGATAATAAAATCAACGTAGAAAACTTAATTTATAGAACAAGTAAACGGGTCCACTCATGAAGCAAAATTTGAAACATTCTTTGACTAGTTTTGATGGTACGTCAATCAAGATTACTTCTTCTAACATGATGATATATACCATTGATAAAATAAATTGAAGTTCTAATTAGTATTTGGAGCTGGAACAATTAGCTGAATATATATAGAGCTCCGATCCTATCAAGAATAAAAAAAAGAAAAGTACGTTTTTTTAAATAGTGTTTGGCGAGATAGGTTAAATGAACTGAAATCCACAACTTACAAGGTATTTGAGGAATTTTGTTGATCAAAATTTCATTAAACTAGCAAGTAACTAGGAAAAACATATATATATGAGCAAAAGTTTCTCATTCATACTAAAATTCAAGTGAACGACCTAGGTTTATTTTCGTTGATAAAACTAATTTTGTTTGGCCGATTTCGGAAAGTATCACCTTTGTTCCTGGCTTGTAGGTTTAAGATTTATGTACATATTCGCGGTTTGAGATATATATTGCAAATTTGCAATTGCCAAGTAGAGAAATACTACTATTCTTTTTAAAACATAATGGACTCTTCGTACATACGTGTGTGTTTCAACTTTGATGTCAACATCCTACGGACCGTACGCTTGCACCCACCAAATTGGCACTTGCCGACATGTGAGTCCCACTCAATATTAACGTTCACTTATAAATTTGGCAACTCTTCTGGAATGCCGTATCGGTACGGATAGACTCGGAACTCATGGCCCATTTTTTTTATTCTTTTTATTCGTTAGTTTTTGTCTTACACAACCAATAAAAACTAGAAATATTCAACTAGTAATATTTTAAAGGGATACACTATTGAAACCCTCCCTATGATGTCAAATCATAAGAAATATTCCCTTTGTCCCCCCACTTTTTTCAGTACAACACAGTTTTTGTTAGTTTTGTTCGTATTTACGACAGCTTTTTAAGCGTTTGGCTATTAAACTTTATATTTTGTTCAAGATTTTCGCGCTTATACTTTGATATAAACAAAATTATAAAAATAAAAAAAAATAATAATAAAAAAACTAGAGGGTCCTAATAAAAAACTAGGTACCGTCCTAATAACACATCCCTATTTTAAATCCTATAAGTTTGACCAAGTCTCTCACATTGGTCAGGTTCGGTAAGCTTGTCTGGTTGTTTTATACGGCCAAACCATATTCACAACTTGGGATATTTAAATGTAATGGACTAATGGTACGGTAGCTATGTTGGATACATATCCATGCACATACGTGTATGTACCTAAACTTATATAGTTTAATGTTCTCATATAGAATATAGGATACTAGTTGATTTAGTTTATCTATAACGAAACACAACCTTCATTTGGCATAAACAATTTAAAGAAATATACAAAACTTTTCAAATGTTTAGAATAAAGCTTAGATAGTGAAAAGACTTTCATTGTAGATTTATTTTGAGATAATCATGTATTTAAATTATATTATAGGGTCAATTGCATATATACCCACTAAAACTTGCATATTTGCATATATACCAAAAACATGCTTAATTTGCATTGTAAATCATGCATTAAAAATTTGTATTTTGGATAAATATGCAAGTTTTTAAGTTTTAGTGAGTATATATGCAATTCTCCCAATATTATATTATATTAAGAGCTAAAAGAGAAATTGTTACTATAACTGAATTTTGAATATAACTTTGTGGTTCAAAATTAAATACTTATTATTGATGACCAAAGGACTTGTGTCACAATGGTACACATGTATCATCAAATTTTTGCAGGTTTAAGTCTCATTTAAGACGTGTGAAATTGATTGTAATTAATATTGTGTGAGATAAATAGTTGTCATTGAAAAAAAAAATTAAAAAAAAAATTGATCCATCCGTTCGAGAAACAGCCATAAATCTAAACATGAGTCTAGTAATTCAAATTATCTTCCAATAAATTAATGAATATAAACAAATTAAATAAACAATAAAAAACGATTTTAAGAAAGGACAATACACTATCAATTTTATAAGTACAACTTGCGGGTGCACGGACAATAATCTTCCAAGAAAAAAACGTCATTAGAGCCCGTTTGATTCTTCTTAGTGGATCTACCACTTATAGGTATTAATAAATCAAAAACATATAAATAAAGAACTAGTAGACCCTCCTTCACACTAAACATTGGCTTTTTAAAATCTAGTAATTATGTATCCAAATGCCGTAATTAACTCCAATTAACTAATGACCGATCAATCAATTAAAATATAATCCTATGATTATGAGTACTAGTTATAAGTTTATTTTAAAATTTTAGTTTAATGTATGAATATATAAAAATTTACTCGTGTTTAATTCTTTAATGTTTTGTAATTGCAATATAAGGACAATTAATAATTATGCACGATTTTTTACATTTTTTTTTATTATTATATTAATATCCATTAGTATATTGTAAATGTTTTGTTGGATGTAAGATTTAAATTTGTTTAACTGACATAAATATTGAGCTTGACATTGTTGTTTAAATTTAACTATTAATATCATGTTGCACATAATATGCGAGTTGAATAGCACATAATGACCTTTGATGAAGTTAAAATATATATTTTTTAAAGTGTTTCTCTGAAGATCCTTATATAAACCTTAAATAAGAATTACAGGAGGCGTTGTATGATCATGTATATTAATTTTCATATCACTATAACCCAAGCTTACATTTGATATTTATATTCCCGTTAAAAATAATTGAGCCATATTTTATTTTCAAAACCGTGTATGCATGTGTTAAACTTATAAAAACGAATAACATGAATTATTATTGAATGCATATAGTAATTATTTTTTCCGCATATTATTACTTAAACTCATAAAGAGGAATAAAATGAGTTTTTCGTATACGTACAACCTCGTGTATTTATTTACATACACAATAACTCGTACTTTCATTTTGATATTTATAATCATGTGCAAATACATGTTGTATTTTTAAAACAACATATATGTTGTTTGTTTTCATATCTCGATGAGACGGTTCAACTAAGCGAAAGATGTTCACAATTCTTAGAAATGAACTGCCACACAAAGAGAAAGATCCATGTTGCTTCACTCTCCCTTGCTTGATCGGGAATCTTAACATGTGTAACGCCTTAGCTGATCTTGGAGCAAGCATTAGCATAATTCCTCGTTCAATGTTCCTACGCATGGGAATCGAAAATCTTAAGCCGGCAAAAATGAAAATAAGATGGCCGATCGATCCATGCAATCACCTTTGGGGATCGTAGAAAACGTATTGGTAAAATTCAACAAGTGCCTCTTCCCAGTGGATTTCGTTATTCTAGATATTCCCGAAGATAACAGGATACCTATCATTCTTGGTAGACACATGCTCGCTACTGCCCATACAAAAGTGGATGTCTTTGCTCGAAAGATGACACTTGAAGCCAATGGGGAAATTGAGACATTCAGATCAAATGAACTCCTTTCCATCCCTCCTATTGGCGATTTTGGTGATGCGTTGGAAGAATTTCTTAGTGATGCCCTAAAGGCCCCTTCAAATCTTGGCGATATCGCTTCGGGAAAAGATTTTGATGTGTTTGTTAACTTTAAAGAAGAAGATAGTTTGGGGTCGGTCTTGGCCGATTTTTCTAGTGACATCGACATGGTCTATTGGCACGGCAATTCGAAAAGACTTTTCACAATCGACCAACCTAAGTTTCTAAATGGGAACTCGAATCCATCACAGGAACCCTATAACCTGAAAATTTCATGCAAGATTGGGTTCATTGACTTCCATCCCTTCATCGACACAAATTCCCCGGTAAACATCATATCGAAGGAATGTTGCAACCAAGTTATGGTGAAAGAACTAGAGTATAAAGGGAACAATTTCCTATGGATTGCAAAAAAACTTTCATGTCTTTGTTGGAACACATTCATTTTTGGTCGATTTTCTGGTATTGGATGACACTAGCGAGTTCGTAGAGGATGGACTCACCGGGGTAATTTTCGGGAAACCCTTTCAAGAACTATTTGGGCTAGATAAGAATGAGAAGGAAGGGCTAGTGTGGTTAAAGAATGGCGTTAAAACAGTTTTTAGAATGTCAAGAATTGTTAAGAACTTTAAAAATTGGACGAAGAAGCAATTAAGCCATGCTCGGCCCTTTGCTTGACATAATGCGACGAAGATAAGGCCAAAGGAATTGACCACGTGCCAAAAAGATAATTTTTTTTATTTGGGGTGTTTAGAACTTGGCGCGGACTATAAGCGGGACGAGAATCTCATCAGTTGGATTCAACATGGGGATTTCCATATCCACAAAATGACAAACAAACATTTATAGCCCATGGCCTTGAGTCTAACTTAAAGACTCGTAAATAAATAAAAGTGCTCTTTCGGGAGACAACCCGAATTATCAATTTTACTTGTTTTATTTCCATTTCTGTTGGGTTTTGTGTTTTTAAGTATTTTTCAGGAAATCGGAGAAGTTGCTGCAGCAGCCTGAACTGGGACCTGATCTGTCCACAGTTACGGCATAACTCATTCCAATGGTTAAGCCGTAACACACCCCCAGTAGCTATCTCTCTAGAGCATTTCCAATTACGGCGTAATCCCATGCAATGGTGCTGCAGGTTTTACTGACCAGGTTTTAATATTTATATTGTCTCATCATACCTATGGTTACACCCTAATGCACTAAGGGCAATACGTTGTGTGTAGTGTAGTATTCAAGAAAGAAGTAGATCCCAAGAAGCTATGTGTGCGGATTTAAACTAAGTCTATGTGTCACATATTTTAATAGATTTTAAGGGATGAAATGGTTAATTAACTACTAAGACAAGAAAATAAGAAAGCAAATAAAGGCAAGGGTTGTGATCAATAGGGGAGAAGTGTGCTAACCTAGTTATTCATCCTATCAAGCTAAGTTCATGTTTAATTACTTCCAATTACTTCAAGTGGGGTCAAAGTCGCTAGAACAGCATTTGGTCAGTTCGTCCTAACCTATCAACAAAGGGTTCCACTGGAGATGTCAGGTGACCCGTCGAAAGTCCAGTTGTTCTTAGTCCCCTAAGCCAAGTCATTAAGTACCGCTACATGCAAGATTTGTAGTAATGAGTGCCCGGGCGCTAAGATGCGCATATAATGCGTTCGGGGTCAAAGGAACTTCCTTTTCGTCGAGCAAGTTTTTCAACACCCTAGGCAAAGAACCTAATCATTGTAGTGTAGTATTGGGTAAGCCTCGGGTATTGATATCGTTCTCTAGGGAATAGGAATGCTAGTGAGAGATGTACTACGCTAAGGTTTGAGGTTGAGGAAGATTATTTTTTTATCATTTTTATATTTTTTTATAAAGCTAGGGTAAAATCTCGGGGTTTGGATTTGGAGGTTTGGTACTTCTACCGATTACTTATACTATCTAGTTATCTAAACTAAGGGGTAATCTATGTCTATTGATGTGTGCTCGTATGATGATTAAAAATGTGTCTACCTAGATACTTGTTAGGAATTAGAAATTCCATAGTGAAGTGTCGGTCACCCCAAATATTATCTAGCATAAGTTAGCTCGTAGACTTGTAGTTATTTACGTTGTTTTGTAGTTAATTAGTTAATTATTAGCGTAGAATAGTTTAGTGTAACACCGTGGAGGAAGGACGGGTCTTTACCCATTGTATGCCTGATCCACAATCCGATAGGAGGACGTAGTATTTGTAACTATAAATACCCCTTCCATCCTTGGAAGGGGTGGTGCTTCTCATAATCTAACCTTGCATTTTTCTAAAGCAAGTCTCTACCAAGAACACCCTCTTATCTTTCTCTCTCTAAAATGGCTAACATGTATTTCCATCATCCAAGACCACCTGAATCATCAAACAACACAATATTTACGATCCTACAATTGGCATCAGAGCCTAGGTTCTGTTGTTTTGATGATTGGTATGGCTTTTTATACGGTTTTTGTATGCGGTTTTGTTGATTCTTGTATGCGGTTTGTGTAGTTTTGTTGTGGTTTGATCTTTGTAAAATGGTCGATTAGTATGGTCAACTGGTAAATTTCTTGGTCAGCGGGTCATCTTGTGCACTCCTTATGAGTTTTCTAGGTGTCAATGAATCGGGTCATATTTAGAGGTCAAAACAGTCTTAAAGGCATCTTGTTGGCGAGTTTAGGTTACCTTTGAAGATGGTCGAAAATCTTAGTCGGAAAACTTCGCGGAAAATGTCAAAAAGAAGCGACTTGTGTTACTGAAATAATCATAGCGACTTGTCTTTACAAGTCGTAGCGACTTGACAAGTAGCGACTTGTCTGAACTGAAAGGAGATGAAGATGATGATTCGTCAAATGACTCACGACCACAAGACCAACACCAATTACCATTAAACTCGACCTCTGTCTCAAAACATCATCGATACAACAACAACTAAAACTTGAACAGAACCACGACCACATCTCAAGACCATGACTCGAAACAAACTAAACAAATGATGCTCAAAACATGTATCTAAAGCTTAACTGGTTTTATATCATCTACTTTGGATCCTCGTTATCATTTCATGATAATTCAAAGAGATTATATTGACATCAAAGGTCACTTATCACAAAACTATCATCTTGGATCCTAAATGAAAGAACAATGAAACAACAAGACTCAAAGATTAATGGTAATAATGATATGATCTCGATTTTTATGTGGGCAAAGTTTTCTCCAAGACCTTTTCTGAATCTTAACACCCACAAAGGATACCATCATTGATCTAAGCCGATGAAGCCTTGCCTCTTTTTTCCTCTATGAACATAATAAAATAAACTTAACAATCATGTTAATTTATTTTATTGGCTCGGCTATGTGCTCATACCATGACTTAAAACATGTATTACTTATGATCTCAGTGTGGTGTTCAAAATATAATGGCCTAAAATCATTCGAAGTGATTCAAACCACATCATCATAGATCTAAGTTATTAAATGCATATTCTTAATCTACACTTCCTGGTTATGTCCGAACACCACATGTAAAGGGAACAACGATATTGAATCATTTGCTACCTTTACCCACGTTCGTTGGTTCAATGAAACATAAAGGCACACGAAAACTACATCTAATACCTACATGAGAACAGTCTTGCAAGATCTCTTGCCCTCTTCTCTCTCGAAGCCATCCCTGTGGCTGAGAATAGTTGAAACTGATTCAAAACCTCCTAGCCAACCCTGTGGCGAGGTTATTGTTATCATTGTATTGAGAGATAAGTGTGTGATATGTGTAAATGATGTGAGCATTTTTAGGGTTAGTGGTGTATATTAACTAATGGGGGCGGATCATTAAGGAGTGTTTTTAGGGTTTGTTGGTGAGAGGTGTTACCCAAATAAAGGAAGAAGCGAACTTAATATGAGAATTTTTAGGGTTATGTGGGATTAGTGCGTTTTTATATCCTGATATTTAGGGTATGGGTTGTATTGAATCTTCTTTCTTTGATGTCTTGGGCCTTTTGCAGATCACGTGGGCCGATTGATTATGGAACTTGTGTGGATCATGGGTTTTATTTGGAGCGTTGCAATGGTCATGGATGGGTGTATAATTGTTTTAATTGGGCCTTATCACTCATGGACGTATGATGTGATTGATATCAATAGATGGGCCGAATATTTGATCATTGAATCTAATGATGTGAGAATATATTTGTTATCATCCATCTAGCATACATTTTACTTGGCGTTGGGCTTCAGCGTTACTTGGGTCATTTAATAATGGACCAAGTAGTTTAGTGCTTAATTGGATCGGGTTGTGTGAAATTGGATATTTATCGATCGGGCGGTCGTTGGATATGGGTACATGCTCATGAATTTGAATTTATGGCTTATGATAATTTTTGGGGCTGCGAGATCATGAGACTTGCTGATGAGATTTGATTGGTTATGAGTGTTGATGATGAAATTTGGTATGATGATGAGTTTTGTTGTGGTATGAGGGTTGATACTTTGGTATATACATTTTCATGGAAGATATTATGTCTCGGCTTGAATTGATATTAGAACTAGGGTGACTTCGGGATTGGTTGGACAATATCTCTTATTTAGATTTCAAGAGAGGTTTTTCCGGGCGCGTTTACTTATTTCGTCTTCTTTCTTTCTACCCTTCCGCGAAGATGACTTGTTTGGGCATTTATAGAGTGTGATAAAGACTTGGGTATTTAATTACGGCCGGTGATTCTTTCTCGCTTAACCCACAACGTAACTATCACTTGTGTCTCATTCGCTTGAGAATGTCAAGAGGTTTTGTACATTGGGTACACCGTTTCTTCTTCACAAAGGATTAGTACAAGTTTAAGTAACAAATCTGGGGAATTATACTTCATGATCAAGTTTGGTATATAGGGTTTACTTCACCGAGGGAGGTCACAACATTAGCCTGACGGAATGTATGAATGATGTGTTTACCAAAGTGTTTATTGGATGGTTGATGATAATGTTGATGTTGGAAAATGAACCGCTGAAGAACAGCTGCGTGTTCTCCTAAAACAGATACTCACCGAAACCAAAGTTGTCATAACACATTCAAACTGACATTGTTTACGGTTTTGTCTTTATTTTGTAAAATCCCGCGAAAGAATCTATTTCTCGGTTTAATTCATAGACTTGTAAAATCCCGTGACAATGAAAACATCCCGATTAAAGTAATGTGTGTTTCCGGATCTATCTTACGGTTTATTCTTGGTTTTGTAAATCCCGCGAAAGAAACTATTTCTCGGTTTAAACCATAGAGTTGTAAAATCCGTAATGACGGAACCATCCTGGAGAAAAGGAAAGCGTATTTCGGGATCTTATCTGAA
>OU343225.1:161709217-161811298 GCA_910596185.1 Chrysanthemum makinoi | reverse complement strand
AATGTCTTCTTACCCCTTCGATGAAGTTTTTGAACCTAATCCGGCTCTAGACTGGATGATTCTATCATGGAAGAAATTGAAGCTTATTTGATTCCATCTGCCACCGGAAATTGATTATGCCGAGATTGACATCGAAGGAGATATTCGCTTGATTGAAAAAATGTTTTACTGGATTCTATATCCCTTGGAAGAAAAAGTTATTAAAGAAGTCAAGCCTCTCTTAATCCTTCGAGCCCTGAGCTCAAGGATTATTCTTATATCGATCACTTTCTCGAGGAGTTCACCATGAACTTGCTCCCACCGACATTCTTTCAAATGAAGAAAATGAATATGATCCATTTTCCTTACCCAAGCAGAAAAGGAAGTAAAGATTTCGAATAATGAGCTTGTTGATATTGAGGTCCAATTATTTTTATCCGAGAGTAATTCCTTTTCTCGTGTGAGGATTTTCAATGATGATACGTTGATCTCGTTCCTTTCCGAGGACAAGATTTTTAACCCTGGGATACTCATCGAAGAGGACATTCTTAAAACAAAAGTTAATCGGAAAAAGGATCCTCTCTTGGATGCCTTCATGTTTGAGCCTTCAAGAAACATTTCTTTGTACCACGGACTCCCTTCTTCAATGGAGTATTCTTATTGTGATTCATCATTCCTTCGTCCGCCCGCAAAACCACCGGATAATGGATCACTCTTTCTTGATAAACCTTTTGTAAGTTTGGGAGGAATTATCGCATTTGTGCTTGAGCCCGCCATTTTCTTTCCCAACCCACCGCTCTCTTTCCTCCGGAGAGGATACCATCTTTGATCCGTATCCTTCCATTTTCTTTCCCAAGGACAAATGAATCGGGGACCCAGTCAGCTGGCCGATCAAGTGATCACAAACAAGAGTCATGGGAGGCACCCCATGCTTATCCTTCTATCTTCTATTTTCTAATAAGACGGAAGTGGGTTAGCTCTTCAGATTTCATTTATTGTTTCAGGATATTGTTAGATTTTTTCTGAGGCGAAGACTATCGCTGGCAGCAAATCTACTGAAGCGCCCAATCCACCCAAATCCGATACCCTTGCCTTTAAACATTGAGGGACAATGTTTCGTTTAGTTCCAGTTGGGTAAACCTTCGATTTCATTTGACCCAAGACTTCTGCTTATTTTTGTCGTGAATTAACCCCGCTTTTCCTTAGAAAATGAAAAATTTGTGCAAAAAATGCAAAAATTTTAAAATTTTGTAAGCTTTTGCTAGTTTTATAATTGAAAAGTCTTTGCGAGTTTCTTAGAAGTTACTTTTAAATATGCTCTTGAAATAGTCTTTGCATTGCTTAGACAAGAGGCTATAAAATGCGATTCTAGCTCACAAGGCCAAGAATTTGCAAGTCTCCCTAAGTGATTTTAAATATGCTAAGCTTAAACAAGAATTTGCTAATTTCTAATAAGTGACTTTAAAAATGCGAGACTTGAGATTATTTGACGAAGCATTTGCTTAGTTAATATATGTTTTGACACCTTGTTGACTTTCACTGGTAAGGGGAATGGAATTCACACTGACCGGGCGCTTGAGCCCCAGCTTGTTCCCTTAACCATAGATAATTAAATTATCGCTAAGCATCCGCGATCTCATTATTTGGGATTTTAAATTTATGGAGATCGAGGAATGATAGAGTTACTTATGAGTTTAGATGCTAATCGTGGAGTAGTTGGTTCTCTTTAGAGCCCATCGAAGGTACTTATGGCTTTTTGTTCCTACAAAATTGTTTCATCCCATATCTGTGAATAAATAATTAGAGATGTCGAGTTTTGGCTTATAGTTAGTTCTTTATTCTTCTTTAGAGAATCCTTGCCCATGAGAGTTGTAACACACAGGTAACATCGTTGCGTGTAATAGACAACTGGATTCTCGATAGTTTGCTCTATTGTTTCTTTGTTATTAAAGCAGAGGATTCGAGTTTCACAAAAATTACACATGAAATAAAGCCCAAATGTATTAAAGTTGAAAAATCCAAAGCCATAAAAGTTTTCTATATCCGACGGTACCCCCGTTGTCATGGACTTCTAAAGAGGTTGAGGAAAATCCAAAGTCATAATAAGACTTGAGCAAAACGGTAACTCAAGAGTAGTGGTTGAAAAGACCAAGGGCCTAAATTGCAAAAATGCAAATGTGCTGAAATAAGTGTTAAGCCATACTTTGAATCCGGGAGATATCTCCTAAATCGCAAGGAAATTAGGACCTTGATGTGGACCTCATTCTTGTATGCAATGGTTTTCGAGGGAAGGTGGATAACCATTAGCGACTTAGCTTTATATCTTTATCGAATAAAAGTTATAAACGAGAAACTTGAAGAAATTCATTTCTCACAAAAATAAAAAATCTAGAGGAAAATAGGAAAATAGGAGCAAAAGGTAATTACACAAGTAACTTCCATGGGTAGTGTTAGCATCTAGAGTCATATTTAACAATGATTTCGATTTCACGCTTAGTTTGGGACTTGTGAAAATCGGGACTGATGTATTCTATCCAGATGGTCACTTCATGTTTGTTTTTACTGCGATCCTAACGTGTCGTTTGAAAAATGTTGGAGTTATTGATTGACATGAAAGTTCAACAAACCGTCACTCATAATCAGAATGTGCTTAATCGTAATATCTATATGTGAAGTAAAAGGTAAACGGGGCGTTTCTAGAATTAAGGGTTCTTAATCTCTTTTGAGGAATCTTTGCTACTTCTTCATAGGTTTAGTAGAAAGAGATTCAAAATCCTTGGTTTTAGAAGTGTGAGTTGATTGATTATGCGTGGGACACGACAATGGTCTCGTCTGGGGTATTTTGATATGTGCTAAAACACATATCATTTCTTTATCAAATAAAACCCAAAATAACCAAAGAGCCTTATCTAATAGTTTTGTTTTCTTGAGTTTATGCATGTGAGTACGGATATGTCAAAACGCCAAAAAGATAAACCAAACGACAAAACCCAAGCACAAGAGATAAAGAGTGCTAGAGCTGAGCCGGAAGGTCAGAATTATGCTTTTGGGAAGATTTCTACTCTCTGAGGATGATTTCTGAAAGATATGATCAACTTTACAGAATTGTCAGAATCAGTCCCTGAACTTTCATCAATTGGCAGAATATACCCTTGAAGTTTCAGAATTTACATAATCAGTCCTTGCTTATTTGAAGAATGACAAGAATGGCCCTTGGATCACTTTTCAGAATTTACATGATTGATCCCTAAATTACACATGGATCCAATATTCATCCTAAAATAACCTTGGTCCATTAATATTACCCAAAAGCCCAATCTCACCCACGGTCCAATTTCCTATACCCGGCCCAAGCTAAACTTAACCCGGTCCACCCATTAAACCCGGTCAACAAACCCTTAATACCCGGTCAAACATAATCGAAATATATTAAAAAAACCCAAAAACCAAACCCGCCAAAAATTACCCCCATTTACCCAACGAACCATGAACCCTAAAATACCATTTTGCTCAATTCGCCAAATTAGCCAAAATTGAGGGTAAGAAATGTACTTTCTGACATATCCTGACACATGGAGAATGCCAGGTATAATCCACATCTCACCCTTGCTCCTGATTGGCTACACATACGTGGGATTGTCAAATCAAAGGCTGTGATGAAAGGATGATTGATGGGGATTGATCTAAAGGCTGAGATACATCAAGAGAAAGCACAGAATTCCTTCTGGATCTTTCCAAGAGCTCAAGACGTGGCTATAAATATCCCTCCTCATTCACAGTTGTTCTGACCTTTCCTTTTTCTCTTTTCAGTAGCTTATTGTAATTTTTCATTCAGTTTTAATGTTTTTATGTTATTCTCAGCTTTTGTAATCTACTCTTGTACTCAGTTTTTAAATATTAATGAAATTCTGTTTTCCTCTTAAATCATTGTTTCAGTTCTTAATACTTTTAATCTCGATTACTAGTTATTGTTACTTAACAGCCTTATCTTAAAAGTTATTTTGCTTGTTCTTGTTCTTAATAAAAAATACAAAAAAATTAGAAAAAATAGTTGAAAAATAAAAAAAAAATATCATCAAGCTTCTTTTAAGCTTATCAAAGCCTTGCTACTGTTTCATTGAGCTCATATAAGCTTTATATAGCTTATTGTGAGTTTATATTTGTGTTCTAAAACTATTTCAAACAAATTCTCAAAATCAGTCAACCAAAGTCAACTGTGCAGAAAATGGAATTGAATGGGTTTATCTGCTGATATGGAGTTGGATATGGGGTGATTCTGAGTTGGATTTGGGTTGAGATCAGTTAGGTAGTGGTAATTTGTGTTGTCTATCAAGCCATCGTGGCTGGACCTTTGTGAGTACTCATTCCATTTTCTGCTATTACTTTAGTTTAGCTTAATATTAGTTAGATCTGTCTTATTCTAGTATAATTTCAGTAGTTTAAATTGTTAGTTTAGCCTAAATCTATTGTTGTTAGTATTTCTCAAGTCTGCTTTATTTCTATTTTAGTTATTCATTATAACTCATTTCAGATTTAGTATTATTTAGGTGTGAAGGTTAGTGCATTTAGTAGTAATTACACATAGGTAATATAGATATATCATAGTTGAGGATCAGATCAGTGTTTAAGAAGTGTGAGAATCAAATCAGTGTCTTAAACTAGTGTGTGGTATAAGCTGCAATTTGGAGTTTAGAGCTCTTCAGTGGTTAGATTTGTTAAGGTTAGTCTCATTTAGGTTAATTGAATTAAATTTTGTCACTCATTTTCACTTCAGATTAGAAATAGTCAAAATCATTTGAATTTGGCTCATATAAATGCATCTGTTAGTATAGAATTCATTATGTTAAACCTAAGATATATCAACCTTATCACAAATACCCATTTACCGAACACAAGTATACCACGTTAATCCCCTTTTATCATGTAAACCTTATCACACAAATACCCCGCAAACCACGAAGAACACGTTACACAAACAGTTATGCGTAAATAAGAAGCAAGAAAGATTAAGATGAGAGATGGTGACGTGAATGATGTTATGCGTGTATGTTTAGAGAGATAAAGGAAAGAAGAAAGATGAAAACAATAAGTTGTATATTGCTTCAAAGGAAAACACACACACACACACACAAGCACACCCCTCAAATGACATATACTGAGGGTATTTATAGTAAGAGAGATGATGCCCTAAGGTTTGGCTATGGGTCATGAGATGGGCTTGGACATAGATTGGGTTACATGAACTTATACAAGGCTAGCTTAAATAAATGTCTAACCATTTAGCTTAGCCCAATCCATGAGCCCTTTGACTATTCTAGCACGATATCTAACACATGTTACAAAGTTCCTAAATGAATGACCATCACTTCTAATAAAAACTATTAAGGCTAAAAATCTCCCCCCTAAGGGGTGGTCACCAAATGATGCTCCACTCTTGATTAGGTCTTTACTTTTCTTGAGCTTGAACTTTTTGTAGATATAGAATAGTCTTGATTCTTTGTTCCTTCATGCTTTGTGATCGATAATGTGTTGTTCATATGTCAACTTCTCGTTGGTTTGTATCTCCACGCCTTTCTCCACCATGCTCACACTTCTATTTGACTTTGAAGTTCTGATGAGATGAAGTTCTCTAGACTTTAAACTTTGTAGATTCTTTGACATTGACAAAGAATCATCTTTAACTTTGTGTTCCATTTGATT
This sequence comes from Chrysanthemum makinoi, assembly GCA_910596185.1. NCBI lineage: Eukaryota > Viridiplantae > Streptophyta > Magnoliopsida > Asterales > Asteraceae > Chrysanthemum > Chrysanthemum makinoi. The sequence goes on along the minus strand of OU343225.1, from coordinate 161,805,619 downwards.
TTGATGAGAACTTTCATGTGTTGTTGGCATGAGCATGTGGATAGTCTGCACGATCAATCCGGCCCTGAGCTTCCATAAGAAGAAAACATAAAAAAGTTAGTAAGCGGATTCCGCACTTACAAGTTTGAATTTCGAGGGTGTTAACAAAGATAGTGTGAAAACACATTCTAATTCTCACAAAGGCCGCTCGAATCCGAGTCCCACAAGTGAGATAACGCGATGTATCGAAGTACATCTATAGTTCAGATGAGTCGCTGAGGTACATCAAGCATCACCCCACAATCAGACCGCTTGAGACACACTGCTTAATCCACGAGGAGTTACCGAAGTGACACCGCCGTGGCGCTTGATGTTGACTCCGCAGGAATTTCCATTCAATCATCAAGATCACGTAAGTGAAACTTCATAAATGTTCTCGGGCAGATAGCTAAGATCCCGTGATAGGAATCTAGAATATATCACTTGTGTCCTTAATGATGAACAACAAGCGATGTCATGACATGTGTTCCTATGAGATCTTTTGATGAATCTCGTGGCTCTAGACTCAATTTGTGCATTTTGGTTTTTCCCGAGCGAGACTAGTGAGAGGGTCTCCTTCTTCAAGATCAACCATCTCTAAGAAAGTCGATAGATTATGTAGGGTTCCCAGTGAGAATGAAACAAATCCCTTTTAAGAGGAATTGAGTGGCAAGAAGGTTTAGTGCAAGCGCCACTAGGTCCATGACGCCTTTGTCTTCAATACTACGCCATCTAAGTGACAACCAAGAGTGCATGTATTGAACCCTGTTTCTACCCTAAGGTTGAATATGGAGGGCTATTTCTTTTCACCCTTTACATTGCTTTTCTTTTTAATTCTTCAACCCCCTTCTTTCTCCTTTCTCACATTACTCCTTTTTTCAATCATACCTAAGGACTTCTAATGCTAAACTATTTGTGATGTCCTTGGTTGATCCTCCGCTCTAGCGGATCATAGGACTAATTTCCTATCCTTAGTCACCTTATAACTCCAAGGATCTGCCCCATGTTGCCATAAAACCATTTTTCTTGAAAATCTCACAGAATGTTTATGATAGAAAACATGTTTGAGACACTCCGCGAAGTTTTTATATTTTCAAACACTCCCCTTCACATGTGCTTATGAGTTTTAACAAAAATCTGCACATCGAGGGTAGAGTTTGCACTTTTGAATTGATCGACTTTCAATAGACAAGATCGATTCAGACATCGCTTACATCACTAGTGAACTAGCTTGAAATTATTACCCGTACCGTCAAGTCCAAAGAAAGTTTCTCGAAATGGTACATTCTACTTAGACAAGTCCTATTCGAAACACGCTTACATCACCGTTAGACCACTTGAAATTATTACCCGCCCAGAACAAGTCTTTTCGAAAATCGACTTTATATTATCACAATTCATTGGTTACGATCGAGTCGAGCTCATTTGAGATTCAACCAAATGATCATAAAACATTTTGATCACATTTTAATCATGTTTCTCCCTCAAAAAATAGCATATCCATGATGTTTTTGAAACAAAATGATTAAAAGATATGTTTTTCGGAAAGCATTTGGAGAGAAACCGATTTAGCATGAATTTTGAACAATTTTGGTTTAATACTCCCTTAAAGAAAAGCATATATTTTCATACGTAAAATTTAGAATCAATTAAGTGGTTTAGGGAGTTATCTTGGTACCAAATTTGAGAGATTTTGAAAAATATTTTTGAAAAATTTCGAATCAATGGTACGCAAGATGAAGATTTAAAAAATCTTTTGAAGATATTGAAGAAGAATTATCTTCATTTGATTTAGGATAAGTGCTCGGTATTTATGAAAATCGATTTTATGTAGCACTTTACCTTTCTTTAAAGATCGGGTTATAGTCTCAAGTAATCAGAAGTTATTATATTTTAGGAATAGTGCTTGAAAAGTATTTAAAACCTTTGATTTAGTTAAGCACTTTCCTTTCTTTGAAGTTGGTCCCGAACTGATGTGTTCAAGCCATTATGTTGAAGTCCGGTTGCATCAAGTATACTAAAGCCATTGTAATGAAGAAATTTTAGAAACCATGTTTTGGAAAACATTTAAAGAACTCTCGCCAAGCATCCAGACATATGCCCGTGATCATTGTTGAATGACATTTCTAGAAACGCATTGTAATATCGATTATACAAGAGACATGTCGTGAGAAGAATATTTTTGGATTTTTGGTTTTATATTGTTTTTGTATTTTTTGAAAATTTTCTATTTTTGTATTTTGCTTTTGTTGGTTTTATAAAAAAATGGAAAATCAAAAATAGAAGATGAGAGAATGAGAAGAAGATTTTACGTAATTGGAACCTTCCGATGAGTTGGGTTCAGAGATATTTGAATCACCGCAAACCAAATAAGAAGAGTTTTCACAAATAACAGTGTTAGAAGTACATGTTTCCTCACGCTAGGGTGATCACTATCAACGGTTGTAGTAGATTCGACTTCCTGAACATGATGAGTTTCACTATTATCTGGTTGGAGCAAGTATCAAAATCTTTCCCGCGAATCCATCTAAGACCTATTTTGTTGAAAACTTTGCCCGTTGGTATCCACCTAAGGTAAGATCTAGGAGTTGTTTTCTTATCGATGCAAATGAAGACTCATTTTTGAAAAACTACGCCCTAAAGAGATCCACCTATTAGTTTCCTGTTCATCATGTCAACGGGTTTGTTTCTATTTGGTGTCTTAGTGGATTGTGCCTTGGCATGAGAATTATCTTTCTTGAGATATTGTAAGACACATGCCTCATGATTAATAAAAGACACATTTTTACATGTAGTACGCATAAATTCGATATTCTTGTTTAACAAAGAAATTTTAACTTTGTCACTACATTTTTGGAAATTGATTCTTGTTCAAAAGTCTTAGAATTCCTGTTGTTTTCTAAGGGCATAGCATTTTCTTTAACTAACTACTCTTAGATGCAAGCCAATCCCTAGTCTTTTGTAGAATGTTCCTAGGTAATGGTTTACTACTACTAGTCTTTGAAATCTTGTAAAGTTCATCACCCTAGATGTTGCACCTAGAATTCGCCTTTTTAGTCTCAGGCTTTTTCCTAGCTTCTTCTAGATAGTGATTTTGACCATGTTGTTAGAACCAAATGATTCTTTAACCGATTTTGGTCACATTCCGTGTTATTCCTAGAAATGCCCGTGAAATAACTTTGGTGTATCAAAGAACGCTTTTTCTTTCTCAAAACCGGATAATTTCTTTAATAGGCAAAGTCTCAGGAGGACTGCTTTTTGACAAATCATTTTTTCTCATTGACTTTTGGAGGAAATCAGAAATAGACATTTTGGTTTGAAACCGTTTGGGAACATTTGTTTTCTCCTCACCAATGGTTTTGCAAACTTAGTATCCATAGCCTTTCCTTTTAGACTTTCCAAATTAACTCTCAAAAGATCATTTTGCTCTTGCATGTCCTTGTAGGCACGCCATTCGACAGCTTTGTCATACTTGCATTCCTCGGTTTTTCGATCAAGTCGCTTAAAATAGGACACGCTTTTCAAGTTTTTCAAGAGCTTTTTCATACTTTGAAACGATTGTAGAGGTCTCATGATCGAGTCTTTCATGATCTTCAAATATGTTTGTAAAATAATGGACATGATATCGTAGTCATCACATCTTCAAGAGAGAATCATTCAAATTTTCCAAAATTTTGATGTGTTCAACACTTTCATTAGCTTGCTTTACCTGTGGATTTATGGTCCTTGACAAAGTCACCGCTTTTCTCAAAACGCTTGTTCGAATGAATTACCCTCGCAGACCATTGGCATTCACCGAGGGCAATTTGAGTTTCAAAAATTTTCTTTGTTCATGTCAAAACTAGAGAACCATTGTTTGGAGTAATAGTGGTTTTAGTTTTAATGCAAAGGTCTTGTAGATCCGCAATTCTAGTTTTCACATTGTCTAATATACTTCTTGTTAGGAATTAGAAATTCCAGGTATTAAAGAGTCAGTCACCTCAAGTATATGTATTCGTTAGAAAGCTCGTAGTCGTAGTTATTATAAGTTAAGTAGTATTTAGTTAAGTAACACCGTGGAGGACAGAAGGGTCTTTACCCACTCAGTATGCCCGATCCACCCGATGTGGCGCTTATGTAAGACTATAAATACTCTCTACCTCCCAAGGTAGAGAGTTGGAGCTCATAATAATATCTTTCACTTTCTCTCACTAAGTTCCCTAAACCTCTAACTTTTTCTCTCTAGAATTCCATCTATATGCTACCTTGTGTTAATGTTATGATGTGTATGTGAAAAGTTATATCTTACAATTGGTATCAAGAGCCATGGTTAGATCATATCTTACACATCTTTGGATTTCTAGTGGTTTTTAGGTGGTTTTAAGTTTGAAAAAGTTTAGTGGTTTTAGCATCATTTGATTGATTTCTAGTGTTAAAGTTTCGATTTTGGTTGTACTTTTATGTTTAGAATCATCAAAAGTGTTTAGGTTTTCATTTGTTAAGCTTGAATCATCTTGGTTGGGTTGTTTTTGGATTGAAAAGTGAGGTTTATATGGTTTTTCAAGCTAGCGACTTAGCTCACGGAATAGTTTCTTGGTAGCGACTTGCTTCACATATTTGTAGCGACTTACAGTGTTGGAACTAGCGAGTTAGATCTAGCGAAGTTAAAGTACAAGTAGTGGATTCTCCACTACGGTAGCGATTTGTGGTAGCGACTTGGTCAAGAGCGAGTTGCTCTTTAGCGACTTGTATCTCTAGCTTAACTTGTGTAGCGAATTGTCGCCAAAATTTGGTTAGCTTAACTTTGGTCTCAGAGAGAGTTACTACTTAGCTACTTGTTTTTCTCTTTAGCGACTTGGGACTCTAGCGACTTAGGGGTGTAGCTAATTAAGGGTTAGCGACTTAGTGCATTAATTTCTAGCGACTTAGTGCACTAATTTCTAGCGACTTAGTGCATTATCTTCTAGCGATTTAGTATTTTATCATCTAGAGTCTTGAGTGATTGTTTACGGTTTTCTCTTGATTCAGTAAAATCCCGTGAAAGAATCCATTTTCCGGTTTAATCATAGAGCTATAAAATCCCGTATAATCTGTTAACATGTCTACCAACGTTCCCTCATTATCTCCACAGCTGTTGTCAAGATGTTCAAGCAAATGGTTCGATACTCGTCCCACCCATGCTTGATGAACCGACTACGACTCTTGGGCTCAACGAGATCAGTATTGCCTTGGAAAGGAAAATGGTGTCAACATTCTCAAATCCATTGATGAAGGACCATATCGAATTGAGACGACTAGAGACATACTTGATACTAATGCGATGGTACTCCTTTACGGAATTGACAGACCTAAGATGTATGATGAGCTTGATGATAAGGATGAAAAGAGATTTGATGCGATATCGTGGCTTCAAACATTGTTCTTCAAGGTCTTCCTAAAGACATCTACAAGCTGATCAATCATAACACGATGCTAAGGCGTTTGGGACAATGTTAAGATGCTTCTCTCGTGTTCAATTAACTATGGAAGACAGAGAATCCCAACTCTATGACTAATTTGAGCATTTCAAGATGAAACCAGATGAGAGTGTCTATGAGTACTATGTGAGATTTCATAAGTTAGTTAATGACATGAGGAACATCCGAATGACTATGCCTAACATTCAGTTGAACTCAAAATTTGTGAACAACATGAATCCCTAATGGCACAAGTTTGTTACCGCTGTGAAGCTCACTAAAGGATTGAAGAATACAAACTATGAGCAACTCTATGCCTTCCTCCTTCCGAATGAGAGACATGCTATGTTTGAAAAATTAATTCTCAATCAGTTCAAAACCAACCAGGAAGAGACAAGCTCGTCTAATGACTCTACAACTTTCTACTCAAACATCGGAATCACAACCAAAGCATCACAAGTCATACCCTGGGTAATGGTAATCACAAACTCATTCCTGATCCTATGTTCAAACAAGCTGATGCCGATACTCACGCTGGGTAGCTTCATTAATCAACTAGCTCTTCTCATCATTCAAAACATGAATACTCTCCCACAAACCAACAACAACCTCGAATCGCATCTAACCCACACAATCAAGCCACTATTAAAGATGGAAGGATCGTGGTGCAACCAGACAGAAAGACAAGATGATCGTGGACGAGGTGGAGGAGAGGTTATGTTGGAAACCATAATCGAGGAAGGAATGGTAACCAAGGTCAAACTAAGCTCATCAAATGTTATAACCGTGGTGGAGAGGGACACATTGCAAGGAACTGTACATCTCCAAAGCCCACGAATGCCGATTACTTTCAGAGAGAAGATGTCATCGCTCAAGCTCAGACAATGGTGCTACTCAATGAAGAGGAATTGCTATTTGTGAAGGCAATGCCAAGACCTATGATGCGATGTGGATGAGCGCCTATTCAGAGATAGGTCACAATCATCGAATGCCTTTCAAGTCAGCCGACCGTGATGCATACGACTCGATGTGGATGATGGACCTCACGCACACACACAATTTTATGGCTAGCATTTCTCCAATGGTTTCTCCCAAGGTCTCCTCTACATCACTAGTTGGGCCATCCCATGACAAGCTCATCTCAGAGGTATTAAAACTATATGATGATGTGATGTGCACGATGCATGACAAAGTACAATCAACCGAAACTATTGAATCAAATATTGAAAATATGGGTAATATCAATATTGTCCCATATGATCAATATGTGAAACAAAGTGAAAGTGAAGTTGTACCAAGTGATGCATCTTCGCAAGTCAACAATGACTATGTTTTGTGATGAATACACCGCATGTGCCCCTCGATGATTCCATTATTTCTCAACTAAATGCCTATAAAGAACGTGTTGCTATTTATGAACAACGTGCTAAGTTTGAGTTGACCACTCGTGAGCATGAAATGGATAACCAAGTAAGTACTAATTAGAAAAGTAAGTTTAGAGAAGAAATATTGAAACAAGAATTAAATTCCTTGCAAGAAAAACACTCTAAAACATCTAAACAAAAACAAGAACTTCAAGAAAATGTGAAAATGCTTAAGCAAGAATTTAATGCAAAGAAATCAAAACTCTTGAGAGATTTTTCTAATCTGAAAACTTTGAAAAACAAACTTGAGAACAAGTTGTACATACAATGAAACACCATTCAGACCGCCACATGGTCACTAAACATCGAGTCTTAAGCGATAAGCATAGCATTCCCCTTGTTGAGGAACCTAATCCAGAGGTAATTAAAAAGGCTAGAAATGCTCATAAGGTGCTTTATGATGGTAATGAGATTCTTAAGCCTAGGCGAAACCTAGTTGCTGAGTGCACCGAGGAAGATAAGAAATCAGATGAAGTCACTAGGGAAAGGATGAACAAAAACTAGATGACCCGAAATGCAAAGAGAAAAAGATTATTATCACCCCCCATGACTACAAGAAGGAAAACTGGATTTCCTTGAACATGTTTAAGCCTCAAACTCATTGACCCCAACAAGTGTTCTCGAAAAAGGATATGGACTTGCAAAAAGGTGAAAATCTTGTTGAAAAGAATCCCCCTTGTAGGAAATTCCCTAAAGCGACCGTGTATCCTCCAAATACACCAATGCATTTAGTTCCTAGAACTATTGCCACTAAGAGCAAGACCTTAATCACTCAATATGTTATTCTTCAACTATTTACCGATTTTGAGAAAACTTGTAAGAAAAGGATCACACCCATCGGGATAATCGAAGGGGAAAGGGTTTTGAGCAAATGAAAGAATGTTATTTAACTGAGGTCATGCCTTTCTTTAAACAACTAAAAGATCATTTTGAGAGTCTTCAAACGGGGACAAAATCGATATTAAAGAAATGGAAAAGGAATTTGATGCAATGGTAGTTGAAGTTAGTGATTATGAGCCTGCACTAAAATATAATGAGATTGAGAGGAAGAACTTGCATACCTTAAATGAGACTCTTATTACTGAATGTGTTGCTCAAGATATCTTTTTCACCGCTTCAAATTGCTCTATTAATGCTTCCAAATTTCATGAACTATCTGTGGCCCCGAAAGTCTCCCATGATCGTGTCATTGAGCTTGAAAAAACTAATTCTAAACTAAACGAGAAAATTGAACTAGATGATCACAACAATTTGGTTAAACATTTTTCTAAACTCGAAGTTGAGCATTTTAATTTACAACTAAAATATCAACATCTTAAAGAAAATGTTAAAACTTCAAATGTCAAGACATCGTCAGATGCTCCAGAGTTTGATGCAGCTTTTCAAATTAACAAACGTGATGAACGATTCAAGCTCGCAACGACGAAAGTTGAAAGCCCAAATCTCTCAATTAAAGGGTCAAACGAACAATAAGACAGGCTCCCAAATCCCTCCTCCTTTAGATTCTCACAATTCTCAAACTTTTCATCTTCAAAACTTAGTTGATGCCTTACAAAAGGAAAACGAGAGTTTTCTAGAAGAAAATGAAAAAGTTAAACGACATTTTAAAGAGTTATATGATTCAATGAAAGTCACCCGTGACCAAAACAACGAAAAAATAACGTCTTTACAAAAGGAAATAGAGAATCTAAGAAGTCGTGGAAATGGGAAACCGCCACTTGTTTTCAATAAGAATGTTGTCTCAAAGTCACCCTTAGATCAGAAATACATGACAGCTTAAATATATTCCTCCTCATCTTAGGAATAATGAACATGCTTTTCATGAATACTGTGCTCACCTTAAGGATAGTCTAGAATGTCTCCGTGAGATTGTCGAAGAGGATTTCATTAATAAACCTCTTGATAGTGAAATTAGGTTTGCTTGCCTCCATGCCAAACGATCTCAAGAGTTGCTAGAATGTGTAATTGCCACATGCCCAAAATCCTTAACCTTAGGTGCAAAAGGCAAAGCCGTGATGCCTTGTTCTATGCCTAGTGCCAAGCAGGAAATCCGTTCTATGCCCAGCCTTAAAAAAGGAAACACTAATGTGCCTTCAAGTAGTTCAGATTCCAGATATGTTAGTGCTAAGAAAGTGAACTTTAGTGTGCTTGCAAAAAGCTCAAATCACAGTCTTAAAGTATACACTAATGTGCCTTCTAGTACTTCGTGATCCTTGCACATCAAGTTCAGAATGCAAAATTAGATCAACCAACTAATGTTCCCATTCCTCTACAGAGTAATCGGTGACTTTAAAGCGAAGCAGGTGTCAAAGTCTCAAGACAATACAAGGAATGATAGGACCTTGCAAGCTAAGAATGTGCACTGGAAGAAAGTAGAAGACCAATCTAGGAACGTTAGGCTTGAGTTGAATAAAACGAATCGTGTTGATTCCAGTATTAGCCTTAGGCGCATCAGAATTAATTCAACTGACTACTATTTGCAAACCTTGTAATGTCGCATGCTTGAATTTCTGCTAATCATGAATGTGGTGTGAATGCTTTGTCTAATCTTTGTCAAATGCCCGCTAAAATTGCTAATGCTAATAATCGTGCAAATAAGGCAAAAGGCAAAACGAAAGATTCAAGTAGAAAACAAAGTGGAAACCCACAGAAGAACTTTTATAAAGATAGGTTATTATTGGATACCTTTTGGTCATAAGAATAATCAGCTTTGTTCTCACACTGCTAAGATTATGCCCACTAGAAAATGGATGCCTACCGGTAGAACTATTCCCTTAAGAAATGAACATACTTTGAATAGGCAAATACGCACACCAAAGATTGCATCTATTCCCAATGATTCCATTGCTTCTACTCGATATGGATGTTTCGATTGATGTGGGTGTTCCAACTAATGTTACTAACCAAATGGAACCCATTCTTGCATGGGGATCCTAATTATCCAGTTATCCATTTTGTCTGTTCAACCGCAGATCGTTCAAATCGCTCGTGGTACCGGACTCAGTCGTTCCAAGCATATGACCGAGACCGGTCATGCTCATGAACTTCGTGAGCAAGTTCATCGGGACGGTTAGATTTGGTAATGATCATTTCGGTGCTATTATGGGTTATGGAGATTATGTTGTTGGTGATAGTGTCATCTCGAGAGTCTACTATGTTGAAGGGTTGGGTCATAATCTGTTCTCCGCTGGTCAATTTCGTGACTCGATCTAGAAGTTGCCTCGAAAACATACCGCTTTGTTAGAGATCTTAATGGTAAGGAACTGTTAAAAGGAACTCGTGGGTCAAACCTTTACACCATCTCTATCGATGACATGATGAGGGCTTCTCCAATCTGCTTGTTATCAAAGGCTTCAAAAACAAAGTCATGGTTATGGCACCGTCGTCTCAATCACTTGAACTTCGGCACCATCAACGATCTTTCCCGAAAGGACCTAGTTGTAGGTTTACCTAGACTAAAGTATGAAAAGGATCATCTTTGTTCAGGATGTCAATTGGGAAAAAGCAAGAAATATGCCCATAAACCCAAACCTACTAACTCGCCACGTAAGTCCTTCATATGATTCATATGGACTTATGTGGACCAATGAGGGTACAAAATATCTTTGGGAAGAAATATGTGTTAGTTGTGGTTGATGATTACTCTAGATTCACCTGGGTCAAGTTCATAAGGACAAAGGATGAAACTTCTGATATCATCATCAAACTCATCAAACAACCTGCAGTTCGACTTAACAAAACCGTCGTAATTGTCGAACGACAATGGAACTGAAGTTTGTCAACAAACAACTTAATGAATTCTATGAAAGCGTTGGAATCACTCATCAAAGAAGTATTTCACGAACTCCTCAACAGAACGGTGTAGTTGAAAGATGAAATCGACTCGTTGAAGCCGCTAGAACAATGTTGATTTACTCAAAGGTTCCAATGTTTCTCTGGGCTGAGGCAATCGCCATTGCATGCTATACACAAAATCGTTCCCTAATCCACACCGTATATGGAAAAACTCCATATGAACTTGTCCACAATAGAAAACCTAATCTCTCTTTCCTTCGTGTGTTTGGTGCATTGTGCTATCCAACTAATGAGGGTCAAGACTTAGGGAAACTAAGGGCTAAAGCTGACATTGGAGTATTTGTAGGATATGCACCAAACAAAAGGGATACCGAATCTATAACAAAAGAACCCGAAATATCATGGAAACCATTCACGCTACGCTTGATGAGCCGACCGTCAAATGGCTCTGGACAATCCAGACCCGCACTTCAAGACAATCCCATTGGTTCATCTCTTGTTCCAAACTCTACTCAAGAAACTCCATATGTACCCCATCCAAGATGATGTAAAGAAATTGTTTGATCCTATGTTTGATGAACTATATGATTCAAACACTAATGAGGTAATGATTCTCAAAGAGGATGCTCATATTCCTGAATGAAGTCAATCCTTCGCCTCAATATCTTTAAGTCAAGAAGCACTGCCGCCGATCCTTCATCTCATCAACAAATCATCATTCTTCAAATGTACATCATGGAAATGTTTCTGGCATCAATGATGAAGTTAATCCTTTTGCTACTCCTAAAGATGCTCCGTTTGAAAACATATTTGCTACTCCGAATCATCATCGAACCATCTTCTTCAGAGACATCGACTCGCTACCTCAGCCTCAACAACGCCACATGAACACCTTCAAAATGGACTCACGATCATCCATTAGACAACATCATTGGAAATCCCTCTCCCTCAGACAACCCGAAACAACTTGCAACCGATGCCTTATGGTGCTTCTTCAACTCCGACTCTCTAAGATCGAACCAAAAGATGTTAAAACCGCCATGAATGAAGATAACTGGTTCAATGCCATGCAAGATGAGATTCATGAGTTTGATCGACTTGATGAATAGGAGTTAGTACCGCTCCGTGCTATGATTATAGCTCTCAAATGGATCTTCAAAGTAAAACTTGATGAGCATGGTGATGTGTTGAAAAACAAGGCTCGATTAGTTGCTAAAGGATATCGTCAAGAGGAGGGTATAGACTATGAAGAATCTTTTGCTCCCGCTGTTCGAATCGAGGCAATCGAATCTTTCGCTAACGCCGCTAGTAAGAACATGGTAGTGTATCGATGGATGTAAAGACGGCATTTCGAACGGAGATCTTAAAGAAGTCGCTACGCCACCAACTGAAGGATTTGTGAATCAAGAGCATCCTACTCACGCTTATCGCTGAAGAAGGCTCTCTACGGTTTAAAGCAAGCACCAAGGGCATGGTATGATACATCACAAAGTTTCTTCTATCATCCGGATTCAAAGAAAGGAGCAGTTGATCCTACATTGTTCACCAGAAGTCGTGCAAACATTTAACTCATGTTCAAATTTATGTTGATGATATTATTTTTGCTTCGACCGACCCAATGGAATGTGATCATTTTTCTAATGAAATGAGTTCTAAGTTTCAAATGTCAATGATGGGACAAATGTCGTTTTTCTTGGGATTACAAATTTCACAAAGTCCCCGAGGCATTTTCATAAATCAATCTAAATATGCAACAGAGATTTTAAAGAAATTTGGATTTGATTCATGTGACCCCGTTGACACCCCCATGATTGATCGAACCAAACTAGATGAGGACCACTCAGGATCATGATTGACCAAACAAAATATCGTAGTATGATTGGATCCCCGATGTACCTCACGCCTAGTAGACCGTACATCTTGTTCACGTTTGCATGTGTGCTAGATACCGTGCTAAGCCTACTAAAAAGCACCTTGAAGCGTTAAACGGGTCTTCGGTATCTCCAAGGAACCATCAATATGGGACTATGGTACCCGAAGGACACCGGTATGTCACTAACGGCCTATGCAGATGCCGATCATGCAGGTTGTCAAGATACACGTCGAAGTACATCCGAGGTGCTCGCTTTGGGTGATAAGCTTGTGAGTGGTCTTCAAAGAAGCAAATGAGTACTTCTATTTCTCTACTGAGGTTGAATACATAGCCATGTCATCATGTTGTGCTCAAATCTTATGGATGAGATCTCAATTATCTACTATGGCTTTGAATTCAACAAAATCCCTCCAGATGTGATAATAAAAGTGCTATTGCTCTCTCATGCAACAACGTTCAACACTCAAGAGCAAAGCATATCGACATTCGACATCATTTCATCAGGGAACAAGTGGGAAAAGGTGTGGTGGAACTATATTTTGTGAGGTCGAATATCGTTAGCGGACATCTTCACCAAAGCTCTTCCAAGAGAACGCTTTGAGTTTATTCTTCCACGTCTTGGTTTGAAAAGCCTTCAACCGATATCTCAAACGTCTCGTGAGGAAGACGAGGAGTAAAGGTCTATCTTCATCTATCTCATGTAAATACTTATTCGAAAAACTAAATACAAAATTATAAAACCTTCAAAATCCATAAAAATCTTCAAAATTTGAAAAATCTTCAAAAATATTGTCTTTTGTCATGTGTTTTCTCGATAATATCTACGGTCTTTGTGTCATTCAAAGAATGACACGGACTTTAGATGTTGGTCAATTTAAAAAAAAAAAAAAAATCAAAAATCAAAAATCAAAAAATATTTTTGGGAGAAAGAGAAACAATGGTTTATTGTCATTTTCGTGCAATAACCCGTTTTAAAGAAAGAACAGAGCCATGTTTTACCATGTTTTCAAATTCCATGCTCTGATACTATAACATTTATCTCAATGAAAACTAAATGCTTTGAAAAATAACTCGGTCTCTATTTTTGATAATCATCGACTTATCTCAAAATTTATCCTCAATCAACAACCTATGTCATTGATTGAGGGGAGAATGATTTCAATTAAATTAAAAAGTTATTTGGCATTAAATTGTTTTCAAAAGATGTACATGCATGTTTAACCAATGGAGATTAAAATCTCAACATCGATCCTTATCGCTTAAAACGCTTTCATAATCAAGTCACAATTCTCCTTAAAAGCTTTCAAAATCAATTTAAATCTACAGAGATCACAAATCTCAAATGTTTTAATTATTGTGATCGGGAGAGAAGTTGTGATTTAAATAGGATTTAAACCGATAATTGATAAATGGTTTCTTAAGTGATTAGCATGTTTGCCTCCCCGTAAGTGACAAACGATTTCAAATTTTCCATGCACACATTGAGGGGAAGCATCTATAATTTGAAACGTGATCACTTATCTCAATGTGTTCCTCTAGTATGTGTAAAACTCTTTTCAAACCTCGAGGCACATATTGAGGGGGAGCAAAATCATGAAAATCTCATCCTTCCCAAAATGCTTTATCTACTTGATTCGATTTGGGAAGTGATGTTGATATCTTTAGAAAATGGTAATCAAAGAAGTTAATTCTTTCTCTTGCCTCCGTGTGCAAAACATTTTCAAATACTTGATGCACATGTTGAGGGGAGTTCTCGTTCTAAAAATATCAAAAACAATTCGGGTACAAAATGCTTTGATAATATATCACAAGTATCTCAATTGATTTTCAAATGGTTTTCAATTGGTTCCAACGGCAGATGAACAATACCAAAAGACCGACCAACTTTACTTTATGTACGGTGATATAAGGATGATAAGGTTAGGTTTTGTTCCCAGATCCGAACCGGAGGGATCTACCCTGGAACTATCCACTAGTTAGTGTAGAGTTCTTAGGTATGATAATAAAAGGAGAAAAATGAAGAATGGGAAGAGTGCATCGAGAGCTAGTACCGAATAAACCCAACAAGGTTCTAGCTATGAAGTCTCGTAAGCAAGGGGTTGAAGAATGAAAAAGAATTGAATGAGAAAAGGGTGAAAACAAATAGCCCTCCAATTATTCAACCTTAGGCGTAAACCGGTTCAATTCATATGCTACTGATGGTAACATCGGTATTGAAGACAAGACGTCATGGACCCAAGACGACCGCACTTCAACTTCCCAAACCACTCAAGTTCCTCTTAAAAGGACTTGTTTCATTCTCACGGGAACCGACATTATCTATCGACTTTCTCTTAGAGATTGTTGATATTGAAGAAGGAGACCCTCTCCCTAGTCTCCGCTATAGGATCCAAATATGCACAAATTGAGTCTAGAGCCACGAGATCATCAATAAATCTCATTAGGACACTTTCAATGAAGACTCTCTGTTTCACACAATGTGGAAAGAGAGATTATATCATGAGTCCTACGCATTTTCCTTGTGGTATTGCCGTAACATCCGAGTGATATGTTTACATATTCACAATGAAGATGGAAAGCCTTCTCGAGCCAACATCTAACAAGCTCCTGGTAGGTGGCATGTGAGATCTATTATACAGACCAACCATGTGACAACCGATAGAAACAATGGGCGATTCATCTTTTGAATCAACCTTGGTCCAGTTATGGATTGACGGATACCTTTGAAAACCGGTCTATGTGCTTTAAAATTCTTTTCATTAGCATGTCGACCGTGTACTAATTTTTCAAATCAAAAGGTGTTTTATGATTGATAATTGATTTTCATTAAAACCTTCACTGTATTGCAAAAACAATTTCTATTGAGCAATACTCGATTGTTTTTCAAATATCTTTTCATCAATCAGTGGACTCAAATTCGCTGGTTCACTCACTCCGTGTTGTCTTCTTTGAGATGTTCCGTTTGAGAAACGCTAGAGCGAAACCTGTCAAGGAAATTCTTCGAATTATACCCGATCAAGTGCAGATTTGTAATCGAACAACGGGAACCGTGGGCGTGTACCTCAATTCAACGAAAGTGATCAAAGACACTTTCGCGGCGATTTATTGCTAACGTTGTATGCGTGTACGCCCGACGCTTGCGCTCGTAATGAAGCGGTCAATCCATAGCCGCATGCTCACTTAACACATTCATCTCAAAAGAAATCATGATTAGTGCATCAATGACTATCATATTTTCACTCCATGCTTCGCTACGCCGCCAATATCATGATTCAACAAATGCTTCCGCTACTCGATGAGAAGATATCATGATCCGAATGTGAGCATGTCGGTCCTAAAGTCACAACATCACATAATACCAACACCACAAAGGATGTGACAGAGATTTTTTGATGGTCGATAATCTCAAATGATGGCTCAAAATTATTATCACGTGGATCAGGAAAAGACCTCCACTTGAAGTAACCAAACATGCAATGTGAAGAATCAATGACTACGAGCTTAGGGACAAAGGACTACATCAAGAATGCAAGAACAATTGTTAATGTCATATCTGTTTGTATTCAATGTAATTTTAGTGCATGATTGAGGTGACCTCCCTTAGGGGGAGATTGTTAGGAATTAAAAATTCCAGATATTAAAGAGTCGGTCACCTCAAGTATATGTAATCATAGAAAGCTCAGAGTGAGTCGTAGTTATTTTAAGTTAAGTAGTATTTAGTTAAGTAACACCGTGGAGGATGAACGGGTCTTTACCCATCAGTATGCCGATCCACATTGATGTGTGGCTTTTATGTAAGACTATAAATACTCTCTACCTCCCAAGGTAGAGAGTTGGAGCTCATAATAATATCTTTCACTTTCTCTCACTAAGTTCCCTAAACCTCTAACTTTCTCTCTCTAGAATTCCATCTATATGCTACCTTGTGTTAATGTTATGATGTGTATGTGAAAAGTTATATCTTACACTTCTCGCATCACTTGTGTTAAAAGGATTGTTTGAAGACATTTGTTCAATGTTCAAAAGAGATTTTGAGACAACAACTGGTTTTGAAACAGGTGTTGACTCTTTGTTTGAAACACTTGGTGTGATGGAGAACTTTGACTTTTCTATTTGATTAACAAAAGTAATTCCATTAATTTTGTTCCATTTGTTATAATCAATCGGTTTAAGATCTGGATTCTTTTGTTTCATTTTTGATCTACTCTCCTCAGATAGTTCCAACGTTTCAAGAGAATCATGCACAATTATAGGTTCATACAAAGGTTTTCCATTGTTCAACACATTCGAGATTTCGAGCTTTCTGAGAACGAGGAAGGGTTGTTACCAAGAGCCATTTTATGTGCGCAGTGAAAATCGGATTTGTTTGGATTAGAAAGCATCTTGTTTGTTTTAGCGGAATGACCCGTGGTAAGAAGCAAATTATCCAATTTTTTGATAGTTTCATTTTTATCCGAACTTCATCAAGAAGAGAATCTTCGTCGCTTTGAAAAATCAAGAATCACCGTTCTTTCTTTTTCAAGATCGAAAAAAGTGATTTTTGTTTAAAAAGTTGGTCATTTAGATCAGAAATTTTCTTGTTTAAAGATTTTATTTTCAAGTTCAAATTCACATCAAGTGTGTCATACTTGAGTTGCAATTTTTTTTCTCTTAAAACAGAATCTCGATAACCAATTTCTAATTCGGACATTTTGTTAGTATGAAATTCAAAAGCTTTGGCATGCTCCTTGTAACTCTCAAGCTCAATGGTCAATTTAACATTCGCGGCCTTAACTTCGCGATTGACCTTACTAACTTTCTCAATCTCAATACCACACTTATTGATTAATGATTCAAAATAAGCACGTGTTTCCCTATCAGCTCAAGATTTTGTGCCACACAGCCTCCACTAGGATCCACATCCGAGTTTCAGTTAGTATTGCTACAACCCCGGATTGTCCGTGTATGTATCATAAGTAGGTGTCAAGGCCACACGTTGTTCGCCATTGAGTAAACACATCACATATGACATTGTTATAGCATGGATCAGTGATTGGTACCTCAGATACTACGTTGGCGCCATAGACTGAGGTGCGCCGAGTCGTTGTCGTACTAGTCTCCTGACGAAGTAGCCATGAAGATGCGTTCACATTGAGTTCCTCGAGGTCTTCCAAATCATCCACATGATAGCGAAAAATCATTTTCCTCAGACTCAACTCAGATCCCCGCTTCTTGCTTGCTAGGTTACACAAAGATAGCTTTCCCAAGAAACTCAGATTCTTCTTGTGCGGCTTAGTGGGACAGGCTTACATGTGGCCCATTCCTTGACAGCTATAACACTTAACCCGACACCCGATTCACATTTCCATAATTCCAACGACGAGTGCAACATTCCATTCTCTGATTACCCATCGCTTATTCCCAACATTCGTCTCCATCGATTTCCAACATTCGACCCAACTGACAATTCCCGATACGGAACCCACCGATTACCTATGTGAAATCCAGTAGTATATCCTCGCTAATTCCCAATAACTCCAACCATTTGATCTTGATTACCCATACGCACACCCTACCGTGCAATTTGCCTGAGTGTTTGATGAAATCCTTTGGTTGTTGTTAGTTGGTGTGAATAGCTAATTTCGAATGCTTTACCCAATAAAGAGTATACATGTTGCAAGGTCGCTTTTGTTCAAATTTCGTGGATCGGTGATTCCTTGTTCTGGTATTGTGGATACTGATGTTGTTGAATGACTTGTTGTTCTTGTGGATAGAATTGTTGTTGAGGGAAAACAACTTGTGGTTGTGGAATATATTGATGCAAGTTGTTGTTGTTGGAAGATGATGAAGCTTGTTGTTGTGTATTCACTGAAGGTTGAGTCTTGCAATAAGTGCCAATGGATCATGATTCTTTGCCAATCTTTCTTTCCTGACTTCATTCACTTTAGCTTGGTTTTGTTTCTAAAATCGCTGAGTTGATAAAAGTTCACCCGATGTAAGTCTTTTGTTTGGTTGACAATAGTGACATATCGTCCCCATTCTTTTGGAAGATTATTCAGAACTTGATGTTTTGAACGATAGTTCGGAAGATTATTCATGCGTAGGATCTATGGCGCGTAGGATCTTAGGCGTGGAGATCTTATGCGTAATCGGCTTAGGCGTAGGGAACTTATGCGTGACAAGATTATCTAACGCGTAACCTTAAGCTTATGTTGTAGACAAAAAGTTACCTGTAAAACCTTACGCGTAATTGTGAAGTTATGCGTAGAGTTACCGTAAGCTTTTAGCTATGGCGCGTAAACTATGGTTAAGAACCAAAATCCTTTACACCGCCAGCCGTAAGGGATATCCATTGAAGTCGGTGTTCCACACACTTTATCCAAGCTGAGGGAAGCATCGAAGTAACGCTATAGCTTCAAGATTCTTCACCAAAAGTTATGAGTAGAACCTTATGCGAAGTTTGACTTTTACGCGAAACTAGGGTTTTCGACCTTTTGACTTCTACTCGTAAGAAATTTCCAACGATTCAAATGATTTCTTTTGCACGGATAGCCTTAAAAACACTCGAATAACCCAAAAATGTTGACCTTTTCACCCAAAGTGCTTATAAAAGTTACGAGTAGAAATGACCAATGAACCAAAACGAAGCTTAAAATGAAGAAAAACACGTAAAGCTTCAACTTTTTGCAAAAACTCAAACTTTAGCACCAAATAAACCTTAAACCACAAGAATCTTGAATTTTTAAGTGCAGAAATTAAAGCTTTATGCTATGACAAAGATGTAAAACGTGAGCTTAACGCGTATCTTACCAAAACTTCAAAACAAACACAAACACTCCTAAACCATTGTTAGGCGATTGATACCAATTGTTAAAACCCTTTTATCAATCCATTTCACACAATATAACATGAAAGATGAAGAAAAGATATGGTGACTTGAATGAAGATATGTGTATTTTAGAGAGACAAAGAGTAGAAGATGAAACACTATTTCGTAAGTAAAACACACACAAAACACACTCAAGCACACCCCTCAAATGACATACTTGAGGGGTATTTTTAGTAAGAGAGATGATGCTCCTGGCTCTGGCTAATGGGCCGTGAGACGGCTTGGACATGGATTGGGTTACATGAACTTATACAAGGCTAGCTTAACTAAAAGTCTAACCATTTAGCTTAGCCCAATCCATGAGCCCTTTGACTATTCTAGCACGATATCTAACACACGTTACAAAGTTTCTAAATGTGAATGACCATCACTTCTAATAAAAACTATTAAGGCTAACACATTAGCTTGCATTTTTGGGCTTAGAACATTATAATATAGCTTATATCAGTAATATTTCATATCATTATATCATTTGCATTCAATAATTTAGTTTCAAATCTCATTTTGGTCAAAATAATCAAATCTGTCAAATAGTCAAAAGTGAAAAAGCTGATTTTGACAGAACTTTATAGATTTTTCATGAATTCATTTTTGGTTAAAAGTAATTGAGATTTTGGGATCAGTAACTTTAGCTGGTCAGGATTTCAAAAGTTATTTTTGAGGAATTTTTGTGATTTTTCATAAGCTTCAAACAAGCTCATCAAACCTACCTATTTTGCCCCTCACAAAGTGGTGTTCAAACAGTCTGTTGGCAGAAGCTGCATAAGCTTCACATTAGCTTGTTACTCTCTTAAAATTGGTTTGTGTAATCTCTGGTTGGTGGTTTCTAGTTTCCAATTTCTGGTTTCTGTTTCATTTCACTGGATAAGCTTGTGCTTAAACTTAAATATAAGGGGTTAGGGTTGTTTGGTTTAAGTAGTAATTAGCATAGATCCTTAGTAGTTTCCTTATTAGAGGTTAATATTAGTTGAAATTAGGTGTTTTAAGGTAGTTTTAGCTTAATCTAGCTTCTGTGTTCAATTGGTGCCTTCTAGAGCTTTTTAGCTTATTCTAAGTGCTTATTCTCAAGCAGTTTGCATTACAGCTTCAATTTCTCACACATAAGCATAGTATTTAATGTTTTTTTATAGATTTAGAATATAATTTTAGAATTTTCCTGAATTTTTCATAATTTTCCAGTACTGTTTACTATTTTTCCTATTTTAAAACAGTTTATAAGATTTTTTAAATAGCTTTTATTACAAATAAATCATAAAAGCTTCAAAAAAAATAATTTTTCAATTTTCATAGATTAAGATAAATATAAAAATCAAAAAACTTATTTTTCCAGATTTTTCATAGTTTAATTTATAATTTTTAGCATTTAAATTAGTTTTAAAAAGTTTTTAATTCATAGAAATTAGAAAAATAATCAGAAAAATACAAAATTAGTTTTGAAAAGTCTTTTGAGTTATTTTAGATTTTTGAAAAATAGTTTCATAATTTTCCCCTTTGTTTTTATAATTTTTAGTTATTTAGTTCTATTTTTAAAATTAGAAATTAGTTTTTAATTCCAAATAAATTCAATAAAATCCAAAAAGTTAGTTTTAATTCATAATTAGTTTTCAAATATCATTTTTAGTATAAAAGTAATTTTAAATCATTTTTAGGACTTAATTTAGACGTAGTTGCATTTTATTCGCGTTTCGTTTAAATCCCGTATTAGCGTAGATTTGCGTAGTTTGCCATAATTCTTAGGTTTTCCCCATAGATTTTATTCCCATTTACTTTCCTTATCCCGTAGTATAGAAAACTTCAAATTATCCCCTTATCTTATTCAAATCCCGATTATCGCGACGTGAGTTGAAAATTCCATTCAACCCTCGATCGGAACGATCTCGGTGCTCAAACCTAACACGTTTGAGTTACCCAAATACTACAAACTTCTATTATTGATCTCTTTACTAAGAATCAGTATGATACGCTATCAAAGTTTCTTCTATCTACTCGATTCACCAAAGGAGCAGTTGATCTGATATTGTTCACCAGAAAGTCAGGCAAACATTTAATTCACGTTCAAATCTATGTTGATGATATCATTTTTGCCTCGACTAGTCCCAATGAATGTGACCATTTTTCTAAGGAGATGGGCTCCAAATTTCAAATGTCAATGATGTGACAAATGTCATTTTTCTTGGGATTACAAATTTCACAAAGTCCAGGAGGCATTTTTATAAATCGCCTAAATATGCAAATGAGATTTTAAAGAAATTTGATTTAATTTTTGACCTGCTGACACTCCCATGATAGAGGCGAACTGGATGAGGACCACTCGGGATCATGGTAGACCAAACGAAATATCGGAGTATGATTGATCCCGATGTACCTCACCAAGAGACCGACATTCTATTCGCTGTTGCATGTGTAGATATCGCTAAGCCTACCAAAAGCACCTTGAAGCGGTTAAACGGTCTTCGGTATCTTCAAGGAACCATAAATATGGGACTTTGGTACCGGGACACCGGTATGTCACTAAGGGCAGGTATCATGAAGGATTTCAAGACACGAAATCGTCTGGAGGTGCTTTCAGTTTTGGGTGATAAGCTTGTGAGTTGGTCTTCAAAGAAACAAATGAGTACTTCTATTTCCTCTACAGAGGCTAAATACATAGCCATGTCATCTTGTTGTGCTCAAATCCTATGGATGAGATCCCAATTATCTGACTATGGCTATGAATTAAACAAAATCCCTATGTACTGTGATAATAAAAGTGTTATAGCTCTCTCATGCAACAATGTTCAACATTCAAGAGCAAAGCACATCGACATTTGACATCATTTCATCAGGGAGCAAGTAGAGAACTGTGTGGTGGAACTCTACTTTGTGAGGACGGAATATCAATTAGCGACATCTTCACCAAAGCTCTTTCTAGAGAACGTTTTGAGTTTATCCTTCCACGACTTGGTCTAAAGAGTCTACAACCAGAAACACTCAAACGCCTTCAAGAAAAAGACGAGGAGTAAGGTCTTTATTCATCTATCTCTTGTAAATATTTATTCAAAAAGCAAAATACAAAATTATAAAACCCACAAAAGAAAATAGAAAAATATAAAACTTTAAAAATCCATAAAAATTTGAAAATCTTGAAAATATATATATAATATATATATATATATATATATATATATATATATATATATATATATATATATATATATATATATATGAATCTAGATCAAATAAGATCAAACTTAAAGTTGTTAAAATGAGATCCAACTAAAATTTGACAATTGACACTCTCCTTACAACAAAAATAATTTTTTTATTAGCTACAACTAAAATTGTTAAAGTTTCGATAGATTCTTTTTAAAATTTACGAAACCTAGGTGATACACTTTGATTAGAAGTGTAATGTGTATCAGGTTTTTGTATATGTATCAGGTTTTGGAATATTTATTAGTGTAATGTGTATTAGGTGTATCACTAATCCAAACTCATGTATCATTTGGTTATTAGTTGCTAAAATGTTAATTTGTATTAAAATATTATATTTTTGTGTATTATTGCTAAAATTTTTATTTATAAATGTTTTAGTGGTTTTTTAGACTTGATCTTATTTTTACAACTTTAAGTTTTGGTCTCACATTAACTCTCCCATATATATATATATATATATATATATATATATATATATATATATATATATATATATATATATATATATATATATACATACATATATATATATATATATATATATATATATATATATATATATATATATATATATATATATATATATATATATATACATATATATATATATTGTCTTTTTTTTCATAATTTTCTCGATTCGATAATATTTACGGTTCTTTTGTGTTGTCATTCAAAGAATGACAGGGTCTTTAGATGTTGTTCGAATGTTTTAAAAAATCAAAAAATATTTTGGGAGAAAAGTGAAACAATGGTTTATTGTCATTTCAAAGAACTGCTTAGTTTTTCAAAGAAAGAACAGAGCCATGCTTTATCTTAAATCTTCAAATCTCATGCTCGATCTGAAAACAAATGTTTGTCAAAAGACAAATGCCTTTCAAATATTTTTCCTTCAAATGATTCTTCCGAAAAATATTTGTCATCTAATGAAAACAAAATTGCTTTGAAAATACTTCGGACTCTACTTTTGAAAATCATCCAGGCCTTTCATCTGTCAAAATCTCTATCCATCAATCAACAACATATGTCATTGATTGATGGGGAGAATGATTTCAATCAAAAAGAGTATTTTTCTAAACAATTGGAACGTAATCAAGAAAGGTCCAAAATGTTTTACAATATTGTATACAATTGGTACAAGACCTTTGTTATTATTATGTTTTCAAAAGATAGTCTAGCATGTTTAATCTTTGGAGTCTAAAGTCTCAAACTTGATCCTTATCGGTTAAATGTTTCTCATAATCAAGTCACATCTCCCCTCAAAGCTTTCAAAATCAATTTAAATCTACAGAGATCACAAATCTCAAATGATATGAAAATTGTGATCGGGGGAGAATTTGTGATTTAAATTGTTTTTAAACTGATAACTCGATATATGGTTTCACAAGTGTTTAGCAAGTTTTCCTCCCACAATGTGCCAAACGATTTCAAAATTTTCCATGCACATGTTGAGGGGAGCATCTTTTTAAACCACAAAGAATTGAAACGTGATTGATTTGTATCTAAGTGTAGGTTCCTTCAAGTATGTGCAAAACTCTTTCAAACCTCTAGGCACATATTGAGGGGGAGCAAATTTATAAAAACCTCATCCTTCCTCAATATGCTTTATCTACTTGATTTGATCGGGAAGTGATGTTGATATCTTTTAGAAAATGGTAATCAAAGAAGTTAATCTTTCCTCTTGCCTCTGTGTGCCAAAACGCTTTCAAAATACATGATGCACATGTTGAGGGGGAGCTCTGTTTCTAAAAATATCAAAAACAATTCAGGTACAAAATGCTTTGATAATATATCACAAGTATCTGGATTGATTTTCAAATGGTTTTCAATTTGTTCCAATGGCAGATGAACAATACCAAACAGACCGACCAAATTTACTTTATTTATGGTGATATAAGGATGATAAGGTTATGTATTTGTTCCCATGATCTGCCAGAACCGGAGGGATCTACCCAGGGACAATCCACTAGATAGTGTAGAAGTCCTTAGGTATGATGAAAAAGGGAGAAAAGTGAGATATGGGAAGAGTGCGGACTGAGACAGAGCTAGTACTAGAATAAACCCAACAAGGTTCTAGTTATGAAGTCTTGGTAAGCACTGAAGGGGTTGGAGAATGAAAAAGAATTGAATGAGAAAAGGGTGAAAATAAATAGCCCTCCAATAATTCAACCTTAGGGCGGAAACCGGGTTCAATTCATATGCTACCGGTGATTACTAAGGTAACACCGGTATTCAAGACAAGACGTCATGGACCCAGTGACGCACTGCACTAAACTTCCCAAGCTACACAAGTTCCTCTTAAAAGGGCTTGTTTCATTCTCACGGGGAACCTACATAATCTATCGACTTTCTCTTAGAGATTGTTGATATTGAAAAAGGGAGACCCTCTCCCAGCCTCCCATAGGAAACCAAAATGCACTAATTATTAGAGCCACGAGATCATTAATAAATCTCATTAGGACATCGCCAATGAAGACTCTCTGTTTCACACAATGTGGAAAGAGAAATTATATCTTATGAGTCCCACGATTATCCTTGTGGTATTGCCAGAACATCTCAGTGATATGCAAACATATTCACAATGAAGATGGAAAGCCTTCTAGAGCCAACATCAAACAAGCTCCTGGTGGGTGGCATGTGAGATCTATTCAATAGGTCAACCATGTGACAACTGAACAGAAACGATAAGGCGATTCATAATTATGAATCAATCCTGGTTCAGGTTATGGATTGACGGATACCTTTGAAAACCGGTCGTTGTGCTTAAAAACTCTTTTTTCTAGCACATCGACTGTGTACTAATACTTCAAAATAAAAGGTGTTTATGATTGATAATTGATTTTCATTAAGACCTCCACTAGAATTATCCAAACATGTGGAAAATGAAGAATCAAAGACTACGAGCTACTGAGCAAAGAACTTAATCGAGAATCCAAGAACAATCTAATGTAATATCTGTTTAGTATTCATTGTAATTTGAGGTGACCTCCCTTAGGGGGAGATTGTTAGGATTTAGTAAATCCAATTATTAAAGTGTCGGTCTGTAAAACCTGAAAATCTAAAACCTGATTAAAGACTAAAATACCCTTAGAATCGAAATTTATAAAATCGTGAAAATACATTTATATCATTTAGCGAATAAATTTAAAACTTAACTTGCGAATAATCAAACCTAACTAAAATGTGTACGTGATCGATTTTGGTACGACGAAGATTCAATGTCTCGTGTAATTAACTTGGGCCGTGTTTGTTATAATGACATAATGAACCCTAATCTACGATATTAATTATAAAACACTTAAGTCTCATTTAATTATAAAACCCTAAAGTATTAAGATCATTAAATATACTAAGTATGAACGCCAAATATTAAAAGATCATTTCGACGATTATGGGATCATAAATAACATGTACATCAAGTTAATGTGTATAGGTTCTGTGAAGAAGGAGTAATCCTTTGCTTTCCCTGTTTCTTCTTTTCGATCATTTGCTTTGGAGTAAGGTACAGATATTGACCTTTTCAAGAAGGTTTCTTATAACGCTTTCTTTTCGTTAGCTTTTACATTAGATTTCCTAAGCCTTGCTATGAACCCTAATGTGTCTAATTGAGTCGTTGTTTATCTCGAACTTTGATTTTTGAATCATAAAACATTGATTTTGAACTATATGATATGAAGACTTTGATTTTGAAAACATGATTAAACATTTGATAAAATATGATCTATGTCAGTTATGACATTCTATTTGACCTAAGATAGTTTGACACCTGAGCCAATTATTAACTAGTCATGGGGGTTCCATGTCCGTCAAGTAATGCACTTCGACATGACTCTAGGGCAGTAGAGTGAAGTTCGCCACGTCCCTTATCTATTTGTTATGAGCTCAAGTTATATTATATTATCAATGTATGTTTGCGGGCGATGGGTGCATCCTAGATCTGTTATATGTTATATATTATTTGTTATATGCTATATGTTATCTGATGATTGATGTTGCGTGCATGCACGTCCTTCATAACTCTGTAGGTCTCCCTACAAATGTTGCCTTATGTGAATATGATTATGTTTATGATATGGCATATGTATTTGGGCTCGAGGTAGTTATCTATAAAACTTATTCTTTTATCCTGATTTATAATTTGAAATGATTATGATTTTGCTATCTTTCTTTCATTTTATTTCGTATTCGTCTCGTTTCAGTATTCTTTGCTTGTATATCTGCTCACTGGCTTTTGAAGCTCACCGCATTTCTTTTCTTCCGTGGCAGGTATCTAAGCATTGGAGCTGGGTATTGCTTTGGGATGAGTGTCAGGTGGACTTACCTTAGAGATTTTTAGCTTTGATCTTATGATGCCATTTAGACTTTATATTTTAGACATTTCATTTGGAGTTTATTTTCCGCTGGGACCTATGTATTGAAGTCATTTTGACTTGGATTATTTCAATATTTATGTTGAGATTTCTTTTGGATATTTATGTTTGCTTTGATATGACACCATTACTTATGATTCCTTTACCCTTTCGGTCGGGGTTACAATTTATGGCATCGAGCCAGTGTTTACACTTGTAGTCAGACCTGGACATATGGAGCCTAGGTTTTGAGACCTTAGAGCTTAGGATTTGACCTGTGAGGATTTGGGTAGACTTTAGGATTCCTTCTGCATACTTCCATTTCGTATCTCACCATTGTTCATTTTGCTAATCGTTCGATGGTTCAACTGCACTACCGGTAGCGTGGATGGAGACGATGATGCTACTAACATGGATATCGCATTGCTAATGCTCTCAACTCTTTTCCTGGTCTTACTACACCGAGATGATGGAACAGTGATCAACATTCGTAATCGAATGGTACTTTGGGTAGTGGTGGAGGAAATCAACCCGTCGGTATTCACACTTGGCTCGAAGCGTTTGGTAAGCTCAAGCCTCTTTCGTTTAGCACCGCCGCTACTCCCACCGAGGCCGAGGACTGGATCACTCATATTGAGAAGTGTTTGAAGTACCATTGTGGAGACGAGTTTAAGACTCGTTTGGTTGCATTCAAATTGGAAGGTGATGCTTTAAATTGGTGGAAGGCACTCAAACAAGCAAGAAGAGGAGATGCTTTTGCTTGTTACTTGACCGAAGTTTCGACTATCTTCTATAACCGTTACTTCCCGATGGCGAAAGCAAAGGTATGAGAGGGATTATCGCAATTTACCGTTTGATTATGAGAATTCCAATGAGTACATGAGTAGGTTTACGAGGTCGGTGAGTTTTGTGGGAGCCATTGGTGGAGATGGTAGGCGCAAGCTAAGCACTTCAAGTGGGGACCAAGAAGTGGGTGTTGGACCGACCGCTAATATTGAGTATGAGAATGTGTCGCCCCAATGACGCACTCGTAACATTGAGATCTTTCATGAGGTTTCGGTTCCAACAAGCTGATCGCGATGGTGATCGGATTCAAGGTAGGACTCAAGGCAATGACTATAAGGGAAACTCTGGTAGGAGTTATGATTCGGAAGTCATGGATAGGAGTTATGATCGGGTCACCAGAAGGAATGTTGACACCGCCCAGACGAGGGGTCAAGATAATAGAAATCTTGGTAAGAATGGAAGTGATCGTCGTAACCAAGGTAACAATAACCGCTACAACAAGGATCACCGAGGATCAAATCGGTCGTGCTCCGTGATCTTCTAGTCAACAGAGGACAAATGAGGTTTTGCCTCCCACCCTATTTGTACTACTTGTGGAAAGGCTCATCCGGGCGTG
The DNA here is from genome assembly GCA_910596185.1 of Chrysanthemum makinoi. NCBI lineage: Eukaryota > Viridiplantae > Streptophyta > Magnoliopsida > Asterales > Asteraceae > Chrysanthemum > Chrysanthemum makinoi. The sequence goes on along the minus strand of OU343225.1, from coordinate 161,777,263 downwards.
TTTCAAGGCCACCGGTGGGTGTTTTGCTTGTGGCTCCACTGCTCACAAGATTAAAGATTGTCCTAAGAAGAACCCGGTGATTCTTGGAAACTACATCAAGCCGCGACTACTACTGGGACGTGTCTATGCTACTACTCGTAACAGCGGAGCGCATTCAGTACCATTACGGGCACTCTTTTCATTGATGATTATGCTGTCTTCGTTTTATTTGATACCGGTGCCACACACTCCATTATATCTATCACATTTGCTAAGAAACTTAATATGAAGCCCAAACCGTTAACAAATCACTTATCGATTTCTACACCTATGAAGAACCACGTGATCATTGATCATAAATACGTTAAGTGTCCTCTTCGTTTTAATGATCGTATTCGCTTTAAATCAGATCCTCTCGATATGGTCGACTTTGATATCATTCTAGGCATGGATTGGTTGGCTTATCATAGAGCTTCAATTGATTGCCATGCTAGAACGGTGATCTTTGGAGACGTAAAACATCCCGAATTCGTTTATCATGGTTCTCAACCTCTCAAATCTGTTAAGCTCATTTCCGCTATGAAGGCACGGACCATGATTGCTCATGGGTGCCAAGGTTTTCTAGCATCTGTTAAGGACACATCTTTGGAGAGTCCTAACATTGAAAATCTTTCGGTTGTTTGCGAATTTACCGATGTTTTTTCCCGATGAACTCCCGGTCTTCCCCAGCTAGAAGTTGAGTTTAGCATTGAGTTAATTCACTGGTGCCGAACCATTTCGGCTCTGTATCGCATGGCACCTGTAGAACTGAAGGAGTTGAAGGAACAGCTGCAAGAGATGATAGAAAATGGATTTATTCGACCCAGTGTTTCTCCATGGGGTGCACCTGTTTTGTTTGTGAAGAAAAAGGATGGAAGCATGCGTCTATGTATCGACTACCGTGAACTTAATCGTATTACCATTCGTAACCGTTATCCTTTGCCGCGTATTGATGATTTGTTTGATCAACTGCAAGGAGCTAAGTTCTTTTCGAAGATTGACCCGAGGTGGTTATCATCATCGTGTGAAGGAGCAAGATGTTCCTAAGACGCGTTTTGCGTACCGGATATGGTCATTACGAATTCCTCGTTATGCCTTTTGGTTTGACCAATGCTACCGCTGCTTTGTGTTTATGGACCTGATGAATCGTGTTTTCCATGAGTTTCTCGACAAGTTCGTTATTGTTTTCATCGACGACATTTTAGTTTACTCCAAGTCTGAAGAAGATCATGAAGAACATCTCTGGATAGTTTTAGAGATTTTGAGGAAGAAGAAGTTGTACGCCAAATTTTCGAAGTGCGAGTTTTGGTTAAGACAAGTCGCTTTCCTTGGTCATATTGTATCGGTGATGGTATCACCATGGATCCGTCTAAAGTTGAGACTATCACTAAATGGCCAAGACCTACGACAGTTGACTGAGGTCGAGTTTTCTAGGACTTGCTGGTTACTACAGACGTTTTGTTGAAGGTTTCTCTCGCTTAGCTCTACCCTAACCCAACTGATGAGGAAAGGTGAAAAGTTTGTATGGACGGATGAACGAGAAAAGAGTTTTGAAGAGTTGAAACGGAGATTGGTGTCAGCTCCTATTTTGACTCTTCCAACTGGTTCGGGAGGATTTCAAATTTGATGATGCATCTAAGAAAGGATTAGGCTGTGTTTTGATGCAACATGGAAAGGTAATAGCTTATGCTTCGAGGCATCTAAAACCTTATGAGGAGAATTACCCAACTCATGACCTTGAGTTAGCTGCAGTGGTGTTCGCGTTGAAGATCCGGAGACATTACTTGTATGGAGAGGCGGTGATATATTCATCTGATCATAAGAGTCTCAAGTATATTTTCACTTAGAAGGAACTTAACATGAGACAAAGAAGATGGTTAGAACTTCTTAAGGATTATGACACCAACATTCAGTACCATCCAGGTAAGGTTAACGTGAAGTTCGACGACTTAGCGGAAATCGCATTCTTGCGAGTATCAAGATTGAGCCTAGGATTTTGCGTGACTTAGAGAGTTTGGATGTTGAGGTGTGTGTACGAGGTTTTGATGGATACTGGGCTAGTATGAAGGTGGAGTCGAACCTTATACTACAAATTAAAGAAGCTCAGAAAGATGACGGCCTAGCCCGTGGTGCAAAATGTTGAAGAAGGTAAGCGAGACGAGTTTAAGGTTGATAATGACGGTATTGTATGGTATGGAGATAGGCTTTGTGTTCCCAATGATCGGTACTTCGAGAAAGTTATGACTGAAGCTCATAGTTCTCTTTTCACTATCCATCCTGCTTCTACCAAGATGTATAGAGATTTGAAGCAGTACTTTTGGTGGAATGGCATGAAGCAAGATGTGGCGACGTTTGTGTCGAAGTGTATGATTTGTCATCAGGTTAAGATCGAACATCAAAGGGCTAGTGGATTGTTACAGCCATTGGATATTCCAACATGGAAGTGGGATAAGATATCTATGGATTTTGTGACTGGACTACCTCTTACTCTGAAGAAGCATGATGCGATTTGGGTAGTTGTTGATCGACTAACCAAATCTGCTCATTTCTTCCAATCGAAGGATTTTGGTATTGGTAAATTGGCGAGATTTTTCACAAGAGATCGTTAGACTTCATGGTACTCCGCATCTATTGTGTCCCAGAGATTCGCTTTTACTTCTCATTTACGGAAGGGTTTGCAAAAAGTTTGGGGTACTCGACTTAATTTTAGTACGGCATTTCATCCTCAAACAGATGGTCACCATAGAGGACTATACAGACCTTAGAGGATATGCTCATGGCTTGTGCTTTAGAATGGACTGGCAGTTGGGATGAATATTTATGTTTAGTAGAGTTTGCATACAACAGTTGGCATGCTAGCATTAAGGCGGCACCGTTTGAACTTCTTTATGGAAGGAAATGTAGAGCACCTATTTGCTGGGATGAAGTAGGTGAACGCTTGATTGAAGGTCCGAAAATGATCGAGATCACTAATGAGAAAGTAGCTGTTGCTAGAGAAAAGTTGAAGGAAGCTAGGTCTCGTCAGAAAAGTTATGCCGACAAGCATCATCGTGATTTAGAATTTCGGGTTGGAGATCGTGTATTTTTGAAAGTTTTGCCGTTTAGAGGTGTGAAACGTTTTGGAATCAAGGGCAAGCTCAGTCCTCGATTTATCGGACCGTTTGAAATTCTAGAACGTATAGGAGAAGTTTCATATCGATTAGCACTTCCGCCCGCTATCGCATGTTCATGACGTTTTCCATGTATCACTCCTATGGGGATACAACTATCATCCGTTACACGTTGCTTCTTATCCGTTTGATCAAATTCAATCCGATATGTCTTTATCTGAAGAACCAGAAGCTATTTTAGAAAGGCAAGAAAGAGTCATGAGAAATAAAGTCATTCCGTTCGTTAAGATTCTTTGGAAAAATCATCCGGAACGTGAGGCTACTTGGGAAACCGAGGAGTCGATGCGAGCTAGTTATCCTCATTTCTTTGAATAGTTTGGTATGTTCTCATTTCGTTTTCATTTTCGTTTCGTTTCATTTCAATTTTCGAGGACGAAAATTTTCTTTAGAGGGGAAGAATTGTAAAACCTGGAAAATCTAAAATCTGATTAAAGACTAAAATACCCTTGGAATCGAAATTTATAAAATACGTAAAATACATTTATATCATTTAGCGAAATTTAAAACTTAACTTGCGAATAATCAAACCTAACTAAAATGTGTACGTGATCGATTTTGGTACGACGAAGATTCAATGTCTCGTGTAATTAACTTGGGCCGTGTTTGTTTTGTGTCGTGTGGACTCAAGAGCCCATATGGCATGCGTTTGGTTGTGTTCGGTTGGACCAAGCCGAACCCAATGCCCTCCTAAAGCCTAAACCGAAATTACTACCACCTATATATACAACACATAAACACAAAAGTGAAACCCTAGTTTTGTTTTGCCTCTCTTTTCTTTGCTCCATTCGGCCGAATACCAACAACCTTTGGTGTCGAGTTTTTGCTTCAACCAAGTTAAGGTATAACCTATTCTCGTTTTCTTTTGATGCACCTTACGTTAATATATTGTAATATGTTTTGTTTAGTCGAGGCTTGCGTTTCTTTTTTTTGTGGCCGAGCCGTGTGAGTCCAAACAAGAACAAACCATATGATTTAAACCTTATAAGTATTGAAGAGTATGTTACGTAATATGTATTATTGAATCGGATTATGAATATGTCGAGTTATATAGGAACCGAACCATATGTATTAAACCGAACCATGTGTATCATTCGGCTAAGGTGTAAAACTTAATAACTTGAATATGTAAAGTATGTAGATGAGTTAAGACTTGCGTAATAACCTATTAGCCGAAACCCTAGATAACCGAACCACATATAGAGTTTTTGAACATGTATTAAACGAGTAAAGGTTATGTAAACATAAACCCTAGTTTGATATGTAAACCGAATAAGGTATGCCAAACCCTAATGGTTTGTGAATCGTGTCTCATATGTGTGCGTAATTATAAGTCAAGTGAACTTGTAAATGTGTAAACGTGTAATTAATCCGAGTAATAAGTAACTTGTATGTCACATAAAATCATAAACGTGCATGGTGAAACATAAATGGAAAGATTGTTTTATGGACGTGATAGGTTAAGTAACGAGTCATTAAAAGACGTAACATGTAAGTAAATGCATATTAATGAGATATTAAAGAATGAGAAAACCCTAGAACATAAATGAGAGTCGATTAGGGTTTGAAGCTAAGTATATTAATTCGTTATTTCATGTGTGAGTTATGACGTTTAAACTATCTTCACATTTAACTCTAAACTTTAATTAATGACATAATGAACCCTACTCTACGATATTAATTATAAAACACTTAAGTCTCATTTAATTATAAAACCCTAAAGTATTAAGATCATTAAATATACTAAGTATGAACGCCAAATATTAAAAGATCATTTCGACGATTGTGGAATCATAAATAACTTGCGACCGTTAATGTGTATAGGTTCTGTGAAGAAGGAGTAATCCTTTGCTTTCCCTGTTTCTACTTTTCGATCATTTGCTTTGGAATAAGGTAGATATTCGACCTTTCAGTAAAGGTTTCTTATAACGTTTTCTTTTCGTTAGCTTTTACATTAGGATTTCCTAAGCCTTTGCTATGAACCCTAATGTGTCTAATTGAGTACGTTGCTTATCGAACTTTGATTTTTGAATCATAAAACATTGATTTTGAACTATATGATATGAAGACTTTGATTTTGAAAACATGATTAAACATTTGATAAAATATGATCTATGTCTGTTATGACATTCTATTTGACCTAAGATAGTTTGACACCCGAGCCAATTATTAACTAGTCATGGGGGTTCCATGTCCGTGTCAGTAATGCACTTCTGACACGACTCTAGGGCGTAGAGTGAAGTTCCCACGCCCTTATCTGTTATTTGTTATGAGCTCAAGTTATATTATATTATCAATGTATGTTTGTGGGGCGTATGGGTGCATCCTAGATTTGTTATATGTTATATATTATATGTTATATGCTATATGTTATCTGATGATTGATGCTGCTGCATGCACGGTCCTTCATAACTCTGGTAGGTCTCCCTACAAATGTTGCCTTATGTGAATATGATTATGTTTATGATATGGCATATGTATTTGGGCTCGAGGTAGTTAGCTATAAAACTTATTCTTTTATCCTGATTTATAATTTGAAATGATTATGATTTTGCTATCTTTCTTTCACTTTATTTCGTATTCGTTCTCGTTTCGTATTCGTTTTGCTTGTATATCTGTTCACTGGGCTTTTGAAGCTCAGCCGCATTTCTTTCTTCCGGCAGGTATCTAAGCATTGGAGATGGGTATTGCTTTGGGATGAGTGCTGTGTGGACTTACCTTAGAGATTTTTAGCTTTGATCTTATGATGCCATTTTAGACTTTATATTTTAGACATTTCATTTGAGTTTATTTTCCGGCTGGGACCTATGTATTGAAGTCATTTTGACTTGGATTATTTCAATATTTATGTTGAGATTTCTTTTGGATATTTATGTTTGCTTTGATATGACACCATTACTTGTGATTCCTTTACCCTTGTCGGGTCGGGGCGTTACACGGTCACCTCAAGTATATGTAATCGTTAGAAAGCTCGAAGACGTAGTTATTTAATGTTAAGTTGTATTTAGTTAAGTAACACCGTGGAGGACGGACGGGTCTTTACCCACTGTATACCTGATCCACAGCCCGTAGGTGGTGATTTGTGTAAGACTATAAATACTCTCTACCTCCCAAGGTAGAGAGTTGGAGCTCATAATAAGATTTTCACTTTCTTTCACTAAGTTCCTAAACCTCTAAATATTTCTCTCTCTAAAACATCTTGTACGCCTATATTGATTATGGTTTAATGTGTTCGTGAAATCCAATATGTTACATATTAAAACCTGGTCAGTAAAACCTGCATCAAGTTTTTGGCGCCGCTGCCGGGGAGTTATATTAGGATTGCTATTAAGTCTTTCATTTTTGTTTTGTTTTAAAATTTTAAATTCTCACGATCACTTTTCAAGTTTTCCGGTACCATGGAAGTTTTTAATATTGATGACCTCACTCTTGAGGAATATTTAGCATTGACAAGAGTAGAACAAGGGCTGGGTCTCGTAAAACCGGCAATTGGAGCTGATGTCTATTTTGAAATTAAACACCAATTTATGAGGGAGCTTCGTGCTAACCCTTTTTCTGGAAACAGTGACGAAGATGCGTATGAGCATGTTGAAAATGTCTTATACATCGCAAGCCTTTTCAACATTCCGGGTGTGTCTCATGACGCTGTTATGCTAAGGGTATTCCCCATGACTCTTACTGGGGCTGCCAGAAGATGGATCAAAAGATTACCCGCCGTGGCAGTTAATACTTGGGCTCTACTAAAGAAGCACTTCATCCAGAGGTATTGCCCTCCGTCGAAGATTTCTAACCATCTCTTGGAGATCCATAATTTCAAGCAAGAAGACCATGAAACGTTGTATCAAGCCTGGGATAGATACAACGATCTCCTTTACTAATGTCCTACACATGATCGAACAACCAAAGAAAAGTCAACATCTTCTACAAAGGAATCAACGTGACTACAAGACAGATGTTGGACTATCAAGGACCCATCCCAAACATGACTCCTACTTTAGCAATTGAAGCCATTCAAAAGATGGCTGATCATTCCCAAAAATGGCACGATGGAGGAAGCAAAAGAAACCAAGGCAGAAGTTTTGACGGATAGCAAAATTGAAAATCTAAGTCGAGATATGCTAAAATTCAGAGAAACCGTTCACGCCATCCAAGTGGGTTGTGAAATCTATGGGGGAGGACATCTCACCATGGGATGTCCTCACGTTAACGAAGAAAACATAATCGAAGAGGCTAAATATGGAGAAAATCGACCGTTTTACGGAGATAATCGAAATAGTAACGGGTATGGTGGAAATTACAACCGTGGGCCTTATGGAGAAAGAAAGCCCAACCTTGAAGAGACAATAAACAAATTCCTGGAAAGTTCAGCCCAAAGACAAAAGGAACAAGATGAATGGCTAAAAGAATTCCAGGAAAACACTGACAGAAGTCTTTCCAATCACGACACAACCCTAAAAAACCTTGAATCCATGGTGGAAAAGCTTAGTGAGAAGGTAAGAATGAATAACACTAAACCGGATGGATCAAAACCCACAATGGAATGTAAAGTCATTTTTGTTGATAATGACTCGAAGATACAAGCCAATTCTCACACCGAAGATGTGGATTACGGTGGAAATTCCGTCAGATTGGAGTTACCGTAAACTGTCTGAAGAGTTACGGCGAACTATGTTTTTGATACGATCGTGGGGTTATGAAAGATATTGATAAGGATGATTCAAGCGAGTTACGCCATAACCAAACATCACGCTATCGCAACGGGATACATGGGTAGACAGTTTTCCGAAGTGGACGAATCGGAACACGTTAATTAACGGATGGTCCCACGACATTAATTTATGCCCTCTGTCCCCATCTGAAAAGAAATATCACTGGTGCAAGAAGATGCCCGTAGCTAAGGGGGACTGGTATGATCTATGGGCCTCGTGTGACCCTAGAAATGAAATTTGCGACGGAGGAAGCGATAAAGATAGGGTCAAAAATAACAAATTCATGTGGGCTGCATATACTGATGAAGAAAAATTGGAAAAACTCTCCTTCGAGGAAGAAGAGGAGCCGCCTATCACTCACTGGTGTACTCTGATAATCATAACTGACGATGAATCCACACGAGCATGGCCTATGTGCGACCCTTTCCGCGAGTATTGCAACGATGGTGGTAACTTAAAAGAAGAAGAATGGACGTGCCCTCACGAACTTGAAAGACATTATATCAAGTTCGGAGATTTGACATTTTATGATTGGTACGCGATACAATTTGGGAATGCTAAAATTAACCCGAATCTTCTTAAAAAGCTCAAGATTGACTACGAGGATCATCATCAAAAAAAGGAATTGGTTAATGATGACATCTACTGCGTGGAGGATCCTTTAAGCAACACTGATAACAATGAAGCCCGAAGTCATTGGTGGGAAAAGATAAAATCTCCTGGGGAAGTCTTTACGGGCATCATGCAACCCTTATGACGATAAATGTAATGGGGGAAGCAGCTTAATGAGAATAGGAGATGATTAATTCTTTTGGACCTCAACCAACGATAAGGAAAGGACAAGATTGCCATGGTTAGACAACTTGGGATTTGACAGTTGGGAAAAATTCAAGTATGGAAAAGTAGATGCATTGACAAAAGATAAGATTTGGAAAAAATACATGAGTAATGAAAATCCGAACGACGAGAGTCCTAACAACTTAAGTGATATAACAATTGAGGATGCCAAAGAGTCGATAAGAAATGAGAAGGAAGAATGCAAGCGTGTACGAGTGGAAGATTTGCTCGACGAGGAATGGTTTAAAGGCACCGAGTCTGACGATGATAACATAGAGGGGATTTTAGATTACCTTTAGTTGCAAGGAAATGAGGAATTTACTGACCCCGATGATGAAGCATATGAGCAAAGGAGGTGCAAACTCCTTGCGATTCCCTACAAGAGGCCGCCACCGATTATAGCCGAAAAATATGAGTTTACTAGATACCACTTGGGGTCGGATGAAAAATTTTGCAAAACTCGGAAGATTGAGACTAAAAATACCTCCGCACTACCACAAATGTCGCTTGGGTCAGACACAACTTAATGAAAGACATGGAGGAAGTTGGCCAAGTCCAAAGGCCACCATAAAGCCCCGAGGCTCTGAGTCTAACTTAAAGACTCGTAAATAAAGAAAAGTGCTCTTTCGGGAGACAACCCGGATTATCCCTTTATTTTGTTTTATTTCCATTTCTGTTGCATTTTGTGTTTTTAACCATTTTTGCAGGAAACGAATAGTGATTGCTGCTACAGCATGCTGATCTAACCAGAGTTACGGCGTAACTCATTCTTAGTGGTTATGCCGTAACAGGCCCCTTGCAGCAGAATTTCAGATGCATTACCAATTACGGCATAATTCCATCTCAGTGGTTACGCCGTAGCTACACTCTAGCAGCGTATGCCAGGTTTTGCCTAGTTACGGCGTAACTCCTTATAAGAGTTACGACGTAACTATCCTCTGCATTACTTCTTTCATTTTAAACACAATAACCTTGTATTAGTATTTTAAATGAACTTTGTGGGTGTGTTACCTATAAACCCTCACGAGACTTCACTCGTCCACTTGGGACACTAAGTGGTTTAAAAGGCTTGTTGCATATGCTAAATGCAACCATGATTCCTACGAAAGTGAGTTAGGTTTGTTTTTCATTTTTTTTTTCTTTTTAGAATTATGCTTGTCGGTAGTGTGATTTAAGGGATTCAAGTTCGCTCGTGGATGCTTATACGAAGGCACGACTCTTTTTCGTGGGCTTCTTTCTTTTTGGAGCAAATTTCAGGGAATTTCTCGCTCTAATTATACTTTTCTCTTCAACTTTATTTAACGCTTAGTACAAAAGGGATTTTGTAGAATTCAAGTGGGGGGGCGGGAGTAGAATTGTCTCTTGAACTTTATTTTTCCCTCATTTTTCTAGTTTATTTTGAAAAATTATGCCATTTTTAAAATTTTGACATGTTTTACTTAACCTAACTAGATTTGACCTTAGTCGATCACATACAACCCTTGATATTATATGGTGAGATTAGCCATATCCGTTTCCAATATTTTACCCCAAATCCACCAAAATTATGAGTGTGTCGGTAGCTTGTAAACTTTAGAACTTAGTCTTTGCATCATTTCGAGACCATAGACGAGGTATGTTGAGTTAGCTCAATGTATTTGGACTTTTCAGTTTAAGAAGACAGTATTATAGGATTATCACCCAAATAGCCTACCATTGTGTGTCTATCGATTAGTCACCTCGACTTCTCGACCCCCATGTGAAACCCTTTTGTTGCACTCACATTTAGTGCAAGATACCCCTAGATACACCCATCTGAGTCATTCCTTTCATTTTGTTAACTCAATATACTGTTTCGATACACTTATACACCTTAGCCTACCCTATAGTATTTATTTGTGATTGGGAAGTCATCATTTACCTAAGTTCAAGGTTCAAGTGGAAAGGTTCGGAAATCACGCTTTCGTTGACGACATATTCTTAAAGATGATTGAAGACCCCCCGAATTCCCATTGTTCATCTCAAGTGGGGGGATATTATGTTTAGTTGTTATGTTTATGTAGAAAAAAAAAAGTGATTCGAAAAAAAAAATAGTTATGTTATTTAGTTTATTGTAAAGTGAAATGTTATAAGCACTATGTTATGAGCTTTATATAGATTTAGTATCGAGGAGGCCACCTCGGTCACATTTGAAGATTGGAGTTGGTTAGGGTGCCAACAGGTTGAGAAAAGCTAGTGTGCCCATCATGACGTCCTCTAATGACACATCTACCTAGTATTTCATGATCCGGTTTCTTAACTTCCAAGCTTGAACTTTGGGCGGACGGTAAGTGGTGATGACTTGGTTCTAGATTTAGACTATCTGCTTGATTTTTATTTTATACCATTTATATATCCCATGTCTTATCCTACCCTTTAGTCATGAAGCGTGTCTAGGTGATGCAGCGAGCAATCTTTGGTGTCTTGGCCATGGATTTGGTCATGTACCATTGGTTTTGTCCACTTCGCCGTGACATGTTAGTAATGATGAGTCACCCTTAACCTTTGTCGTATCTACCTATATTTCCTTCAAAAATTGTTTAGCCCTTAACTCTAGTGGTGGAGATTTGTGTAACCGCCAAGCTTATGATAGAATACATGCTATAACTTTGCGAATGAGTGATCAACCCGAAGTTGACACTTAAAATAGTTGAGAGATTTGAGTGTTTCGTTCCCATTTCGTGAGGTGTTCGTCTTTGTTTTATTCTAGCATAAGGGATTTGTAAACTTATATTTTCCAGGTAATGGGAGATATCTTTTTAGGAATCTATCTAATAAGGTCTACTTTAGGGCAAGTAGAGTTCAAGTGAGGGGATATTTGATAACATCAAATTATTCTGAATATTAAGCGTCAATTTCCCTCGATAATGCTTGTAATTTATATCATTTATATGGATTTACTCTTGTTTTCCATTATATTTCACTTTCAGGTAAATTACGAGCATTGGAGCTAAAGAGACGCGGAATTAGAGAATTATTAAAGATTTATCGAAGTATGCTCACTTTGAAGAAGTTACGGCGTAACTCATCTCTCACATTACGCCATAACTAAAGCGTGACTCAGAAAGCCAACTCATCTGAAGATAGCATAACTCTTCCAAAAGATTACGACGTAATTATATTAGGTCAAATGAGGTTCCGTGCCGCTGATAACTACGCTGTAGCTCGTGCATAAACTACGGCGTATCCATGAATTATTGAAGATACGGCGTAACCACTTCTAAGGTTACGCCGGTAACCGGATCTAGTACATTTACTGAAGAAATAGATGATTACGGAGTAACTATTTTATTAGTTACGACGTAACCAAGATCTGGTCTATAAATACCCCACAATTTCCAAAGATTTCAAAGCATCCCATTTCACACACCACAACCAAAGAACGTGGGAAGAAGCCAAAGGCAGGTCTAGAGGAGCATACGGAGCTATCTCCAGGGAGAAATCACTCCCCTACGATAAGCATTAGCATTTTATCTTTTCTTTACTTTCGATTCATGGATTTCGTAACATTAAATATTGAATTGATTTGTATGGTTAATATGATGCTAGCACCTCTTGGTGCTGGCCTAGTTATGATTCCTTAATTGTTTAGTTTACGTTTACATTACTTCCGTATAATAATTTCTAAGTGTATGCATGCATAGTTTATTGGTAGCTACCATTGTTTCGGTATTTTTGAATGGCGGTTGAGGCTAGTTGCTTAGGAGATATGACCAACTGACCCTAAGTGAGTAGACTAAGACGGGAAGGGTAATATATGACCAACTGACGACCCTTTCTACTTGTGCTATTTGACCAACTGATCACCTACCGTTTGGATGAACTTAAGAATTAGGGGGTGAGTGTTTAAGTTACTAACGTCCGGGCACTCACTATTATAAGTCTAGCATGTAGCGGAACTTAATGACTCGGCTCAGGGGACCAGGAACAACTGGACTTATGAGGGGACACCTGACTTCTCCAGTGGTGGCATCTTTGCTGATAGGTTAGGGCGAATTGACCAAATGCTGTCTTCTCGACTTTGACCCCACCTAAAGTAATTGGAAGTAAGTAGACGTAGACATTACTAGCTAGGATAAATAACTAGGTTAGCACCACTCTCCTCTATTGATCACATCCTTTGCCTTTAATTGCTTTTATCAGCTTTAGTAGTTAATTAATTAATTCCTAATCAAAATCATATTAAAATCTATGACTCCTAGACTTAGTATTAATCCAACACACATAGCTCTTAGGACGACCTCAGTTTTACCGAATACTACACTACACACGACCGGGTACACTGCCCGTTAGTGCATTAGGGTAGACCATAGGTATAACGAGACATTATAAATATTAAAACCTGGTCAGTAAAACCTGCATCACGGAGGTAGAGAGGTGTCAACTTCCATGTGGTCAGGTGGTTGACTTTGATGATTTCTCATAATCCAACATGGACTATTTGAAGGTGATGAAGAAAAAGAAGCCGGAGCTAGTGTTGACTCAACACCTTGATTTTGTTGCGCTATTCCTAAAAAAGAGGAGAATGTTGGCGATGGTGGAGGATGGGATGGCCTAGGAGGCAAGTCCTCTATATTGTAGAGGTGTGGTGATGAGAGTGGAGTGGTTAATGATATGGCTCTAGGCACTAAGGGTGATGGTTTAGTGGAAATAGGGGGTATAGTGGTGTTTGGCATTGGTAGTTTTGTGGGAACAATCCTTTTGGGGATTGGTTTGATAGGTGGAGGGGAGATCCTACCATTTGTGAATTTAACGAGATGATTCGGTTGAGGAAATTTCATGTACAACACGAGCAATTTTCTTGGGTGGTCCTTTGGTGGATGAGTTGCCACTAGGAGCTTTCCTCATGATGAGATGATTAAAAGAGTTTTGTAAAAGTTTCTAAGTGCTAAGAATAAGGATATAGATTATGACTTTAGGAGTCTTAACAAGGTGGTTTATAAAGAAAGAGATTTAGCAAGTGCATTCAAGACTTAAGCTACTAAGATCCTTTGGAATGTGATGATTAGCATGCACAAGAGTCAACTTCAGAGTTGCACTGATCTAGGGACTTAATTAAGATAAGATGGAGTGTTTAAGTTAGCAAGATGAGCTTGAAATGATTGTTTTAGCTAGATTTAAGATGAATCTGTCACCCGGATCCCATGGTTCCCTCCAATGAGGGATCCGTCTAGGCTAATCCTAGGGATCCGGCTCTCAGCAGCTAAGAAAGGAGAAAAATGATGTTTGTAAGGTCTAATACATATACCTTTTTGAGTGTTTTAGCCTTCCTAAGTGTCTTAAATGAAAGGGTACTTAAATGATCAAGGGCAATGAGTGATGTAGCTAATGATTGCCTTTTATGGAAGAAAATAGAACTTTTACGAGTACCAATGAATGACCAAAGATGACACCAAAAAAATTTGAGAGTGTCAAGTGGAAGAATGATAATTTTTGGAGAATATCTTAAAAGTTATAGGAAATGGAAAAATGAGGTAAGGATGACTAAAATCAATTTGCTAAAATTGATAGATTTACAAAACTAGATGTGTTGACATGTGAGAGATGATGTGTGAGTATAGGAGTGGAAGAATGATAAGTTTTGGTAAGATGATAAATTGAAATGCACATTGAGGGTGATCCTTAATGAGCTAGGAGTGAGTGTGAAACTTACTAAGCGGGAGAAAGACTTAAGAGATCCTAAGGCACCATGTTTAGCTAGTGTGAAGTAATCTGAGGACACGGTTTGAAGTATAAAGACTGCAATTGCATTTCTGTTTGCCCGAATCCCACGGTTCCCTAAGTGGAGGGATCCGTCTAGTACAAGGTGAGGGATCCGGCTCATGCAAAATAGTACCTTTACAAAGGGTATGCAAAGGTTGCACAAGGCATCGTATTTCAAGGCCAGTGTTTTCTAAGAAGTTTGAACAATAATATAATCGAAACATCAAATGTTAAATGTTTTATTTCATGAGAGAAATTACATTACAATGATAAAAGATGAAATCTAATGATGGAGCCTATTTGAAAAGAGAACTAAGTCTCTTGAGAATTTTCTCTAGATGGATCGTCAAATGGATGATGAGTATTTGCCGATTCAAGGATGAAGAAAGACTTCATGAGAGATGTGTTAAGAGGTTCCATCATCTTATTCACGAGTACGTACAACGGACTTTGAAATTGAGGGTGGAAGTACATGATGTGATGATAAAGGCATGTCAAGAACATTCCATAAGAGATTAGTTTGTTCTTGTTGCCTTGAAGGTTTACAATTCGCCTTGCGAAGAAATAGGCGAGATTGTATGGTTGTTGTGTTAGCAAACAATACATTATGTGAGCACAACAAGTGGGAAGGATTTCTCGATTTCCCCTAAGATTCCAAACATTTTCACGTAGGATGAGTGCGAGAGGCTTGTACTCTTCTCGGATATCCCGTGTATAGATAATGTTTGGATCAGAGTAATAGGGTCGAGGTTTGCATAACATGCGAGTCAAGTCTTGAGGGGAAGGTATGTGTGAACAATATGGACTATTTTCTTCACGATGGTTGAAGAGAGAATCAAGAGACCAATCTTCTGTGAAGGCACATTGACCATGATTTGGAATTCGGAGAATGTGAGCAAATTGCCCAAGGGTTAAAACAAAATTTTGGTTTTTTATCCAAAACCAAAGAGATAGAGATCGATCCTCGTTACGAACGAGTCAACTTGACGGAAGAATTCCAATATAAACCTCGGACAGATTTTATCATTAATTCCGAGGAGACATTCTAGTCCTATGGTTCGGAAACAGGTATTGATACCTTCTTCATATAGTAGAGGTGTGTCGACAATACGTCTTTCATGGAAGTGACGAGTTTCGAGATTATTGAACCCACGGACATAATTTCCAGGTGTGTTGGGCTCAAGAGAGATGTTAGGGATGTAAACATAAGTGAGTGAAAAGTCAAACTCATACTCATGAGACATGACGAGACCTATGGAAGTGAAAAGAATATGATGAGATTTGTTAAAGCACAAAAGATGATCACCTAACGTTTTTACTAGATATCTATTAACAATGACAATTAGCTCACTTAGTATTAAACCTCTTAGTGAAATATTTCTTTTAGGAAGAAAACGGTTTTTATCTTGCATGAGAAACTATTTTCCATAAAGACGGTTCTCACGGCTCCCTTCCAAGAGGGATCCGGCTAGTTGTACAACCGGGATCCGTTGATCTGTAGTGACAGAAAAAGGGTTTTGATGAAAAATAGATTTTTTCATCTTATAGGTTTATACAAGGATATGTATTTTAGCCAATGTTTACTTTAGCATGCATTGTAGTATCTCAAAAAGTACGAACGACAAAGAGAAAAATAAAAAATGAGAAACACATTATGAAAAATAAATTAGATAAACTAGAACAATAGTAATATTTCATTTCAATGCTAAGAAAGATACAAAGGATTGGGTATATAACACCAATGTAGATTAACAACACAAAGTACATGTCTCCATAAGAAAACTTAATCATGGGGAACACAAGAGCGATGAGTGTTAAGACGATGAGTACGAAGGCGATGTAAACCATGATGATGAAGATCTTTCTTGGTTTCTGTTTGAGATAAGATGAGATGAGAAGGAAAATGAAGTTTGAATGAGAGGTAATTTTTGAAAGTGGAAGATTTGAAAAATGAGGGTTTGGTGGAGTGGACGTCGGAGGGGATATTTATGGGGAAGGAGGAATTTTTGAGATTTGTGTTTTATTTTATTATTAGAAAGATTTGATTTTTGGATTAAGTAAAAATAAGACACAAATTTATAAACCTGGACTATAGACGAAAGAGTAACACGTATGCAAGAAAAGTATCCTAATGAAGCTACATGTAATATATGAGTATGTGAAAGTATAATCATATAAGTTCCTATGTGAGCATACTTATTTTCTAAGCTAATGTTATCTAGAGATAAGTAGAAACTCATACCTCTAATGCACTTATGAGTGTCTTTCTAATGACAAAAGGAAATGTTAATAGACAACTCCGATTCCTTAGTGATTAAGATACCTTCTTGGGGAAGGTAATCTTGTTACCTAGCAATTCCTATGGCTTGATAAATATGAGCTTTTAACTAATCAAAATGACAAGGAAGGTTAGTGCAATCTAGTAAGGTAAATAAAAAAAATATTGTTGTCATTTAATCAACATCCTACAAAAGTGTTTTTAAGACATGGTGTTTATTTTGTAAAGACCTTCTTTGTAGTTTTCAATAAACACGGATCGTCTCAAGTTTTTTTGTACAATATACTCTAAGAAACTTGGTAACGAAGCTCTGATGCCAATTGTGGAAAACTAGAAGGGGGGTTGAATAGTTTTACCTATTAAAACTTGGTTTTAAACTATTTAGATTAACTTATGTCAATCTTATTTGTGTGTGTGTGTTGGATGTTGATAGATAAGCGTATAGAATAAAAACTAAGATAGGGAGTAAGAAGCACAAAACCACAACGTGAGTATTTATAGTGGTTCGGCTACAAGGACACCTTCCTTGCCCTACTCCACTCCCCGAGTCACCTACTCGAGAGTTCATAATCACTATACAACACCAACTCCTTGTGGCGGAGAAGCCTTCACAACGTTACCTACTCTTTATCCGGTACAATGCTAGATACCGAATTCTTCCATGAGGTAGAACCAAACCTATCACAACGTCTCCTACCCTTTATCCAGTACAAGGATAGACACCGAGTTCCATTACAAAGGAGGAACTACTACCCAACACTATAAAAAATCCTATCCCTAAGGAGACCCACTCCTTATTACAACATCAACAAGGATATCAATATCCTTTGACCCAATATAAATTTATCTTGTACATCGACACACCGTATTGAATGTACACCTTAGGCACCTTTCATTAATGCCTTTGACTCGACTTCTAGGCACCCTTCACTAATGCCCTTGACACGAACGTTTGGCACCTTTCACTAATGCCTTTTTCTTGACTCCTTTGGCATCCTTCACAAATGCCTTTTACATGGACGTTTAAGCACCTTTCACTAATGCCTTTACTTTGACTCTTCGACACCTTTCACTAATGTCTTCGTCTTGACCCTTTAGACATCTCTTCCTTATGCCTTCGATACTACACTTCTAATGAGAAAGAAGAGAACTATCAACAAGAGAACCTAAGTAGTCTTGATGATGACGAAGCATGGCAACTCATGGACTTGAGCTTGCTCGACTTCAAGAAGTTGTGATCTCGCCTTTAAGAGGAACCTAGAGAATCACACAAAAACAAAACTACATACAAAGATCACTTGGATCTGTGGTTAGAGAGTTTACAACTCAAAGAGAAAATATATGTGAAAGGGGTGAGTTGCAATGAAGAAATGGCTCACTATTTATTGAGGAAAAAGTGCTACTGTTCCATGGATCCCACGGATCCCTCACTTGAGGAATCCGTCCAGTGTATTCCTGGGGATCCGTGGGACGCTTCTCTTTGCCCATAGGTTTTGGGTCATGGGTTATGGGTCATGGGTCCTAAACTTTGTACCATGGGTATCCAAGTAGATACAATGTATCTACAAGATGCAATGCATCTAGTCCATGGGTCATGGGTTAAATCCATGGGTCATGGATAATATCCATTTATGACTTATGCATGATGTCATGCAATGGGTTATGGGTTATGCTCCATGGGTATGGGTCATGGACTTTGGGTTTTACCCAACTACATTCAATGTATTTGGTCAATGGGTCAAATACTTTAAACTTCTACCCATTTATATTTACCCATTATAATACATACTAGTTATGTATGTATTTACTCAATATGTAAACACTAGTTGTTGTACATATGTATTACTAAATCATAAAATCACTTTTATTTGTTTAGTGTTTTATGTGAAAACGTAAGTGTGTTAGTAAACTATTGGCTCAAACCATTTACGTATTTTATTTGTCTCGTTAATATGATTTTACGTTTGTTATCGACAAAACATTAGAATATCGTAAAATATAAATAAACGTTTTTACGGCTTATTGTATTAACACGATCTTTCCTCCCAGGAGCATCCATCAGCAGCTGCATAAATTTGGTTAGTTTAAGAACCAATCAATCATTGTGGACTTTTCTTAAAGAATTGACCACTACGATTGTTTTACTGATGAATGTCTTGATTCCATTCACCTTGGTCGGGTGAATCAGCCATCCGAATCCCGTGAAGGGACAGTTGGTGATCTGTGCTAAACCAGTCAAGTCTAATAGACTTAAAACAGCTTAAACACAAATACAATGAAGTCCAGGAGAATACAGTGAATTCCCGGGTCGTTTAGTCCCAAGGAGACTCAATGGTGTGTAAAACTGATTCAGATGAAGGAGTGATCACTAAGGATAGTGATCTGTAAAGGTTTTGATTAGAAATATTACACTACTGATTGATTGGAATAGAATTGGACACAGAATTGGAAAGCACAACAATCAGATGAGAAAAAAAACGTAAACGTAAGTTAAAAAAAAACTACGTATACGCACAAAATAAAAAGTGAATCTGAGAAATAAAAGACCTAAAAAGATGAAAATAACATTTTTCAAATCCTAAAAATAAAAGAAAATTATTAGAAAAAGAAAATTATTTTTAACACTATTTAATTAATTACTATTAATTAAAAACTATTTTAACTATTTAATAAATACTCTAAAATAGAAGAAAATACAAAGTAAGGCTAGAAAAATAAACTTATGATTCTGAAAAATCTAAAATACTATAAAACTAATTTTAAGACTGAAAATATATTTTTCACACTTTTTATTTAATTATTACTAATTAATTATTATTTAAAATACACTTAATTACTAGAAAATATAAAATAAACTTGGAAAAATAAAATTTTAATTTTGAAAAATCTAAAATATGATAAAACTAATTTTAAAACAGAAAATATATTTTTTAGACTTTTTAATTATTTATTACTAATTAATTACTATTTTTAACTAATTAAAATTATAATAAATACTAAAAAGATAGAGAAAAATCTGAAACTTTTTCTAAAAATCCTATATGATGACAGAAACCTAAGAAAAAGAGAAAAACAAGATTTGCTTATTAATAAGATGAAAAGAAAAATCAAAAAGCTAAAAATATTAAATAAATGCTATCACTATTTTTATATTGATGTTTTTCTGAATTTTCTTTTTGAAAACTACTTATATACTAATAATATGAAATTTTAATGAAGACAAAAATTTTATAAAGCACCAATAAGCAGTTTCACAAGCTTAAAAGCTCAACAGTGGCCAAAATAGCTTATTTTATAGAAATAAGCTCAAACAAGCTAGCACACTGAAACAGAAGCTCAAAGTATATGCAAACAAGCTTAATGAACAGAAATGAAGCTAGAACATACAAGGGAGCACACTGATAAGCTAGAATTAAGCAAATAAGCACTTTGCTTTTTCACAGAAGTGGGACAAGCTTTAAGCTCTTAGCAGCCCTAGCTAACAAGCTCAAAAGTGAAAAACAAGACTTGATACTCCAAGAGGACCAGGTTGGCTTTCCAAAGAACCAGAGAACACAAGATTTGAGCAATTAATAAGCTCTATGAGAGCTTATCAATATGGGCTTAACCACTGTGCACAGGGCACTTTATGAAACAGGTACCACTAAAAAGCTAAGAAATAAGCACTTAAAAAGCTGAGAAATCAAGAACTAGCATTTTTGTATTTTTCTTTAGCAACTAGACTTTAAAAATCCAAAACCTTATAAACTGAATCTCACTAATAAGCACTCAGTGAAATTCCAAATTTTATTCAAAAGTGACCTTAATGAAAATTTGACTTTTATAGAAAACCAAGAGAGTTGACCAAGATGAACTTTGATTCATTACTGATCACTGAATATGTTGTTTTAAGTTATATTAAGACTTACTTGAGCAAGATTAACAACTTTTAAACACAAAATCAAGATCTTGCCTATGTAAAATCCAACAGTTAGTTCACAGTTAATGATCAAAGGAATTTTTGACTTTTGCTAACAAGGACTTGATTATATGACTGAGATGAGTTGGTTAAACACAGTTAGACATATTTCCAACAAGACCAAAGACTAGAGCACCTTTAAACACAATAAACCAAACACCCCTTTATGTTAACTGTTATGAAGATTTTTAGAGCAAAACACAAATTAAAACCATGAGATTGATTCCAGATCTTTTATAATCACTTGTTAAGACTTATTAAGCTTTAAACAACTACCCTTACAACATAAAACTTAAAAATGACCAAAATACAATTTTAACTGTCAAAATGGAATTTTCATAAAACACAAATTTAAAAGAACAAGCTACTAATTTTAAGGCTTAAACACACTTTATTATAACTAGATATCACAAAGAAACAGAAATTGAAGCTAACTAATAACTATAACAATGAAATGCCAAATTGGTCAAAAGTGCTTACAAAAGCTTCCAAGCTCAAAATTGAGATTCAGAACCAATGAACACCCCTATAAGCTTACCAATAAGCTACTAACCCAAGGCCATCCATAATACACCTTGCTCCAGCTGAGAACACCTTTTCCAAGTGATTTTTTTATTTTTCAAGTATTTAATTAGTATTTTTGTGATTTTTGACCTTTTGAAGCTAAACTGAATTTTATTGTTTCTAATAGCCTTTATAAGCTATTTGGGAGCTTATGTGACCTATTCTAGTCCATACAAACAACTGAAAACATCATTTGAACCAACATTAGATTTTGCATAAACATGAGAATTTGCATAAACTTGAGAAATAGTTAAAACTTGAAATTGCTAATTGAAAAGGCTTTACAATACACTAGAATACTTAAAACAGAATGCTTGAAGGATTTAAATTACACTTTAACTTGAAAAACACTTAAACGACATTAAAACATTAAAAATACACTACACACTTTGATACATTGCATTCTATCTCTCCTTTATAGACTTTCTTGCATCTCTGACATCCTCTGAATCTTTCCCACCAAATTCTAGCCTTTGGATCACTCAAAATAATCAGAAAACCGCAGATCCACATGTGATTTTGGCGCCATTTTTCTATTTAGCAGGTTTAAGCAATTAATGGATTTGGTTTGAGCAATTAAGGATATTTGGAGTGTAGAGGAGGTGGAGGGAACATGGTATGGAGGGGAGTTGAAAATGT
Source organism: Chrysanthemum makinoi (assembly GCA_910596185.1). Classification (NCBI taxonomy): domain Eukaryota; kingdom Viridiplantae; phylum Streptophyta; class Magnoliopsida; order Asterales; family Asteraceae; genus Chrysanthemum; species Chrysanthemum makinoi. The sequence goes on along the minus strand of OU343225.1, from coordinate 161,755,372 downwards.
GGTGAAAACCACTCTGGTTTTGAATATCTGGCTTGGAAGAGATAGAGCTACAGTAGCTCTGGTATTTGGGCGCGTTTTTCTTGGGTTTGACTTGCGTTGACCGATGGCTTAATAACACAAAGGGGGGTCAAAAGGGTTTGTGGCAGGGCCAAAATGCAATCTGACCTGGCTCAAGGGTCAGCCAAATGGGGGTCAAGGGTCAAGAAGTTTTGGGCTTGGATAAGGGATTGGGCCAAAGAGTTGGATTGGGTTTGGATATATATATGTGTCCGTTTGGTTTAGTGATATTGTAAGGACCAAAAATGCAATTCGACCAAACTTCAAGGACTGAAAGTGAACTTTTCCAAACTTCTCACAAGGACCAATCATGACAAACATTGATAAAACAAGGATCCTTTTTGCATAAAATCCATTTTTAAAGGTCCAAGGACTAATTTTGCAAATTTCCAAAGTTTAGGGACCTTTCTTGCCAATTGACCAAAGAATCATTCAAGGAGCATTTTAAACAACTTAGAATACTTCAGGGACCTTGAATGATAAATTTCCACATTTTTGAATTTTCAGGGACTAGATTTGACAACTTTCAAAACTTGGGGGACTAAAACTGCCAATTTTGCAAACTTGATACATTTTCATCTGATTTTGATATTTTTGCATTTAAAACACATAAAACACTGATTTGTGATATTTTGATCATTTTGATGTGTTTCTGAGTGTTTTCAGATGATTTTGCAGTTTAGATTACACAAAAAATGATGAGTATTTAGACACTCATCAATCCCCACATGAGATATTGCTAGTCCCTAGCAATGATTTGAGAAAACTTGATGGATTTATTCTCTTTACCAAAAGCCATCACTTTTGGAGTAGCCAATTGTTTTGATTCAAGTAAGAACCTTGGTACAACGATAACCAAATGATTTATTGGCAAATCATAAACCATATAACGGTTTTGATGTGTCTTTACCGAAGCCGTACCCATTTCGACTAGCCAACTCTTAGATAAATTATCATGATTATCTTTGGTGAGCTGAATACCAATTATGGATTTTCCACTGCCTTTACCACAAGCCATAACCTTGCGGGCTAGCCAACTCATTATCTTTTGAGGATGATGGGGAGTTGAGGAACCATACAATTTTGGGCAAATTGCAAGCCATATAAACGGATTTGAGAAATCTTTACCAAGAGCCGTTTGCTCCTGGATTAGCCAATCCTTTAGTTTATCAAACATGGCGGACTGATAACCAATTGAGTAAGTGTAGAACACTTACTCAAAAAAAAATTTGGCCAAAACGGGGAATTGGTGTAATTATATGATAAAATTCGCGAGAATTCCCCCCTACACTTAGAAATGAATATTGCCCTCAATATTCAAAGTACGGCGGTTATGCGAGAAACAAAGAACGTAAAAGGGAAATATTACGGCCATTTATTTAGAAGAAGATTTTTTTTTTTTTTTTTTTTTAAGAAAGAATGAGAATATACAACAGTGTGGGGAAAACTCCCCCACACTAGGGTGGTAGAAAGGGGTAAGAAGACAGAATTATGGGTGAAAACCCATATGGTGCGTGCTAATGTTTTTGATTACCAAGTCACTAGCTTGACTCGATCCCCGCATTCATTGGTTCATAGGGAATGTTTGTAGATCCGGGACAACCACAGGGGGAATGTCCTCTCCAAAGTAATGCTTCACTCGATGACCATTCACTTTAAAATTAGGACCATCGGGTTGAGATAACTCAACGGTACCATAAGGATAAACCTTAGCAATAGTGAATGGACCAGACCAGCGGGACTTGAGTTTTCCCGAGAAAATCTTCAATCTTGAATTGAAAAGAAGGACTTGATCACCACGTTTGAAAACGCGGTTCTTGATCTTGGAGTCATGAATCTTCTTTGTCTTTGCTTGTAGATCAAAGAGTTCTCGTAAGCTTGATCACGAAGTTCATTTAGTTCATTCATTTGAACTTTTCTGTGATCACCGGCTGTTTGTATATCGAAGTTTGCATGCTTTAAGGCCCAGTATGCCTTGTGCTCTAACTCAATCGGAAGATGACATGCCTTTCCGTACACTAGCTTGTATGGAGTACACCCGATGGGTGTTTTGTAAGCTTTACGAAAAGCCCAGAGTGCGTCATCTAGCTTATCCGACCAGGAGGCACGGTTTTCGCCAACCGCCTTCTCCAGAATTCTTTTAATACCACGGTTTGAAACTTCCACCTGCCCACTTTGTTTGGGGTGGTATGCGAGTAGAGAGGCGGTGGGTAACACCATACTTTTGCATGACTCTTTCAAATTGGTCATTGCAGAAATGTGTACCACGATCACTGATTATAGCTTTCGGAGTTCCAAACCCTGGCTTGAGAGATTTCAAAAATTCACAACAACTCGGGCATCATTGGTGGGTAAAGCTTTTGCTTCAACCCATTTTGACAGATAGTCAATGTACCACGAGTATGTACTTGTTACCACGAGAAGATGGAAACGCCCCATAAAATCAATAACCCATATGTCAAATATCTCACAAACTTGAATGGCATTTTGTGGCATTTCATTCCTTTGAGAGATATTTCCGTGATGTTGACAAGCGTCCGCACCGGCTTTGACAAATTCGTGGGCATCCTTATAGATTGTGGGCCAATAGAACCCTGAATCAAACACCTTTTTCGCGGTGTAGTTTCGACTATGATGGCCCCGGGTCCGAGCATGGCAAGCTTTGAGAATGTCAAGAGCTTCTTGTCCATAAACACACCGCCGGATGACTTGATCCGCACAGATTTTGAATAAGAAAGGGTCGTCCCAGAAATAATGTTTAACATCTTTGAAGAATTTGTTCTTCTGCTGGGTCGACATTCCTTTCACTATGAAGTTACCAGCATGGTAATTTGCAAAGTCAGCAAACCATGGGGTGGTAGAATTTCCACGAAAAGAAACCGCATTGAGTGTCTCGAGAGGAAATGTTTCATTTATTTCCTTTTTCTCGAAGACATCTTTGTGAGGGTTTTCTAATCCGACAGATGATCCAGCTAGATTCTCTGAGCTCCTTTTTATCACGATAATGATATCAAATTCTGGAGGAGGAGAATCCAACGAAGCAATCTCGGCTTTGCATCTTGTTTTGCAAAGAGATATTTAAGAGCCGAGTGATCCGTATACACTACGCATTTGGTCAAGATAAGATACGGCCGAAACTTCTCAAAAGCATACACCACGGCTAATAGCTCTTTTTATGTGGTGGTGTAATGAGTTTGAGCCTCAGTCATAGTTTTGCTTGCGTAGTGAATAGGCTGAAAATGCTTGTTTCTTCGTTGCCCTAGGACTGCACCGATAGCAAAATCACTTGCATCGCACATGAGCTCAAAAGGCAAGTCCCAGTCGGGGGCAACGAGAATGGGTGCCTCAGTAAGCTTTTTCTTCAATGTTTCAAAAGCTATGATGCACTCGGGTGAGAAGATAAAAGGAGCATCCTTTTCAAGAAGATGGGTCATAGGCCGGGCGATTTTGGAAAAATCTTGAATGAATCTGCGATAGAAACCGGCATGACCTAAAAAGCTCCTAATACCTTTAACGGTAGTAGGATGAGGCAGCTTAGCAATAACATCGACTTTTGCTCTATCAACCTCAATCCCGTTCTTTGAAATTTTATGGCCAAGGACAATGCCTTCTTTGACCATAAAGTGGCTCTTCTCCCAGTTTAGACAAAGATTGGTGTCTTCACACCTTTGAAGCATTTTATCTAAATGGGAGAGACATGATTGAAAAGAATCCCCAATAACCGAGAAGTCATCCATAAACACTTCCATTGTTTCCCCGATCATGTCGTGGAATATGGCCATCATACATCGTTGGAATGTGCCAGGAGCATTACATAAGCCAAAAGGCATACGTTTGTAGGCAAAAGTCCCGTATGGGCAAGTGAATGTGGTCTTCTCTTGATCCTGCGGATCAATAGGGATCTGAAAGTAACCCGAGAAACCATCAAGGAACAAGTAGTATTCGTTCCTGCTAATCTCTCAAGCATCTGGTCCATGAAGGGTAGAGGAAAATGGTCTTTCCGGGTGGCGTCATTCAACTTACGATGAGTCGATGCAAACACGCCATCCCCGTCACCAATCGAGTTGGAATTAACTCGTTATCTTCATTGTGATAATGAGTAATGCCACCCTTTTCGGGACACAATGAATTGGGCTAACCCAAGGACTATCTGAGATCGGGTAAATCAATCCCGCATCAAGAAGTTTGATAACCTCTTGTTTGATAACATCATGAATTTTTGGATTCACTCGTCTCTGATGTTGAACTGCGGGTTTGAAGTCATCCTCCATCAAGATTTTATGAGTACGTGAACTCGAGGTTGATACCTTTGATGTCGGAGAGTTTCCAAGCAATTGCTTGCTTGTGTGACTTCAAGATCTTTATGAGAGCAGCTTTTCATCTTTACTCAAATCTCGAGCAATAATGACAGGCAATTTATCATCACCTTCTAGAAATGCATACTCAAGATGAGGAGGTAAGTCCTTAAGCTCAACCTCGGGAAATTCTTCAGTTTTCTCAACTGACTTGACTTCCTTGTTATGAAGTTTGATGGGAGGGGGAGGAAGAGAAGTATCCAGATTTAACAATTTCTCAAGAAGAATATCTCCCTCCAGATTAATCTCATCAGGAATTGAATCACTAGGATGAGGGGTTGATGATGGATCATCATTGAGCAACTTCTCAATAAGAAGTATGTCCCCCTCAATATCAATTGGAGCATGATCAATTTCCCAAGGCACAGAATCACTAGCCAAGTATGCCTCAATCTCTTCCGAGATGGAGTCATTTCCCTCAAAAAGAGTGATAGAAGGAGTAGAATTGGCTATGATAGGTTGAGAAGATGTGGTGGAATCCCCCACCACGAATTATGAGAATAACCAAGAACTTCTTGAGAGTACTCTTCAGTGGCAACATCAATGATATCTATTCGGTTAACCGACTCGTAATCATAATTTCGAGTGAGTACCTCGAAGTTTGGTCAAGGTTGAAGGTGACAGCTTCGTTACCAACACGTAATGTGATTTCTTGCTCAAATACATCAATGAGAGCACGGCCCGTTCTCAGGAATCCTCGACCAACAATGAGAGGAACCCTACAGGTGATCGGCATCAAAATCAACAACCACGGTCAGGTGGGAAATGGAACTTTCCTACTTTTACAAATACGTCCTCAACAATGCCAAGAGGCGGGATATGGAACGATCTGCAAGCTCGAGAGTCATGCATGTAGGAGTGAGTTCCGGAAGAGAAAGTTTCTTCCACACTGAATATGGCATAAGGTTTATGCTTGCACCAAGATCCTTTGCTAGGGCAAAGCATTCAACCATTCACAGGAATACACAAGGTAAGAGAAATTTCCCGGGATCTCCAAGCTTTTCTGGAAGCTTCTTCAGGATGACTGCAGAGCAGCTTCTAGTTAAGAGGAGTCTTAGCCATTTCAAACAGCTTTTCCTTATTGCTTAACATGTGCTTGAGAGTTGATGCAAACTTGGGCATCAGCATGATAGCATCCGCAAAGCTTATGTCAAAGTGTAACTCATGGAAAATTTGGAAAAATTTATCCATTTGATGACTAGCTTTCTCGCGGAGCTTTTGCTCGTTCAAACGTGATGGGTAAGGAATAGAAGATTTGGATTTGGTATTTTCAACAGGAGCTACAGGAGGTTCAAAAACAACTCCTTGATTTGACTTGGGTTTGGACCACTTGAGGTTGGACTACCAAGGTTGGACGTGTGCGGTACCGTGGGCTAGAATAATGCACCTTGTCCGTTGTTTCCTTGGTAACTTGACTCATTGCCACAGGAGGAGGGGCATTGGAGTCGTAGGTCCATTGTGTGTCGGAGGTTCACTGTCCACTACCTTAGGGAGAGAAGAAGAAGTAGAGGAGGTAGTAGGAACAAGCGGGTCCGTGTATGAAACACCACTTGGGTTGTGATCGCCTTGGCATCGCCCTCTCGGGTTAGCGATCGTGTTGCTAGGTAAAGTACACGAGCGAGGGTCTGATCATTTAAAGACTTTTGAGATCGGCAATTTGGTGACCAACAACCTGTTCATTTCATCTTGGGACTTCATGACTGCTTGATAACTCATCGATGATGGTCCTGGAGGAGTAATGACGGGAGGAGCTGGAGGGACAATTTGAGGCCGTATGTTTTGATTATAGCCAAAATTCCCTTGATTAAGATTCATATTCCCGTGAAATTGATTCCCTCGATTGAAATGGTTTTGATGAAGGTTTCCTTGATGTTGGAAACCTTGATTTGGTCCAGGATAGAAATTACCTTGGTTTTGATAACCTTGGTTCATTCTAGGTTGGTTCCGATTCCGGTTTTGCATGTTATGATTACTGGTTGAAACCGGGTGGTGCTCGATTAGTGTTAGCACGGTAGTGTGGTTCATTTTGAGGACGGTATTGATTACCTCCTTGCTGTGAACTACCGGCTAAAGCATTTGCTTCAAAAGGACTACCATCGGTGGCAGTACAATTGTAATAAGCATGAGGACCACCACAAGTGACACAACTTTCAACTTTCTTCACTTCAGCATGTGTAGAGTCTCGAGTGAAGGAGACTTTCTTCTGGTTAGCAAGAACCAAAGCCTGAACAATGTCTGTGAGTTTATCAATCTTAGCATCAGTGCTAGATGTACTCACGGGGGATGAAGAAGAAGAAGGTCCGGCATGAGGCGATATGTCTTTGCTCTGAAAGGACGGACCTGAGATTTGTTCTCAATGATCTGCAAGGCCTCTTTGGTGGTCTTGCTCAAGAAATTACCTCCCGCGGAGGCATTCAAAGAGTCTTGATTGGCCTGATTGAGACCATTGTAGAAAGTATCCATTTGCATTAACTCGGTAAAACCATGATGCGGACACTTTCGAAGCAACTCTTTGTAACGATCCCATGCCTCCCCGAATGATTCATCAAATCTCCGAGAAAATTTCATTATCTCATTCTTAAGACTTGTGGTTCGGGATGGAGGATAGAACTGGATTAACGAACTTGGTGACAAGATCTTCCCATGTCTCTATAGAACGCGGGGGTTGTTTCTCAAGCCAATTTAGGGCTTGTCCCTCTAGAGAAAATGGGAACGAGAAGAAGCTTGATAGCGTCGTGGGACATTCTTATATTTGATGGTAGATGCAATCTTGTTAAACCATCGAATGTGTGCATGAGGATCATTCCGCTCAAAACCATAGAATTGGCTTTGGGTTACTAGATTAAGCAACCCGGTTTTGAGCTCGAAAGTGTCCGCCACGATGGCTGGAACAACAATGGCATCTCCGTAACCCTCGATGGGTGCTTGGAGAAGCTCATGCATAGGTTTGTCTTCTCGCCATTTCGACGAGTGAGGTGGTGGTGGTAGGCGTTCACTCGATCACGGTGAAGGAGCCTGAACGTCCCTCTACGTCTACGAGGAATCTTTCCAAGTTCAGAAAGTGGACTTGTAGAACTGGAAGAACGAAAGTCGCATGCACTATGTATAAAATCAATTTTCAAAACAAATGAGGCAAAACACAAGTGAACTTAACCAATAATCACAAATGAAATGGCTTCTTTGAAACAGGTACACCAAATCACAAGTGACACAAAGGCAAGTTTTAAATCTGATGTTCGGGAACTTATTAATGGTCGCACTCCCAGTTAGGTAGTGCCCCGCCTTGATTTTGGCGGTGGTTGATTTTATGTATATTAAGTACCACCTGAAAAGACGTAGGTAAGATTTGTGCGAGATGGGTTCAAAACTTTTGGACAATATTTTGTTATCGTCCGTTTAACCAAATCGTATCTCTTCAAGAATCACCTTAAAGAGAATACAAAATAGAAGCGTTCCGATTGTTTTGTTGTTTTATATTTTTTTGGGAGTTTTTAACACTTTAGGAAAAGTGCTAATGAACTTTTGATTTTTATAACTTTACAAAAACTTTTACAAATGATGGGTATGTGCAACAATGGATCGACAATGGCTAAACACACGCTTAAAGCCTCCGCGGCGTAAAATTTGATCTGGTACTAAACCACAAGTCTAATAGACTTAAAAGCCAAGCTTAAACACAAATACAATGAAGTCGAGGAGAATACAAATGAATTCAGGGTCGTCGTTTAGTCCCAAGGAGACTCAATGGTGTGTAAACTTCCCCCTTCAGATGAAGGAGTGATCACTAAGGATAGTGATCTGTAAAGGTTTTGATTAGAAATATTACACTCGATTGATTGGAATAGAATTGGACACGAATTGGAAAGCACAACAATCGATGAGAAAAAAGCGCGTAAACGTAAGTTTAAAACTACGATATACGCACAAAATAAAAAGTGAATCTGAGAAATAAAAGACCTAAAAAGATGAAAATAACATTTTTCAAATCCTAAAAATAAAATAAAATTATTAGAAAAAGAAAATTATTTTTAACACTATTTAATTAATTACTATTAATTAAAAACTATTTTAACTATTTAATAAATACTCTAAAATAGAAGAAAATACAAAGTAAGGCTAGAAAAATAAACTTATGATTCTGAAAAATCTAAAATACTATAAAACTAATTTTAAGACTAAAAATATATTTTTCACACCTTTTATTTAATTATTACTAATTAATTATTATTTAAAATACACTTAATTACTAGAAAATATAAAATAAACTTGGAAAAATAAAATTTTAATTTTGAAAAATCTAAAATATGATAAAACTAATTTTAAAACAGAAAATATATTTTTTAGACTTTTTAATTATTTATTACTAATTAATTACTATTTTTAACTAATTAAAATTATAATAAATACTAAAAAGATAGAGAAAAATCTGAAACTTTTTCTAAAAATCCTATATGATGACAGAAACCTAAGAAAAAGAGAAAAAACAAGATTTGCTTATTAAAAAGTTGAAAAGAAAAATCAAAAAGCTAAAAAATATTAAATAAATGCTATCACTATTTTTATATTGATGTTTTCGAATTTTCTTTGAAAACTACTTATATACTAATAATATGAAATTTTAATGAAGACAAAAATTTTATAAAGCACCAATAAGCAGTTTCACAAGCTTAAAAGCTCAACAGTGGCCAAAATAGCTTATTTTATAGAAATAAGCTCAAACAAGCTAGCACCTTTGAAACGAAGCTCAAAGTATATGCCAAAAAGCTTAATGAACAGAAATGAAGCTAGAACATACAAGGGAGCATACAGATAAGCTAGAATTAAGCAAATAAGCACTTTGCTTTTTCACGAAGTTGGGACAAGCTTTAAGCTCTTAGCAGCCCTAGCTAACAAGCTCAAAAGTGAAAAACAAGACTTGATACTCCAAGAGGACCAGGTTGGCTTTCCAAAGAACCAGAGAACACAAGATTTGAGCAATTAATAAGCTCTATGAGAGCTTATCAATATGGAACTTAACCACAGTGCCGGGCACTTTATGAAACAGTACCACTAAAAGCTAAGAAATAAGCACTTAAAAAGCTGAGAAATCAAGAACTAGCATTTTTGTATTTTTCTTTAGCAACTAGACTTTAAAAATCCAAAACCTTATAAACTGAATCTCACTAATAAGCACTCAGTGAAATTCCAAATTTTATTCAAAAGTGACCTTAATGAAAATTTGACTTTTATAGAAAACCAAGAGAGTTGACCAAGATGAACTTTGATTCATTCCTGATCACTGAATATGTTGTTTTAAGTTATATTAAGACTTACTTGAGCAAGATTAACAACTTTTAAACACAAAATCAAGATCTTGCCTATGTAAAATCCAACAGGTTAGTTCCGCGTTAATGATCAAAGGAATTTTTGACTTTTGCTAACAAGGACTTGATTATATGACCTGATGAGTTGTTTAAACACAGTTAGACATATTTCCAACAAGACCAAAGACTAGAGCACCTTTAAACACAATAAACCAAACACCCCTTTATGTTAACTGTTATGAAGATTTTTAGAGCAAAACACAAATTAAAACCATGAGATTGATTCCAGATCTTTTATAATCACTTGTTAAGACTTATTAAGCTTTAAACAACTACCCTTACAACATAAAACTTAAAAATGACCAAAATACAATTTTAACTGTCAAAATGGAATTTTCATAAAACACAAATTTAAAAGAACAAGCTACTAATTTTAAGGCTTAAACACACTTTATTATAACTAGATATCACAAAGAAACGAATTGAAGCTAACTAATAACTATAACAATGAAATGCCAAATTGGTCAAAAGTGCTTACAAAAGCTTCCAAGCTCAAAATTGAGATTCAGAACCAATGAACACCCCTATAAGCTTACCACTAAGCTACTAACCCAAGGCCATCCATAATACACCTTGCTCCTGTGAGAACACCTTTTCCAAGTGAATTTTTTATTTTTCAAGTATTTAATTAGTATTTTTGTGATTTTTGACCTTTTGAAGCTAAACTGAATTTTATTGTTTCTAATAGCCTTTATAAGCTATTTGGGAGCTTATGTGACCTATTCTAGTCCATACAAACAACTGAAAACATCATTTGAACCAACATTAGATTTTGCATAAACATGAGAATTTGCATAAACTTGAGAAATAGTTAAAACTTGAAATTGCTAATTGAAAAGGCTTTACAATACACTAGAATACTTAAACTAATGCTTGAGAGGAAGGATTTAAATTACACTTTAACTTGAAAAACACTTAAACGACATTAAAACATTAAAAATACACTACACACTTTGATACATTGCATTCTATCTCTCCTTTATAGACTTTCTTGCATCTCGACATCCTCTTCTGAATCTTTCCCACCAAATTTTTAGCCTTTGGATCACTCAAAATAATCAACCGTCCACATGTGATTTTGAGCGCCATTTTTCTATTTAGCGGAGTGAAGATTAATGGATTTGGTTTGAGCAATTAAGGATATTTGGAGTGTAGAGGAAGTGGAGGGAACATGGTATGGAGGGGAGTTGAAAATGTGGTGAAACCACTCGGTTTTGAATATCGGCTTGGAAGAGATAGAGCTACCGTAGCTCACGGTATTTGGCGCGTTTTTCTTGGGTTTGACTTGACGTCTGACGATGGCTATAACACAAAGGGGTCAAAAGGGTTTGTGGCAGGGCCAAAATGCAATCTGACCTGGCTCAAGGGTCAGCCAAATGGGGGTCAAGGGTCAAGAAGTTTTGGGCTTGGATAAGGGATTGGGCCAAAGAGTTGGATTGGGTTTGGATATATATATGTGTCCGTTTGGTTTAGTGATATTGTAAGGACCAAAAATGCAATTCGACCAAACTTCAAGGACTGAAAGTGAACTTTTCCAAACTTCTCACAAGGACCAATCATGACAAACATTGATAAAACAAGGATCCTTTTTGCATAAAATCCATTTTTAAAGGTCCAAGGACTAATTTTGCAAATTTCCAAAGTTTAGGGACCTTTCTTGCCAATTGACCAAAGAATCATTCAAGGATCATTTTTAACAACTTAGAATACTTAGGGGACCTTGAATGATAAATTTCCACATTTTGAATTCCGGGACTAGATTTGACAACTTTCAAAACTTGGGGACTAAAAGCTGCCAATTTTGCAAACTTGATACATTTTTCATCTCCATTTTGATATTTTGCATTTAAAACACATAGATTTGTGATTTGTGATATTTTGATCATTTTGATGTGTTTACAGTGTTTTCAGATGATTTTGCAGTTTAGATTACACAAAAATGATGAGTATTTAGACACTCATCAGTTGGCATTACATTGAACGAGTTCAAGTAATGACCCACATCTTCAGGATTCGATTCTTGAAAGGAATCTCCTTAGCAGGATTTCCAGCACTTACAAGTTCGAACTTCGAGGGTGTTAACAACATAGTGTGAAAACACATCTCTAATTCTAGCAAAGGTTGTTCCTGAACTGGAGGCCCTCAAGTAGGCTAACACGATGTACCGAAGTACATCTACAATTCGGTGAGTCGCGGAGGGTGTTCGTTTGTTTTATTCTAGCATAAGGGATTTGTAAACTTATATTTTCCAGGTAATGGGAGATATCTTTTAGGAATCTATCTAATAAGGTCTACTTGAGGGCAAGTAGAGTTCAAGTGAGGGATATTTGATAACATCAAATTATTACGAATATTAAGCGTCAATTTCCCCCGATAATGCTTGTAATTTATATCATTTATATGGATTTACGCTTGTTTTCCATTATATTTCACTTTCAGGTAAATTACGAGCATTGGAGCTAAAGAGACGCGGAATTGGAGAATTGTTAAAGATTTATCATAGTATGCTCACTTTGAAGAAGTTACGGCGTAACTCATCTCTCACATTACGCCATAACTAAAGCGTGACTCAGAAAGCCAACTCATCTGAAGATAGCATAACTCTTCCAAAAGATTACGACGTAATTATATTAGGTCAAATGAGGTTTCGTGCCGCTGATAACTACGCTGTAGCTCGTGCATAAACTACGGCGTATCCATGAATTATTGAAGATACGGCGTAACCACTTCTAAGGTTACGCCGTAACCAGCAGATCTAGTACATTTTACGAAGAAATAGATGATTACGGAGTAACTATTTTATTAGTTACGACGTAACCAAGATCACTGTCTATAAATACCCCGCAATTTCCAAGCATTTCAAAGCATCCCATTTCACACACCACAACCAAAGAACGTGGGAAGAAGCCAAAGGCGGGTCTAGAGGAGCATACGGGGCTATCTCTAAGGGAGAAATCACTCCCCTACGATAAGCATTAGCATTTTATCTTTTCTTTACTTTCGATTCATGTATTTCGTAACATTAAATATTGAATTGATTTGTATGGTTAATATGAGCGGCTAAGCACCTCTTGGTGCTGGCCTAGTTATGATTCCTTAATTGTTTAGTTTACGTTTACATTACTTCCGTATAATAATTTCTAAGTGTATGCATGCATAGTTTATTGGTAGCTACCATTGTTTCGGTATTTTTGAATGGCGGTTGAGGCTAGTTGCTTAGGAGATATGACCAACTGACCCTAAGTGAGTAGACTGAGACGGGATGGGAAAGATATGACCAACTCGGCCGACCCTTTCTACTTGTGATATTTGACCAACTGATCACCTACCGTTTGGATGAACTTAAGAATTAGGGGGTGAGTGTTTAAGCTACTAACGTCCGGGCACTCACTATTATAAGTCTAGCATGTAGCGGAACTTAATGACTTCACTGTAAGGGGACCAGGAACAACTGGACTTATGAGGGGGACACCGACTTCTCCAGTGGTGGCATCTTTGTCGATAGGTTAGGGCGAATTGACCAAATCTGTTGTCTTCTAGACTTTGACCCACCTAAAGTAATTGGAAGTAAGTAGACGTAGACATTACTAGCTAGGATAAATAACTAGGTTAGCACCACTCTCCTCTATTAATCACATCCTTTCCCTTTAATTGCTTTTTTCTGCTTTAGTAGTTAATTAATTAATTCCTAATCAAAATCATATTAAAATCACATGACTCCTAGACTTAGTATTAATCCAACACACATAGCTCTTGGGACGACCTCGGTTTTACCGAATACTACACTACACACGACCGGGTACACTGCCCGTTAGTGCATTAGGGTAGACCATAAGTATAACGAGATATTATAAATATTAAAACACACTGGTCAAGAAACACGCATCGCGGAGGTAGAGAGGTGTCAACTTCCATGTGGTCGTGGTGGTTGACTTGATGATTTCTCATAATCCAACATGGACTATTTAAAGGTGATGAAGAAAAAGAAGCCGGAGCTAGTGTTGACTCAACACCTTGATTTTGTTGCGCTATTCCTACAAAAGAGGAGAATGTTGGCGATGATGGAGGATGGGATGGCCTAGGAGACAAGTCCTCTATATTGTAGAGGTGTGGTGATGAGAGTGGAGTGGTTAATGATATGGCTCTAGGCACTAAGGGTGATGGTTTAGTGGAAATAGGGGGTATAGTGGTGTTTGGCATTGGTAGTTTTGTGGGAACAATCCTTTTGGGGATTGGTTTGATAGGTGGAGGGGAGATCCTACCATTTGTGAATTTAACGAGATGATTCGGTTGAGTAAATTTCGTGTACCACACGAGCAATTTTCTTGGGTGGTCCTTTGGTGGATGAGTTGCCACTAGGAGCTTTCCTCATGATGAGATGATTAAAAGAGTTTTGTAAAAGTTTCTAAGTGCTAAGAATAAGGATATAGATTATGAATTTAGGAGTCTTAACAAGGTGGTTTATAAAGAAAGAGATTTAGCAAGTGCATTCAAGACTTAAGCTACTAAGATCCTTTGGAATGTGATGATTAGCATGTACAAGAGTCAACTTCAGAGTTGCACTGATCTAGGGACTTAATTAAGATAAGATGGAGTGTTTAAGTTAGCAAGATGAGCTTGAAATGATTGTTTTAGCTAGAGTTAAGATGAATCTCACACCGGGATCCCATGGTTCCTCCAATGAGGATCCGTCTAGGCTAATCCTAGGGATCCGGCTCTCTGCAGCTAAGAAAGGAGAAAAATGATGTTTGTAAGGTCTAATACATATACCTTTTTGAGTGTTTTAGCCTTCCTAAGTGTCTTAAATGAAAGGGTACTTAAATGATCAAGGGCAATGAGTGATGTAGCTAATGATTGCCTTTTATGGAAGAAAATAGAACTTTTACGAGTACCAATGAATGACCAAAGATGACACCAAAAAAATTTGAGAGTGTCAAGTGGAAGAATGATAATTTTTGGAGAATATCTTAAAAGTTATAGGAAATGGAAAAATGAGGTAAGGATGACTAAAATCAATTTGCTAAAATTGATAGATTTACAAAACTAGATGTGTTGACATGTGAGAGATGATGTGTGAGTATAGGAGTGGAAGAATGATAAGTTTTGGTAAGATGATAAATTGAAATGTACATTGAGGGTGATCCTTAATGAGCTAGGAGTGAGTGTGAAACTTACTAAGCGGGAGAAAGACTTAAGTGATCCTAAGGCACCATGTTTAGCTAGTGTGAAGTAATCTGAGGACACGGTTTGAAGTATAAAGACTACAATTGCATTTCTGTTTGCCCGGATCCCACGGTTCCCTAAGTGGAGGGATCCGTCTAGTACAAGGTGAGGGATCCGGCTCATGCAAAACAGTACCTTTACAAAGGGTATGCAAAGGTTGCACAAGGCATCGTATTTCAAGGCCAGTGTTTTCTAAGAAGTTTGAACAATAATATAATCGAAACATCAAATGTTAAATGTTTTATTTCATGAGAGAAATTACATTACAATGATAAAAGATGAAATATAAGGACGGAGCCTATTTGAAAAGAGAACTAAGTCTCTTGAGCGTTTTCTCTAGATGGATCGTCAAATGGATGATGAGTATTTGCCGATTCAAGGATGAAGAAAGACTTCATGAGAGATGTGTTAAGAGGTTCCATCATCTTATTCACGAGTACGTACAAAGGACTTTGAAATTGAGGATGGAAGTACATGATGTGATGATAAAGGCGTGTCAAGAACATTCCATAAGAGATTAGTTTGTTCTTGTTGCCTTGAAGGTTTACAATTATAGCGAAGAAATAGATGTCGATGAATTATGGTTGTTGTGTTAGCAAACAATACATTATGTGAGCACAACAAGCGGGAAGGATTTCTCGTTCCCCTAAGATCCAAACATTTTCACGTAGGATGAGTGCGAGAGGCTTGTACTCTTCTCGGATATCCCATGTATAGATAATGTTTGGATCAGAGTAATAGGGTCGAGGTTTGCATAACATGCGAGTCAAGTCTTGAGGGAAGGTATGTGTGAACAATATGGACTGTTTTCTTCACGATGGTGAAGAGAGAGAATCAAGAGACACACAATTATCGTGAAGGCACATTGACCATGATTTGGAATTCGGAGAATGTGAGCAAATTGCCCAAGGGTTAAAACAAAATTTTGGTTTTTGATCCAAAACCAAAGAAATAGAGATCGATCCTGGATTACGAACGAGTCAACTTGTGGAAGAATTCCAATATAAACCTCGGACCGATTTTATCATTAATTCCGAGAGACATTCTAGTCCTATGGGTTCGAAACAGGTATTGATACCTTCTTCATATAGTAGAGGTGTGTCGACAATACGTCTTTCATGGAAGTGACGGGTTTCGAGATTATTGAACCCACGGACATAATTGCCAGGTGTGTTGGGCTCAAGAGAGATGTTAGGGATGTAAACATAAGTGAGTGAAAAGTCAAACTCATACTCATGAGACATGACGAGACCTATGGAAGTGAAAAGAATATGATGAGATTTGTTAAAGCACAAAAGATGATCACCTAACGTTTTTACTAGATATCTATTAACAATGACAATTAGCTCACTTAGTATTAAACCTCTTAGTGAAATATTTCTTTTAGGAAGAAAACGGTTTTTATCTTGCATGAGAAACTATTTTCCATAAAGACGGTTCTCACGGCTCCCTTCCAAGAGGGATCCGGCTAGTTGTACAACCGGGATCCGTTGATCTGTAGTGACAGAAAAAGGGTTTTGATGAAAAATAGATTTTTTCATCTTATAGGTTTATACAAGGATATGTATTTTAGCCAATGTTTACTTTAGCATGCATTGTAGTATCTCAAAAAGTACGAACGACAAAGAGTAAAAGAAAAAATGAGAAACACATTATGAAAAATGAATTAGATAAACTAGAACATTAGTAATATTTCATTTCAATGCTAAGAAAGATACAAAGGATTGGGTATATAACACCAATGTAGATTAACAACACAAAGTACATGTCTCCATAAGAAAACTTAATCATGGGGAACACAAGAGCGATGAGTGTTAAGACGAGGAGTCACGAGGCGATGTAAACCATGATGATGAAGATCTTTCTTGGTTTCTGTTTGAGATAAGATGAGATGAGAAGGAAAATGAAGTTTGAATGAGAGGTAATTTTTGAAAGTGGAAGATTTGAAAAATGAGGGTTTGGTGGAGTGGACGTCGGAGGGGATATTTATGGGGAAGGAGGAATTCTTGAGATTTGTGTTTTATTTATTATTAGAAGAAAGATTTGATTTTTGGATTAAGTAAAAATAAGACACAAATTTATAAACCTAGACTATAGACGAAAGAGTAACATGTATGCAAGAAAAGTATCCTAATGAAGCTACATGTAATATATGAGTATGTGAAAGTATAATCATATAAGTTCCTATGTGAGCATACTTATTTTCTAAGCTAATGTTATCTAGAGATAAGTAGAAACTCATACCTCTAATGCACTTATGAGTGTCTTTCTAATGACAAAAGGAAATGTTAATAGACAACTCCGGTTCCTTCGTGATTAAGATACCTTCTTAGGGAATGTAATCTTGTTACCAAGCAATTCCTATGGCTTGATAAATATAAGCTTTTAACTAATCAAAATGACAAGGAAGGTTAGTGTAATCTAGTAAGGTAAATAAAAAAAAATATTGTTGTCATTTAATCAACATCCTACAAAAGTGTTTTTAAGACATGATGTTTATTTTTGTAAAAGACCTTCTTTGTAGTTTTCAATTAAACACGGATCGTCTCAAGTTTTTTTGTACAATATACTCTAAGAAACTTGGTAACGAAGCTCTGATGCCAATTGTGGAAAACTAGAAGGGGGGTTGAATAGTTTTACCTATTAAAACTTGGTTTTAAACTATTTAGATTAACTTATGTCAATCTTATTTGTGTGTGTGTGTTGGATGTTGATAGATAAGCGTATAGAATAAAAACTAAGATAGGGAGTAAGAAGCACAAAACCACAACGTGAGTATTTATAGTGGTTCGACTACAAGGACACCTTCCTTGCCCTACTTCACTCCCAGAGTCACCTACTCGAGGTTGTAATCACAACACAACACACATCCTTGTGGCGGGAGAAGCCTTCTAGCGTTACCTACTCTTTATCCGGTACAATGCTATACGAATTCTTCCATGAGGTAGAACCAAACCTATCACACGTCTCCTACTTTATCCAGTACAAAGCTAGACACCGGTTCCATTAAAAGGAGGAACTACTACCCAACACTATAAAAATCCTATCCCTAAGGAGACCCAACTTATTACAACATCAACAAGGATATCAATATCCTTTGACCCAATATAAATTTATCTTGTACATCGACACACCGTATTGAATGTACACCTTGGAATCTTTCACTAATGCCCTTTGACTCGACTTCTAGGCACCCTTCACTAATGCCCTTGACACAAATGTTTGGCACCTTTCACTAATGCCTTCGTCTTGACTCCTTTGGCATCATTCACTAATGCCTTTGACGGACGTTTGCGCACCTTTACTTTGCCTTTACTTTCGATACCTTTCACTTGTCTGTCTTGCGACCCTTTAGACATCTTTCACTTATGCCTTCGATACTACACTTCTAATGAGAAAGAAGAGAACTATCAACAAGAGAACCTAAGTAGTCTTGATGATGACGAAGCATGGCAACTCATGGACTTGAGCTTGCTCGACTTCAAGAATTGTGATCTGTACTAAGAGGAACCTAGAGAATCACACAAAAACAAAACTACATACAAAGATCACTTGGATCTGTGGTTAGAGAGTTTACAACTCAAAGAGAAAATATATGTGAAAGGGGTGAGTTGCAATGAAGAAATGGCTCACTATTTATTGAGGAAAAAGTGCTACTGTTCCATGGATCCCACGGATCCCTCACTTGAGGATCGTCCATTCATTCACAGGGATCCGTGGGACTTCTCTTGCCCATAGGTTTTGGGTCATGGGTTATGGGTCATGGGTCCTAAACTTTGTACCATGGGTATCCAAGTAGATACAATGTATCTACAAGATGCAATGCATCTAGTCCATGGGTCATGGGTTAAATCCATGGGTCATGGATAATATCCATTTATGACTTATGCATGATTTCATGCAATGGGTTATGGGTTATGCTCCATGGGTATGGGTCATGGACTTTGGGTTTTACCCAACTACATTCAATGTATTTGGTCAATGGGTCAAATACTTTAAACTTCTACCCATTTATATTTACCCATTATAATACATACTAGTTATGTATGTATTTACTCAATATAAACACTAGTTGTTGTACATATGTATTACTAAATCATAAAATCACTTTTATTTGTTTAGTGTTTTATGTGAAAAAATAAGTGTGTTAGTAAACTATTGGCTCAAACCATTTACGTATTTTATTTGTCTCGTTAATATGATTTTACGTTTGTTATCGACAAAACATTAGAATATCGTAAAATATAAATAAACGTTTTTACGGCTTATTGTATTAACACGATCTTTCCTCCCATGAGCATCCATCAGCAGCTGCATAAATTTGGTTAGTTTAAGCACCAATCAATCATTGTGGACTTTTCTTAAAGAATTGACCACTACGATTGTTTTACTGATGAATGTCTTAATTCCATTCACCTTGGTGGTGAATCGCCCGTCCGAATCGTGAAGGGGCATTGGCATTACATTGAGCGAGTTCAAGTAATGACCCACATCTTCGAGATTCGATTCTTGAAAGGAATCTCCTTAGCAGGATTTCGGCACTTACAAGTTCGAACTCGAGGGTGTTACAGCATAGTGTGAAAACACATCTAAATTCTAGCAAAGGTTGTTCTGAACCTGGAGGCCTCAGTAGGCTAACACGATGTCCGAAGTACATCTACAATTGGTGAGTGTTGAGGTACAGTATCACCTCACCGACGCTGAGCCGTTTGAGACAACACTAAGCGTAACCCAGGAGTTACCAGTGACCTATTGTCGGAATTTGATGTTGACCCTAGCGGAGTTTCCATTCAATCATCAGGATCACAATTGTGATCCCCTAAAATGTTCTCGGAATTGCTGGGATCTGCGAAGGACTCTATAATATGTCACTTGCGTCCTTATTGTTCAACGACAAGTGATGAAAGTTCAAGTGTTCCTAAGAGATCTTTTGATGAATCTCGTGGCTCTAGACTCAATAGTGTGCTTTGGTTTTCCTGAGTGGAGACTAGGGAGAGGGTCTCCTTCTTCAATACCAACAATCTCTAAGAGAAAGCCGGTAGATTACGTAGGGTTCCTTGTGAGAATGAAACAAGCTTCTTTTGAGAGAAACTTGAATTGCTAAGAAGGTTTAGTGCAGTGCGTCACTGGGTCCATGACGACTTTAATCTTCAATACCGATGTCATCTAGTGCTAACTAATATATAAATGAACCCGGTTATGTCTCCCTAAGTTGAATAATTTGGAGGGCTATTTCTTTTCACCCTTTTCTTTACTTTTCTTTTTAATTCTTCAACTCCTTCTTTCTCCGATTCTCATTTCTCCTTTTGTTAATCATACCTAAGGACTTCTAAGTAATAACTATTGGTGGTGTCCTTGGGTAGATCCTTCCGGCTCTGGTGGATCAGAGGACGTTTATCCCTAAACTTAGTCACCTTATAATTCCATGACTATCCTATGTTGCCATAAAACCATTTTCTTGAAAATCTCTCAAAGTGTTTCTGAATGAAAACATATTTGTAACACTTTGAGAGTTTTGCATTTTCAGAAATGCTCCCCCTCCACATGTGCTTAGGAGTTTGGACAGAAATCTGCACAGTGATGATAGAGTGCGCACTTTTGAATTGATCGACTCAAGATAAATAATTCCCCGCAAGACATGGTTACATCACTGACTAGGTCAGCTTGAAGTTGTAAACAACCCTTGGTGAGGAGGTTTGACCCATCAAGGTTCATGTCTACCAAGAGTTTCTCGGATGGTACATTCTACTAAGACTAGTCCTTTGCGAGACACGTTTACATCACTAGCGAACTAGCTTGAAATTATTACCCGTCCCGGACAAGTCTTTTCGATTTACGACATTTAAAAACTCGTCAATTCATTAGTTAATTCTATGCACACTTAGATTCAATCACAATCCAACATATTTGTATCTCACAATTTTTCTCCCCCTAAAACATGGCATATTAATGTTGTTTTTGATAAAGTTTGATATCGAATATGACCATTTCGAGTTTTGTGGGAAGATTTCCACAAAGAACATTGTTTGAACAAAGATATTTTTGCAAATACTCCCCCTCAACAAGTATTATTAACTTTTGAGGTTTTGAAAACACGAGAGAGAGTACTTGTTCTTTTGAGCAAAATTTTGAAAATTTTGAAAGTTTGATAAATTTTACTCAAAATTAAGAAGCTTTCGCTCCTTTTATAAGGTGTGTGGCACTAATGCGTACCACAGGGTCCTTTCATTACAAGTTCGGGTTGTACACTGCTATTTATGTACAAACCATCAAGATACAATCAAGAATCAAAATACAATCAAGAATGTTTAAGGATTATCCCAACAATTACACACGACCCAGGACTTTCTCTTCATGTTGAAACGTTGAGATAGAGAAACTCTGTCGTCCTCCCACATAGCTTTCCAGCCTTCTCATCTGATCCCGGTGGAACAACCTTTCATCCAGCCTTTTTATGAACTTGCGAGCTTCCTTTCTTTCTTCCGAATTCCACCTCTTCTTCGAACCAATACCTTCCTGAATATCCTTTAACCGCTAAGCTAACCCATTGTTAATACAAATAAGCCGTAAAAACGTTTATTTACATTTTACGATCTTCTAATGTTTTGTCGATAACAAACGTAAAATCATTTTAATGAAACAAATAAAATACGTAAATGGTTTGAGCCAATAGTTTTCTAACACACTTACGTTTTCACATAAAACACTAAAACAAGTATACCTGATTTTATGATTTAGTAATACATATGTACAACAACTAGTGTTTACATATTAGGCAAATATATACATAACTAGTATGTATTATAAAATGGGTAAATAACTACAACCCATGGAGCATATCTATAACCCATGGTATTGACCCATACCTACTTGACTAGATACATTGCACTCATTAGATACATTGTATCTAAAGAAATACCCATGGATCAACCCATAACCCATGACCCATGACCAAAATACCCATGGGCAAAGAGGAGTGTCCCATGGATCCCTAGCTTTACGCTAGACGGATCCCTTAAGCGAGGGATCCGTGGGATCCGGGGAACAGTAGGCATTTTCTCTCTTTAAATAGTGAGCCATTTCTTTATTGTTTCTCACCCCTTTCTCTCAATTTCCTTTGAGTTAAAACTCTACTAACCCCAGATCCAAGTGATCTATGTTTGTAGTTTTGTTTTTTTTGTGATTCTCTAGGTTCCTCTTAAAGAGATCAGATCACCACTTTTGAAGTCAAGCAAGCTCAAGTCCATGAGTTGCCATGCTTCCTCATCATCAAGACTACTGAAGTCCACTTGTTGATGATTGTTTTCTTTCTCCTAAGAAAGGTAGTGTTGAAGACATTTGTGAAAGGTGTCTCAAGTGTCAAGACGAAGATATTAGTGAAGGGTATCTATCGTCCGTATCATAAGCACTTGTGGATGGTGCTTAGAAGTCAAGACACAAGACATTGGTGAAGGGTGTCTTGAAGATCCAGTCAAAGGCATTAATAAAAGGTGCCTAAGGTGTACATTCGATATGGTGTGATTCGATGTACAAGATAGATTAGTATTGGGTCAAAGGATATTGATATCCTTGTTTTATTTTGTTGTAAGGAGTAGATCTCCTTTGGGGTTAGGTGATTGGTGTAGTGTTGGGTAGTAGTTCCTTCATTGTAATGGAACTTCGGTCTAGCCTAGTCCGGATAAAGGGTAGGCGAAGTTGTGATAGGATTGGTTCTCCTTGGTGTAAAGGACGTTGGTTAGCCTAGTACGGAAAGAGTAGGCAACGTTGTGAAGGTTTCTCCACCATAAGAGTGGTGTTGTGTAGTGATTACTGAACTCGAGTAGGTGACTCCGGGAGTGGAGTAGGGCAAGGAAGGTGTCCTTGTAGCCGAACCACTATAAATACTCGCGTTGTGGTTTTGTGCTTCTTACTCTTTATCTTTTCATTACATATTTATATTTCTATATGTTTGTTTGTCAACATCCAACACACATCCAAATAGATTTACATAATTCTATCTAAATAGACTAAAACGAGTTTTAATTGGTAAAACTATTACACCCCCCTTCTAGTTTTTCACAATTGGCATTAGAGCTTCGTCACCAAGTTTCTTAAAGTATACTATACTTCAAAAACTTGATACGATCCGTGGTTAATTGAAAACTACAAAGAAGGTTTTTTCACAAAAACAAACACCATGTCTTTTAAAACTCTTTGTTTGGATGTTGATTAGATGACAACATTTTTCTTATTATTTATTCTTCATTTAATTGCACTAATCCCCTTTGTCATATTGCTTAGTTAAAGCTCATAACTACCAAGCCATAGGAATCGCTTGGTAACAAGAATACCTTCCCAAAGAAGGTATCTTAAGCACAAAGGAGCCGGAATTGTCTTCTGACATTTGTTGTGTCATTTGTAAAGATATTCCTAAGTGCATTAGAGGTATGGCTTTCCACTTATCTCTAAATGATATTTGCTTGATTAATAAATATGCTTATATAGGTATTTATATGATTTTATTTTGTGCATATACATGTATTACATGTAGCTTCATTAGGAAGCCTTTCTCGCATACGTGTTTCTTTTTCATCTAAAGTCGAGGTTTATAAAACTTGTGTTTTATTTCATTTAATCCAAAAATAATATCCTTCTAATAATAAAACAAAACACAAATCTCAAAAATTCCTCCTTCCCCATAAATAAACCTTCGTCTCTTCAACTCTATCAAATCCCCACTTTTTCAAATCTTCCACTTTCAAAAATTACCTCTCATTCAAAACTTCATCTTCCTCTCATCTCATCTCATCTCATCTCAAAACCAATAAGGTTCATCATCAACATGGTTTACATCGCCCTCGTGCTCATCGCCTTAACACTCATCGCTCTTGTGTTCCCTATGATGAAGTTCTCATACGGAGACATATACTTTGTGTTGTTAATCTACATTGGGGTTATATACCCAATCCTTTGTATCATTCTTAGCATTGAAATGAAATATTATTAATAATCTAGTTTATCTAGGTTATTATTATCATTATGTGTTTTGTCATTTCTTTTGATTTGTATCTTTCGTATTCTTTCATGATACACTAGAAACCATGTATGCATGCGAAAAGAAAATGTAGCCTAAAACACATATCTTGGTATAAAACTATAAAACCTATGTTTTTATCAAAAAATATGCTTCTGTTACTACAGATCCACGGATCCCAACAAGTATACTAGTAGGATCCCTTATAGAATAACCAGTAGGAACCGTATACGGATATGATTTTCATGCAAAATAAAACCACTTTCTTCTTAAAAGAAATGTTCTACTAGAATGTCAAACATTAAGTGAGTTAAATTTCATTGTTAATAAACATCTTGTAAAAACATTAGGTAATCATTGTTTTACCCTAACGTCACATCCTATTAACTTCTCTTTCCTATAGGTTTCGCTATGTTGCATGAATATGAGTTTGATTTTTCACTCACTAGCGTCTACACTCCTAACATCTCCCTTGAGCCAACACACAGGCAATCATGTCAATGGGTTCAATAATCTGAAACCCGTCACTGAAGGGCGTATTGTCGACCTCCTCTATAATCTGAAGAAGGTATCAATGCCTCCTTAGAACCATAGGATTGGAATGTCTTCTCAAAATTAACGAAAATATGTCCAAGGTTTGTATTGGAATTCTTCCGTCAAGTCGAACTCGTTCGTAACGAGGATCGCTCTCTATCTCTTTGGTTTTGGATCAAAAACCAAAAGTTTGTTTTAACCCTTGGACAATTTGCTCAAATTCTCCTAATTCCAAATCATGGACAATGTGCCTTCACCGAAGATTGGTCTCTTGATTCTCTCTTCTACTTCGTGAAAATAGTCCATATTGTTCACATACCTTCCCCAAGACTTGACTCGCACGATATGCAAACCTCGACCTATTACTGGATCCTAACATTATCTATACAAAGGGTATCCAAGAAGAGTACAAGGCTCTGCACTCATCCTCACGGAAAATGTTTGGAGTCTTAGGGAAATCGAGAATCTTTCCAGCTTGTTGTGCTCACATAATGTATTGTTTGCTAAAACAACAACCATACAATCTCGCCTACTTACTTTGGTAATTGTAAATCTTCTTCCAGAACAAACTCATCCCATATCGAATGTTCTTGACGCGCCTTTATCATAACATCATGTACTTCCACCCTCAATTTCAAAGTCCATTATGCGTACTTGAACAAGATGATGGAACCTCTAAACACATCTCTCATGAAGACTTTCTTCATTCCTGAATCGGCAAACACTCATCAACCATTTGATGATCCTTCTAGCGAAAAACGCTCAAGGAACTTAGTAGTCTTTCAAATAGGGTCAATCCTTAATATTCATGCTTTATCAATGTAATCCGATTTCTTTCATGAAATAAAACATCTTACATTTGATATGTTAGTGTTAGAACTTCTTAAACTAACCTTGAAATATAATGCATTGTCAAAATCATTTCATACCTTTAGTAAAGGTTCTGCTTAGTAGAGAGACGGATCCCAAAGTTTGTGCTAGACTGATCCATACTCTTAGGGAACCGTGGGATCCGGCAAACAGAAAATGCAATTGCAATCATTGTATTTCAAACATGTCTTTAGATCACTTCACACTAAGCTAGACATAGTGCCTTAAGACAAATTGAGTCCTTTTCAAAGTTGAGTAAATTCATACTCACGCATAACTCACTTAGATCACACTCAAGACGCTTGTATATCTATCGTTTTACTTAAACTCATTACTCTTCCGCTCTCAAGCTCACTCATCATTACTCATATGATCCCTCACATCTAACTTTGGAAATCCTCCAATTATGGAAAAATTGATCATAATCATCCTTACCTCAAGATTGATCAAAATTGATTAAATTGTATTTTTTCCATCTTAAAGCCTTTAGGATATTATCCAAAACATTATCCTAAGTCACTATCTGATCTCTATGATCATTTAGCTCCATTTGACACTCTCAAAATCTTTAGTGTCATCTTTGTTCATTCATTGGTACTCATGAAAGTTCCAATTTCTTCCATAAAAGGCAATCATTAGCTACATCACTCATTACCCTTAAGCATTTAAGCACCTCTTCATTTAAGACACTTAGATGAACTGAAACACTCAAGAAGAAATAGACATTAGACCTTACAAACATCATTGCTATCTTTTCTTAGCTGCTGAGAGACGGATCCCTAGGATTAGCCTAGGTGGATCCCTCATTGGAGGGAACCGTGGGATCTGTATGACATAGTTATGTCAACTCTAGCTAAAACAATCATTTCAAGCTCATCTTGCTAATTAAAACACTCCATCTCATCTTAAATGAGTTCTTAGATCAGTACAACTCTGAAGTTGACTCTTGTGCATGTTAATCATCACATTCCAAAGAAGTTTAGTGGCTTAAGTCTTGAATGCACTTGCCAAATCCGTTGCTTTATAAACCACGTTGTTAGGACTCCTAAAGTCATCATCTTCACCCTCATTTTCAGCACTTAGAAATCTTTACAAACCTCTTGAAATCATTTCATCGTGAGGAAAACTCCAAGTGGTAACTCATCCACCAAAGAACCACCCAAGAAAATTGCTTGTGTTGTACACGAAATCTCCTCAACCGAATCATCTCCAGTCAAGTCCACAAATGCAAGGATTTCTCCTACACCAATCAAACCAATTCCTAAAAGGATAGTACCCACAAAACTACCTATGCCAAGCACCACCATACCTCCTAAACCAAACAATCCCATCTCCACTAAACCATAACCATTGGTTCCTAGAGCTATCTCATTCACAACTCCACTATCATCACCACACCTCTACAATTTAGAGGATTTGCCTCCTAGCCGTCTCATCCTCCTCCACCGGCAACATTCTCCTCATTAGGAGGAATAATGGCACAAAATGAAGGTGTTGAGTCAACACTAGCTTCGGCTTCCGTTTCGCCATCACCATCATATAATCCCATTTGGATTATTAGAAATTATCAAAGTCAACCACCTCGACCATATGGAAGTTGACACTTCTCTACCACCACCATCATTCTTGGTCGAGCTATCTTCAAATGTGCCTCCACCAATCCCTCCATCGTTTGAGGCTTCCCAACCCGCTTCACTTGATCCTTCGCATCAAGCAATTTCCTTTCTTCCACAACCACTACCTAGCCATGACAAAGATTGCTATCATTGTCAACATGTTGAAAGTTTGATACATGAAGTACGGGAAGATCAACGTTTCATGTTCTATCACCTCCTCGAACGTTTCGACAAGATTAAACCTAAACAAACTTGAGCTAGAGGATTTTAGTGGTGTCCTAGTATCAAGCGTTAGTTAGATAAGTCTAGTAATTCCAAGTCATGTATCGTTCATTTTCTTAGTTTTTAGAGTCATGTATATCATACCTCTAGTTTTATTAAATGAAATTACATGATACTTGCTATATTTTTTAGTATATGATTATGTTGTATAATACATATCTCACTTTGATGTTAACATTATTTGTTATATTACCATTGCTGAATTTAGTCATATTAGGCGGACCCTAATATTTGCCTAGACGGATCCCCCAAAGGAGGGAACCGTGGGATCCGCACAACAGAAAACTATTTTTCTACTAACTTGAGTCATATGTGCAGGAAATTATGCATTGTACTTGTTTTCTAATCTTTTTTTTTGTAGTTCTTCAATTCACACATGAAGACTTTGACATCATAAAGCTTGGGGGAGCTTTGTGTCAAAGCAATGCATTGCAAAATCACTTGCAATATTAGGATTACATTTCATGACGTCCCTTTGCAATGTTGCAATCATCAAGGGGGAGCATATTCGTCACATAGACGAAATCTTTTGCAAACTTAGTTGCAAATGAACTAACTTAATACTAATTTTTCTTGATGCCCTCACATAAGAATGGACTCGTCAAGGGTGAGTTAAGACGAGATCCCTTCCCATTACTTGCTCTCTACTTTTTCTTTCTTTTCTAATTTTCACATGTTTTTCTTAAAACAATGTGTTAGTTTCTTTTCGAAGCTCTTTTTGTTTCGACAAAAAAGGGGAGAAGAAAGTAAAAACTACAAACTCAAATTTTTACGAATTTTAGCTTTTCCATAAAATAATTTTATGTTTTGTCATCAACAAAAAGGGGGAGATTGTTAATACAAATAAGCCGTAAAAACGTTTATTTATATTTTACGATCTTCTAATGTTTTGTCGATAACAAACGTAAAATCATTTTAACGAAACAAATAAATATGTAAATGGTTGACCAATAGTTTTAACACACTTATGTTTTCACATAAAACACTAAAACAAGTATAAGTGATTTTATGATTTAATAATACATATGTACAACAACTAGTGTTTACATATTGGGCAAATATATAAATAACTAGTATTTATTATAAAATGGGTAAATAACTACAACCCATGGAGCATATCCATAACCCATGGTTTTGACCCATACCTACTTGACTAGATACATTGCACTCATTAGATACATTGTATCTAAAGAAATACCCATGGATCAACCCATAACCCATGACCCATGACCCATGACCAAAATACCCATGGGCAAAGAGGCGTCCACGGATCCCTAGCTTTACTGAAGCCCGCAAGGAAGGATCTGGGGGATCCGGAAACGATGAGGCATTTTCTATAAATAGTGAGACATTTCTTCATTGTTTCTCACCCCTTTCTCTCACAATTTCCCTTTGAGTTAAAAACTCACTAACCACAGATCCAAGTGATCTATGTATGTAGTTTTGTTTTTGTGTGATCCTCTAGGTTCCTCTTAAAGGCGAGATCACCACTTTTGAAGTCAAGCAAGCTCAAGTCCATGAGTTGCCATACTTCCTCATCATCAAGACTCAAAGTCCACTTGTTGATGATTGTTTTCTTTCTCCTAAGAAGTGTAGTGTTGAAGACATTTGTGAAAGGTGTCTCAAGTTTCAAGACGAAGATATTAGTGAAGGGTATCTATCGTCCATATCATAAGCACTTGTGGAGGGTGCTTAGAAGTCAAGACACAAGACATTGGTGAAGGGTGTCTTGAAGATCGAGTCAAAGGCATTAATAAAAGGTGCCTAAGGTGTACATTCGATATGGTGTGATTCGATGTACAAGATAGATTAGTATTAGGTCAAAGGATATTGATATCCTTGATGATGTTGTTGTAAGGAGTAGATCTCCTTTGGGGTTAGATGATTGGTGTAGTGTTGGGTAGTAGTTCCTCCATTGTAATGGAACTCGGTATCTAGCCTAGTACCGGATAAAGGGTAGGCGACGTTGTGATAGGATTGGTTCTCCTCGGTGTAAAGAACCCGATGGTTAGCCTAGTACCGGAAAAAGAGTAGGAAATGTTGTGAAGGTTTCTCCACCATAAGGAGTCAGTGTTGTGTAGTGATTACGAACTCTCGAGTAGGTGACTCGAGGGGGTAGGTAAGGCAAGGTGTCCTTGTAGCCGAACCACTATAAATACTCGCGTTGCGGTTTTGTGCTTCTTACTCTTAATCTTTTCATTACATATTTATATTTCTATATGTTTGTTTGTCAACATCCAACACACATCCAAATAGATTGACATAAGTCTATCTAAATAGATTAAAACGAGTTTTAATTGGTAAAACTATTTAACCCCCCCCCCTTCTAGTTTTCCACATCCATCACTAACCATTTTCAACGTATGACCACAGAACTTGTGGATCTTGTCGTACGCCATGAAGCAAGTATGATGATGCTCACTGCGGTAGACGACCCCAAACTTTGGTTTGTGCAAGATATCTTCTTGCGGCAGTTGATTAAGGTTTGGAAAATGTAGCAACAGTTTGGTAAGGTTTATATGCTTTTGGTATCATACACCATCTAGTAGGGTGAAACTCTTTTGTTTTTGAAGTTTTATTTTCTGCGCGTACGTTTGGTTCGTTTGTCACATTTCTCATGCATAAAACTTTCATTTTTACACTTGTAAACTCAAGATTCTTATGGGTTAAGGTTTATTTAGTGTTAAGGTGTCTTGTTTTTGCAAAAAGTTACCAACTTTACGTGCTTTAGATAGTTTTTAAGCTTGGTTTTGGTTTGTGTACTTGTTTTACGCATAAGCAAAAATTTCACCTTAGTTCATCAAGTTTCCAACTTTCTTGTTATTTTGGTGATTTTGAAGTTGTTTCATCATTAAAATCAAGTTTACAAAGTGTTTTAGTGCATAAAAATCAGTTTTGGTGAATTCTGTGTAGTTTACGCCTAAGAAAACCCCTAGTTTCTTACGCTTAACTTGTTTTACGCATAACAAAACCCTAGTTTTACGCCTAAGCTTCTACTCCTAATTCAGAAAGTTACGCCTAAGCTTTACGTAAAGAATCTTCAACGATCTTCAAAGCTATTGGTTAACTCAGTGTTTTATTGCTTGGATAAGCCTGAAAATACTTCGACTTGCGGATATCTTTTACACTTGGACAAGTGTAAAGTATTTTTGGGTAAAACCCTAAGTTTACGCTTAAGCTTAAACGTTTATGAGTAAATAATTTACGCCTAAGGTTCTTCTAAGAATTTAGTTAATGCCTAAGCTTACGTTTAACCTAAATCTTACGTGTAAGAAGGATTTACGCCTAAGCTCTCTTGTTTACGCGTAAGTGGAAGTTACGCGTAAGGTCATCAGTTTACGCCTGAGTTTTGTTTACGCCTAAGTGTACTTCATCAACAACATCAAGTTTCATTCGACTACAAAGATCCATCATCAACACAAGTTTCAAGATGTCTCAACCACCATACTCCAACTACTTTCCTCATGAGTATCCTCAACAACAACAACAACAACAACTACAAAAATATTCTCAACAACAATTTCAACAACCATCATCAGTTTAATTTCCTCAAGGAGCACAACCTCTTCCACCACAAATCCCTCAACCAAACTGTTAATACAAATAAGCCGTAAAAACATTTATTTATATTTTACGATCTTCTAATGTTTTGTCGATAACAAACGTAAAATCATATTAACGAAACAAATAAAATACGTAAATGGTTTGAACTAATAGTTTCTAACATATTCATATTTTCACATAAAACACTAAAACAAGTATAAGTGATTTTATGATTTAGTAATACATATGTACAACAACTAGTGTTTACATATTTGGATAAAATATACACATAACTAGTATGTAGTATATTGGGTAATATAAATGGATAGAAACTTAAGTATCACAACCCATTGGGCAAATACATTGAATGTAGTTGGGTACAACCCAAAGCCCATAACCCATGGATCTTGACCCATAACCCATTGCATGATATCATGCTTATATCACATATGGATAATATCCATAACCCATGGATCAACCCATACCCAAGTGACTAAGTGCATTGCACTCAAAGATACATTATATCTAGCCAAAGATCCATGGTTCAACCCATGACCCATGACCCATAACCAAAATACCCATGGGTAAAGAGGAGCGTTCCACGGATCCCTAGCTTTGTGCTAGCCGGATCCCAAGTGGAAGGGATCCATAGGATCCGGGGAACAGTAGGATTTTTCCTCTATAAATAGTGAGTCATTTCTTCATTATTTCTCATCCCTCTCTAACACACTTTCCTCCCTGAGTTAAATCTCACTAACCTTAGATCCAAGAGATCTATGTTTGTAGTTTTATTTTTGTGTGATCTTTTAGGTTCCTCTTAAAGGCAAGATCACCACCTTTGAAGTCGAGCAAGCTCAAGTCCATGAGTTTCCGTGCTTCCTCATCATCAAGGCTACTGAAGTCTTCTTGTTGATGATTCCTTTCTTTCTCCAAAGAAGTGTAGTGTTGAAGACATTAGTGAAAGATGTCTCAAGTGTCAAGACGGAGATATTAGTAAAGGGTATCTATCGATCTATAGGACAAGCACTTGTGGTAAGTGCTTAGAAGTCAAGACAAAGAAGCATTAGTGAAAGGTGCTTAGAAGTCAAGACAAAGAAGCATTAGTAAAAGGTGCTTTGAAATGAAGACACAAGACATTAGAGAAAGGTGTCTTGTAGATCTAGTCAAAGGCATTAGTGAAAGGTGCCTTAGATGTACATTCGATATGGTGTGTTTGATGTACAAGATAGACTAGTATTAGATCCAAGGATATTGATATCCTTGATGATGTTGTAAAGGGTAGATCTCCTTTGGGATTAGTCGTTGGTGTAGTGTGGTAGTAGTTCCTCCATTGCAATGGAACTAGGTGCTTAGCCTAGTACCTAATAAAGGGTAGGCGGCGTTGTGAAGGTGTAGTTCACCTTGGAGTGAAAGAACTAGGTACTTAGCCTAGTACCTTATAAAGGGTAGGCGACGTTGTGTAGGTGTGGTTCACCTTGGTGTGAAAGAACCTGGTGGTTAGCCTAGCAATTATAAGGTGACGTTGTGTTAGGTGTGGTTCGCCTTGGTGTGAAAGAACTTGGTATTTAGCTTTGTACCGGAAAAAGGTTAAGCGACGTTGTGAAGGCTTCTCCGCCATAAGGAGATTGGTGTAGTGATTACGAACTCTCGAGTAGGTGACTCGGGGAGTGGAGTAGGGCAAGGAAGGTGTCCTTGTAGCCGAACCACTATAAATACTCGTGTTGTGGTTTTGTGCTTCTTACTCTTATCTTTTCATTACTTACCTTTATATGCTTGTTTATCAACATCCAACACACACATCTAAATAGATTGTCATAAGTCAATCTAAATAGATTAAAAGGAAGTTTTAATTGGCAAAACTATTCAACCCCCCTACTAGTTTTCCACAAACCCTCGTCACAATATCGCATGCTAACTACTTCCAATATCGGTTCTTCAAGTATGCTATATATGTCACAATGCAAAAGATGAAAGAACACCATCTTCAAGTTAGTGAGAGAAACTAGAGAGAGAAGGGAAACTAATGTGTGTTTTATTATTGAAAGATGAAAGTTACACTAAGAGTCTCACCCTCCTAGGAAAGTCTAGGAGGGTATTTATAGCTAAACACATACATCTATGACTATATGACATAACAAGCCCATGTGTTTTAGCTAACAAAGATAGAAAATGTAATCCCGTCAATGTCATTCCATTTACGAGTTAGGAGCAATTCCAACAATCTTCCCCCAATGGGACGACATAAGGGATTACTTACAACATTTCCTACAAGTATAAAAAACAAATAAAGAAAGGTCTTCATAAGCTCTTCAAATGCTGAGGATGATGAAAGTTTACACTCTTTGTCTTCTTCTTGTACCTCGACGAGAACCGTTTTCACTTGTAGGCAAATGATGTAATATGCATGAATTGGATTAACTTCCCCCTAATTCATGCTGCATGTCTTTAGCGACTTCTTCGACACTTCTTTTGGCAAAGTTTAGATCGACTTCCCCGACAACCGTCTTCAAATATTGAAACTTTGATGTAGTGAACATTTCTTCTAACTTTTGAAATTTTTAGTACGCAGCGGAATTTGTAGATGAGCAAGAAACCACACAAGGTAAATCTATCTTATTGCGGAAAATCCGTTCGGGGGGTAACATGCAAGAAATCAACAAGATCTTCTCACGTATGTAGATGCTTCACACCAAACAAACCACGAAAGATGAAATGAAGCAACTTCCCCCTGATTGTTGCGGTCTATCGGAATAATAGTTACCTGTGAGTATCCAATTACTCGATAAAATGACCGTGTGTGAGGCATCACAACATCCTATTTAGGTAACTTCACACACGATAACTCTGTGAAAGTGAGACGATAACACCAAAGTGAGAATTTTGAACCACATATCGTTTCATTTCTTCCCCCTAATTAAAGAAATTCATGAAGAAGCGGGTTTTCAAAGAAAAACAAGAAGAAGAGAACCCGTACACTCTCTTCGATGTTTTCATGAATCGAATCATACACCACGTATGTTGATGATGAATTGGAGTTTCATGGCTGATGGACAAGAGGAACAACCTTGATCTCGCTCTTGTGTCTCTGAACTTATGCTCTCATGGCTTTCTCTGACTTTGAGGTACAAAACTTTGAAATTTGCTCTAAAACATGTAGGGATTCTAGAGAATGTGAAAGGCTTAATGAATTATTTGACAACCAAAGAACGAGAGTTGTATGTCGCTAATTATACTTTGTCAAACCTTAGAAGAGGCATATCTATTTTAGAGAAACAACTAGAGCATTATAGAGAAAATGAGTCAAAATATAATGATGATATGATTATTCTTAGAAGAGAGATAGATCATAAGACAACAGTGAATGAGGCACTAAAAAGAGAGTTTGAAAGACTTAAAAGATAAATGAGAATGTCAATTTAATTGTTGACACTGTTATTATCGGTCTAAGTCAATTGATAAAATTTGGAATGCTCAAATCACTAGTAAAGTTAAGTCCGTATGGGCTATAATATTGTTCCTCCACCACTAGGGGTGTTCCATCACCTCCTGGCATAGATTTAGCTCATACAGGTCTAGAAGAATTTTAGGATCTGGATCTAGAATATGGTCCTCCTAAATTTGTGAAAAGTGAGGAAGAGGTTAACATGGAAGTGCTTTTGAAAGTGCTAGTGACTCATGGTTGTAGATGATAATGTTAAAAGAATGTAGAGGGTTCTATCCCAAAGTTGTAAATACTATTCTGGAGGAACCTAGGAAACAAGTTAATAAGCCTAGATCAATGTAAGGTATCTTGAGATGTATAGGAACAAGTCATCAGCTCTAGGGGTAACTAGGAGGAGTTGGAATAATGTTAAATCTTAACAACTAGGTAGTGATTTTGTAATGTACAATAAAGCATGTTATATATGTGGTAGCTTTAATCATTTACATGCTAATTGTGACTATCATGTTGGGAGAAGGGAAGTCCATGGGAATAAAAGGGTGGAGTCAAACAGGTTTCAAAACAAAATACACCTTAATTCTCACAGCAACATGATCCCAAGAGCAGTTCAACCGAGAGAAGTGGTCTTAAAACTTTTGCCCTACTAAAACTGTGCTGCTAACTCCCTATAAATCACACTTTACAAGTGCAAAATCCAAAACAACTTTTGCAAAATCGCACCAGGAAAAGGTCTTTTCGATAATAAAAGGTTCAATATAACCAACGGTGGGTACCAAAACTAAACCGATTACCACTGCTCAACCAAAAGTTCCTACTGCAAGAGATGTAAACAAGACCAGGGGTAACATGGGAAATGCTGTGAAGGCCTCAGCACGTTGGGAATGGAAACCTAAAGGAATTACCTCAACTACCAATCCCAATGGTGTATCAATGACCTTTGATAGATTTAGCTATATTGATACACGAGGCAGATCCAAGTCAATCATGGCTTGGGTCCCCAAAGGAAACTAACCCCTTTCTTATATGGGGAACATCAAGGATAAAGAAATCAAGAGGCTACATGGGATAGTGGATGTTCAAGGCACATGACTGGCAACAAGTCCTATCTTTCAGATTTTGAACAATATGATGGGCGGTTCGTCGGAGGTGGAGTTAATGGAAAAGTTCTTTGGTAAAGGGTCATCGAGGCGGTAACTTGGATTTTAACACATGTACTTTGTAAAAAGAGCTTAAGTATAATCTTTTTAGTGTGTCACAAATGTGTGACAAGAAAGACAATGTTCTTTTTACTAAAGATATGTGTTTTGTTCTCTCTAAGGATTTTAAGATGCTGATGAAAGTCGATCCTTCTTAATTCCTAGAAAAGGTAACTTATAAAGCTTTGATATGAACAACATTGTTGCTAAAGATGATTATGCTTGCTTGATTGCAAAGGCCACAGTAGATGAATCCATGTTATGGCATAGAAGACTTGGTCATATTAATTTCAAAACCATTAATAAGATTGTTAAAGATGGTTTGGTAAGAGGCTTGCCTCAGAAAAGATTTGAAAATGATCAAACATGTTGCTTTGCTTAAAGGCAAACAACCTAAACTTCTGCAGTCAAATTTGGTTAACTCTATTGCTCACCCTATTCATATGTTGCATATGGACTTGTTTGGTCCTACTTACGTGAGCAGTTTAAATCTTAAGAGTATTGTCTTGTTGTACTGACGATTTTAGCGAGTTTATAGGTTTTCTTTCTTAGAACCAAGGATGAAACAACTGGCATCCTTAAGACCTTCATTGCACAAGTAGAAAACCAATATGATATGAAAGTTAAAATCATTAGATGTGACAATGGGACAATTCAGAAGAATAGAGGATGATTTTTTGCAGAGATAAAGGTATTAAAAGAGAATTTAGTGTAGCTAGAACTCCTCAACAAAAGCGGTGTTCTTTGAGAGGAGAAACATGACACTTATAGAGGCGCTAGAACCATGTTGGCGATTCAAAATTGCCAATCATTTTTGGGTAGAAGCGCTTAACTGCATGTTATGTGCAAAACAGGGCTTTAGTAGTGAAAACAAAGAATAAGACACCTTATGAGTTATTTAAAGGTAGACCCCCTATCCTAGACTTCATGAGACCATTTGGATTTCATGTCACTATTCTCAATACCATAGATTATCTGGGCAAATTTGAAGAAAAGTCTGATGAAGAGTATTTTGTTGGGTATTCCATGGTTAGTAAAGACTTTAGAGTATTCAACTTAAGAACCCAAAAGATTAAAGAGAATCTGCATGTTGAGTTCTTGGAAAACAAAGTGAATGTCAAAAGAAGTCCCGGAAAGGTTGTTTGATCTTGATACTCTAACTCATACCATGAACTATGTACCTATTTCTACAGGTACATCTTCTTATGATTTTGCAGGTTCAGAAGAGTTTCTTGATGATGATGAATCTAGCAAGGATCAAATAGATGATCAAGATGAATTCATTTTGCCACTTTGGGACTATTCAGATAATGAAGATATTCCAAGGACTGAGATGCTCAACCTTCAATGATTCTAGAAAATAAGGAGCTGGCAATATGAACAGCCGCAAATCCACAGCAGTGGAAATTGAGATTCCTGCTAGGCGAATGTTTCCACAGCAAATGGAAAATACAACTCAGATTCAGAGGAAGCTCTGCCAATGATTTTGAAATCTCAAATATGCCAAATGAGATTGCGGTTCTCGGACTCCCATACTTCAATTCATAAAACACATCCTCTTGAAAATGTGATTGGGATGTAAATTCACCGATGAAGACTAGAGACAATCAAAATTGCCTGATGTCCATGGATTTATTAGTGAAATCTATGAATCTAAGAATCATGAAGGCAAGAATGAATGTCTTTCATGTGTTTTCTATCACAAATGAAAGCGAGATTCAGAGTTTGAAGAAAGAGTTAGGGGTTGAAAAAGAAAAAGAGATCGCAAGATAGTGATATCATCTCCATCCTCACCTCATAATGGTGACTCAGAAGATTTTAGTGAAGATTTTGGGAATTCTCCCAAACGAGGGAGAAAGCGTCTTTGAAACTAAGGGAGGAGGATTGATTTTGGAGATGAAGGTGATGTTAATTTTGGAGTTACTAAGGAGTTGATATACGAAGAAATTCCTCAACAACAACCAGAACAAGCTCAAATTGCTTATGATGAAGAAGTTGCTAGAAAAATCAATGAAGATGAAGTTGCAAATAAGAAAAAGTTGGATGAGATTGAGATTGCAGACTTCATGGAGGCTAAAAGGCTAGACAGGATGGAAACCACTTATCCAATGGATGTAAATCCAGTTTCCAGCATTCCACCTACAATATTGAGAAAAGACTCGAGTTCACTATGTACCTTGAACAAGAAATGATTTCTTGATTGCTAATGATTCGAGGGTCAAGAAGAAGGCAATTGATCTAGTTGCAGATAAGTCCTGGCGAAAACAAAAGCTGCAGCTTGAAGGATTTTATTCAAATGAAGAATAGTCAAGCACTTCAAGATGCAATTGTTTCAGTCAGAAAGGGTCAAAAGAAACTATGACAACCAACCAAGGCACAAGTTATCTCAATGATGAAAGATTATTGCTGCAAAGTTGGTGGTCGGAAAAAGCATCAATTCAAAGGAATGGCTGTTGATAGGGTTGAAGGTATCTACTACAGAGTTAAAAGGCAAGATCAAGACTTTATTCCTATGAACTCTGAAGAAGAAGAAAAAAGATATCCTCATCGAAGAGAAAGGCCAAAGTGAATCTCGGATACACAAGAAAACAAAGTTTGTTGAAGAACAAGAAGTTCAAGAGAAATTCAGAAGAACAAGTCGCGGAATGATATTGATTGAAGAAGAAGATTTTTATCTGAACCACTGCAAGTCGGACATCCTATTATTGATTGGGAAGTGTACACATTAGCAATTTTGCTCCAACATGGAAGATTACAAGGCTAGGTGGTGAAACTTCATCATTTATTTAGTTTGAAGAACTCATCAAAGCATGTGACAGAGAAGATCTTGATACATTGTGGAGATTAGTTCAAGAAAGGTTTGATGCTGAAGATCTTAAAGATCTGAAGGAAATCACGGTTGTGGGTTAATCTAAGAAGGCTCTATGAACCGTGCTAATGATGATTCACGGAAGTTTGCATGTTCATGTCACGGTACTAAATGGACTTACTATGATTCATGTGAAGTTCATCATGTTTCTACAAAAGATGGAGTGGATGCATTTATGTTTGTTGAGAAAGAATACCCACTCAAGTTGGAACTCTCTTTGTGATGTTGTGTACAACAATAAGAGTTCATGAAGATCTTGAGAAGGTCGAGCATTGTTACATAGGCTTCAAGATCAATGTTCAAGACCTATTCAGGCTTTAAGAAGAAAGT
This sequence comes from Chrysanthemum makinoi, assembly GCA_910596185.1. Taxonomy (NCBI): domain Eukaryota; kingdom Viridiplantae; phylum Streptophyta; class Magnoliopsida; order Asterales; family Asteraceae; genus Chrysanthemum; species Chrysanthemum makinoi. The sequence continues at coordinate 161,716,679 of OU343225.1, read as the reverse complement.
GAAGTGTTTGGAAGAATTCCCAAATCCTTAGAGATAATACAAATTGAAGAAACTTATTGATTTGCAGAGAAATCATAAGTTTAGGGGAGGATTGTTGGAATAATATTAGTACCACCGATAGGCTTGTGGAAGACACTGTGAAGAATGCACTAGCAGTGGAAACGCATTACCACTAGTACATATTATTACCAATTGCTATTAGAATAATTGTTATGTATTCAGATATTGATAAGTATAGAAAAGATCTTGTGTATATTCTATATAGTTAGCATTATACTTATCTTGTAAAGGACTCCTTGTGCTATAAAAGGAGATCCAAGGTCATTGTTCTTGAAATGCATTATGCTTGAGGTGTAACCTAGTGATAAGCAAGATCACTCGTATTATTCTTAATAATATTGAAGCTTTGTGTTATATTGTTCTCACTTACAATACATCATACAATCAGTATTACGAATTACTAAGTATATTCCAGCGTACTTAATATAAATCAAAGTATCACTAACAAAAGGTGTGTGTTTAGATCCATCAAATTACTAACATAAAAGCCATATAAATACAACCTATTACATATAAATGACTAACACTTTATAATAATGTTTAGGAGCGTTTCCAACATCAATTTTGTAAAATATTCATTAATAAGTTTTTAAGCAATACATGTATTAATTTATCATGTCCACGCTAATTATCTTCTATAATATTTTAATACCTAATTTATTATTTATTTTGAAGTATATTCATTTTTTATGCAAAAATACACAAATAAATCGATAGAATTGCAAAATATTAGAAAGTTTGAAAAATATGATTTAATCATAAGAGTGTCATCGAGAACCATTCAAGAAAAATTTTAAAAATTGCGAATAAAATCCAAGTTAAAAATAAAATAATGTTTTATATAAAAATTGAGACGAATAAAGCAAATGATCGCAAAAGTGCAAAATGTTATGTGAAAAATATATGTTTTATTATATGTTACACATGTCTATATATATCCACATATAGAATAATTTTTTTTTAAATAAACTTTTTAAGGTACTCATTAATGCATTTTCAAGCAATACAAGTGTTAATGCATCATATAATTTACAATGTTTGTACTAAATTATCTTCCACAATATTTTAATACATCATTTATTATTTATTTTGATTTGTATATTTTTTTTATGCAAGAGTACACAAATAAATTGATAGAATTGCAAAATGTTAGAAATGAGTTACAAAGTTGTCATCGAAAATGAATTAACACACATTTCAAAATTTTCAAAAAAGATTAACCACAAAAATAAAATAAATGTTTTCTATAAAAAAGCTAGGGACAATTTATTAAAGTCAAATGATGTTGAAAGTGTTAAGCGAAAAGTATTTGTTTTAATACATATATATCTAACTATTTTATAAAGCATAAAAGACTTTTCTAACATTAAATATTTTAAAATTAAGCAATACAACTAATAAAGCAAAGCGCACAAGTAATTTAAACACAATTTTAAAATATTAAATATCTCCAAAACTTAATTTGCTAACATTAAACACATTAAATATCAAAAGTCTTAAAATTGAGATATATAACATATAAAGCACTTGATGCAAATCAATTAAACACGCATATCAAAATCTTAAAATTAATAATACAACATTAAACACACTAATTGATATTATTTTTAAAGCAACCCTATAATAAAAAAAATGTTATTATACACATTGTACAAACAAACAAAAACACAAAGCTTTATACAATTTATGCTAAACAGTTGATGAGTACATATGATGTTGAAAATCAAACCAACGGGTTCAACCGAATCGAAATCGCCATGTGGTTAAATTTATAATAAGCCGTTCAAAAATAAAATGGAGATGACAAGTGGGAAGTAAAAGCGGGTAAATTGGGTCGAGCTGGGATAAAAAATTTCTCGATTAATGGTTAAGTCATTGTTATTTTGTTGGTGCCTAAACTTAAATTATAGGGTCCCCGCCGCTGCAACGTGCGAGTACCCTGCTAGTACTTCATTATAAAGCATTTGGGATATCTTATAATAAGAAGTCTTAATTTTATGACCAAAAACATTAGTATAAAAGAAAAAGTATAAATTTAATGTAAAATCTGAAAATCAAAGTATTATTTAAACCATACATAACCGCCTTCCAGAATGATACATTTTAATGGAATTGTTTATAAGAAGAACTGACTAAACTTGTAAAATAATATAATTAACGAATTCATTTTTTATAATAAATTTTGTAAGATATTCATTTTAAAGCAATAAAAATGTTGATGCATTATATACACACTACAAATGCTTTTACTAATTATCTTCATCACACTTTAGTACCTCATTTACTATTTATTTTGAATTTTTAAACATTTTATGCAAAAATACACAAACAAATCGATAAAATTGCAAAATGTTATAATGATTTACAAAGTTCAAAAAATAGGATTTAATCGTAAAAGTGCCCTTAAGAACCAATCAAGACACATTTTGAAATTTTCAGAAAAATTAATCAAAATAAATTTAAATTTTCTATAAAAATTTGGACGAATTTAATAAAAGTAAATGATGCAAATGTGCAAAGTGTTAGAAGTGAAAATATATGTTTGAATACATATTACACATTATAATATTTATATTTATACTACATATAATGCATGAATGACATTTTCTATAACAAATTTTGTTAGACACTCATTAATGCATTTTAAAGCCATAAAAGTGTAAATGCATCATGTACACACTACAAATGTTTGTACTAAGTTATCTTTCACAACATTTTAATACCTCATTTATTATTTATTTTAAATTTGTATACTTTTTATGCAAAAATACACAAATAAATCTATAGAATTGCAAAATAATAGAACGAGCTACAAAGTTCGAAAAATATAATTTAATCGTCAGAGTGCCATCGAGAACCAAGCATGACACATCTTGAAATTTTTGGAAAACATCAAACCACTATAACAAAATAAATGCTTTCTATAAAAATTGGGTCGTAATTTTTTCTATGGATTAACGCGACTAAATGCATTTCTCACGTTTATTTCTGATTTCTCATGTTAAGGGCTTTGGATTCTTTGTAATTCGTAATCGTTATCCCAATTACATCCCAACATGTTTGCTTTAAATGTAACGATGGTTTTGCTAGATTATGATACGTATACAGTAGTTCAATGAATAGGGATAGTGTCGTACATCTTTATATTTACGATCATAAAGACTATAAATACCACCTCTAATCTTTGCTAGAGGGTGTGACTTACAATATTACATTTTTTACAATAGTTCGTCAATTCTCTCTTCCTTCTCTCTAACTTATACTTTCTATCTCTAGAACTTCTTAACCGTAACATATATATATATATATATATATATTTGATTCAACAATTGGTATCAAAGCTTTGATGGTTAATGGATTGAAGTTTTGATCCTTCAATCTTGTAATCTTTACTTATTTTGCTTAAAAACACCATTTTAACCAGCTTTTTTTACTTGAGATATAGTTCGAATAAGATTTTTTAGTGTTTGAAATTTAACGGTACAAATTTCATTTTTATTTTTTCTGAAGCTTCATAGTAGTTAAGTTTAAGTTTCTATCGATATAGAATTGTTGGTTATAGCTTAGATATAAAGATTTTGGCAATTTAAGTTCGAAGTTTGGTTTTGTACTTATATCTCATGATCTGGTACCTCTTGCTTTTGTATCTCGTTAATTAGAGGGAATCTCAGAACTTTCTCCACTACTTTGTCAGTTGTACCGAGATAATAACCCTATCTCGTTAATATCATATGAGGTTTATACTTTAGCACTGTTTCCACTACTTTCCATTTTAGTCAAGAGATTTGACTGGGTCAACCGAGGTACCTAAGTCTCAAGAGGTAACTTCTTCAAGAGATAGATTCTAAGTTTATTTCTCACAAGTTGTTATATTCGTCATCACGAGATTGGTTTCTGTTGTGTGTGAGTTTGGTTATTTTGTTCACGGGGTTGCTATTTGATATTGTTATGAGGTAGTAGTGTTTAAGTATTTTGATTTTGTTATGAGGTAGCTGTTATGAGATTACTTCTTATCGGTGAGATTTCAAGATAGTTTTCTTCACTTTGTTACGAGATTGTCATTTAACATCAATTATGAGATCCACTCATATTATTTTACAAATTTTGCCTCACGAGATTGGTATTACCACTTTGTGATCCATTCACATCTTCAGCTACGAGGTTGTATTATCATGAGATTCACTCTTAATTTTTATTAAAACTTTGTTGGAGTATTGATGTTTCAAGACAACTCATTTACTGTGTGATATGAGATTCTACTTCACTTGTGATACGAGATTTCTTTGTGATACGAGATTGTGTAAATATTCATTATCAAAGATACGTTCAAACTACATATTAAAGATGTCGAGAGTGAAAAACGAGAGAGGATACTAGAATAAGACACATAGTTTTTCCAAGATCAGGGAATGGTTATAACGGATATCAAATTCACTTATAGCCAATAATTTTTACACATCGTTTGGTATGTAGAAAAATATCACAACATTCCTAGCTTGTTTTGATAATCAAAATACAAAATTCAATCTTCAAATTTTAGTAAATGAAATGAAAATACAAATTTTCGAAAAGGAAAAATATGATTTTTCAAACAAAATTGACAATCTTGAAATTGAATTTCATGTTAAGGAACAATCTTCTCCGGTTCCTGCTTATTAAAAGTGCACAAATCAAGTCTAGAGCCAAATAAAAATATCGTTAGGACACAAACACACATTTCTATTACACATCAACAACAAAAAATGTAAGATTTAGTATATGTCTTCGTGACATCGAAGGTCTACGTGACATTTCCCGAAAATTCATAGTGATACTAAAATAAGTATTTCACGGTGATTGAATGGAAATCCTACCACTTAACAAGCCAACAAGAGTAGGTCACTAAATTGATTCATCTTATGATTCAATTATGCGCTAACTAGTAATATATGTGATCTAGGAGTTGGTGTTTCTTGTAATTTGTTCCAAAAACATTTCCTTGATTTAGGCATGAGAATAGTTCTATTTCCCGGATGTTCACAAGATTAGTGCTTCGTTGGATCCGATGATCATCTTCCACCGGTGTATCTCGAGATGTCGTTTTGGTTTCTAAATTTAACAACTGCGATGGTTTTAAAGCCTAGTTTAAGTGACATGTGGAAGAATGATTGTTGCTTGATATTACAACATCTATCTTCTACTACAAGTAAGAACATTTCTACCTTCAATAAGCCTTACACATTCAACAAACATTACTACATTAACCTACAACTTTCAGCTAAATGCTACATATCAACTTTTAGGAAGAGTATTGGTAAAATGGGGAGTATGCTTGGTCGGAAAGGGAGATTTTTCTTAGATTCTTGATACTTAACTACTACTTTGGAAAAATTTGTGCTTCATTGGGTTATTCATCCACATTTGCCTTAAACGTGTTCATGACGATGATGATGATTAGTCACAATCATTATGAAGGGGATAATATGATATATTGGTTGATAATTGCAAAGAAGAAATGTGGACGATGGAAAGACTTATGAAGATATCGAATCGTGATTCAGTAGGTAGTCAAAGTTGAAAGAACGATGATGTAGAGTTGGCTGACAATAAGTGTTTGAAATAAGTGGTAGCGCCCATCAAACTCAAATCATTTCTCAACAATATCAATGTCATCAACAATACACAATCCATGGTCGCTACTTCAACATCAACAACACTAAACAAACATTCAACATTGAAAGAAAGAGTTACAATTTACAAGAGGTTCATTAGCTAAAATGTGATTATAGGTCAATGTTAGGATTACATAAAAGGCATCTACTCTAAAGCACCGATAAATTTCGATTAATATTCTAAACACCTTTCTTAGGTTTGAGGAGATTGTTAGTTTAAGGGGAGTCATTTGAAACTACAATCATTAAGCTACTTCATCAACAACAACACTAAAAAAACATTCAACATTGAAAGAAAGAGTTATAATTTACAAGAAGCTCATTAGTGAAAATGTGGTTATAGGTCAACGTTCGAGATTACACGAAAAGACATCTACTCTAAACCGCCTTGAGACTACAAAGATTGGTTTTGAAAAAGCTTCTACATGTCGAGATCTTCCTTCGACATGTACAATCCTAAGTCTACATTCGAGCTAAGTTGCAGATGAAAGATAAAGGCTACCGCTTTATTTTCAAGTAAGCTAATCAAGAGTAAAACTCCAAATACAAGACATCATTAGAAGAAAGAGCTTCAAGGTATTTTCAACTCTCATTTGAAATTCTCAACATTAGGAGCTATAAAGCCACTAAAGTCTTGAAGACAATGTAAATGCAAATTTAGTCTATCATTACATAGGGGGATATTGTTAGCCTTAAATGTAACAATAGTTTACTAGATTATGATACGTCACCTTAGTAGTTAATTGTATAGGATTATTTAGGTACATCTTTATATTTACATTTGTAAAGACTATAAATACCCCTTTAACCCTTTTGGTCTTTCTTGAGGGTGAGGTGTGACTTGCAATATTACATTTTCTTATTTTTATACAAGTTCACCATTTCTCTTAGTCTTCTCTATAACTTATACTTTCTCACTATAAAACTTCATAACCCTAACATATATATTCGATCCAACACAATCCTATTTGCTTTGCAAGTTAGAAGGTTGTAATTTAAAATATTACGCCTTGATGTATTTGATTTGAATGTAATTTGGTGATTTGATGAAATGTTTAGAATTACGTTGGAATTGAGATATTTATACATTAAATATCAACATTTATCTTTTAACATGATTGTTAACATTATTAACATATCTTATGAATATTAGAATAATAATATTATTGTTATTATATATTATTATTATTAGCTATATTATTTATTATTATGTTACATTAATATTTATTAGTAATTTTAGTTTTAGTTATTATTTTCATATCTAATATTATTTTTTATTACTACTTTTATAATTGATATTAACTGTTATTTATAACCGGTTATTTTAATAATAAATATTTTATTGATTCATTATTATAGTAAATATTTTTTTTATTAATTTTAAAGTTATCATTTTATTATAAACTAATATAAAAAATAATATATTTTTTAAATATTTTTATTTTAATTATTATTATATTTAAATATTTTATTATTGTTATTTTGTAATTAAGATAATTAGGTACTTTTAATTTAAATTATTATTATTATTATTAACCAACTAAACACATTGAAGTTTTTCCTTTGACATATTACAATTACTTTATATTAAAATTTATTACATCACATTACAATTTATTGCAACAAAATTATAATAATAATTGATTACATGAAATGACTTTATTTCATACTCAAAAATCCTTGCATACAGGGATAAATTACCTTCCTTCCATCTAATTTGATTATAATGGTGATGATTAACCTAAAGATTT